>CATKUY010000475.1:0-34898 GCA_949802685.1 Dicyrtomina minuta
TAACACTTGTTGAACGTGCACTATTTAAATGCGTTTTAAGTGAAGGTAAATATTCTATTACTATATTGTTCAAAATTACGCTATGCAAATGACCTACATATCGAAGGCGAAGTATCAAAATGGTTCGCTTCCACTTTTTGCTAAACGCAAATTGGTTTCCCTCCATTTTTGGTTACAAGAAAATGGTGTCCTTCCATTTTTAGATGCTGAGCAAGCATCTTTTGGTCTGGTGTCTGCTGTCTGTCTGTATGTCCGTCTGTCCGCATGGCTGTTAGTTGCACGCTACAGGTCGCATTTTTGAAGCTTTAAAATTAAAATAAGTTTTAATTGCCCAGAAAAGCGAGGAAAAAGTGCTGTATAGTTTTTAAGTTATTGTTTGTTTGTAATTAGCAGTTAAACCGACCAAGAATAAAATCAAAGTTTCAAGATACTACGGACCGGCGGGCGGTCCGAAGTAGATGCTGAGCTACAACAAAGGCACAAGATCAATAATGTTACGCTAAAAGATGACATAAAATTTATGAAAGCTCCCCTACCATGAATAAGCCATATACAAATGTGCGTAGCATGTTGTTAAATGTAGCTTCTAAACTTTTATAAATTTCACCATTCACAAATGCCGTCATTTATGGAAGCTTCTCTACAATTAATAAGCCATATATGGTTGCACGTGACATCTAGTTGAAAAATCCAGCGCTTCGCGCCAGATTTGTCCACCAGGGGCGGGCCCGAAGTATATGCTCAGCTTTCACAAAGACGCAAGACAATTTCTGTTACGCTAAAAGATGATATAAGATTTGTGGAAGCTCCCCTACCATCAATAAGCCAAATACGAATGTACGTAGCATGTGGTTAAATATAGCGAAAGAATATATGTAAATTGCACCATTCACAAATGACGTCATTTATGGAGCCTCCCCTACTATCAATAGGAAATATACCAATGTAAGTGGCAAGCAGTTAAAAAGACAGGTTCGAAAATATTATACAGTTATAAAGCGGGTACCTAAAACTATGATATTTGAATGACGTCATTATGAACGATCCCTGAATAATATTAACCCATATACCTTGGTATGTTTATTGCATACTGTTAAAAAGGTTGAAAACTTTTTTTAAGTTGGTAAGGGTGAGAGTAAAAACTATGTTATTTTTTGAAGGACGTCATTTTGGACGACTCCCGAACATGAATTATCTAGGTTAGAAAATATTTAAAAGTTAGAAATAAGGGTATTAAATAGTAATTTTTCAATAGACGTCATTATTGACGATCCGTGAATAGTATAAACCCAGGTATGTTTATCGCATATTGTTAAATAAAAACTATATTATTTTTTCCAAGGGCGTCATTGTGGACGACCCCTGAACATTGTTAATCTATAAACCTGTATGTTTATTTTGTCCAGGGACGTTATTGTGGACGACCTTTGAACAATTATAAATTATAACCTATACACCTATGTATGTTTATTTTGTCCAAGGACGTCATTGTTGACGACCCCCGAACATTATTAACCTATATATCTATGTTTGTTTATTTTGTCCAATTACGTCATTTTTTACGACTCCCGAACATTAATATTAATAACCTTTATACCAATGTATGTTTATTTTGTCCAAGGACGTCATTGTGGACGACCCTCGAACATTAATAACCTATATACTTATGTATGTTTATTTTGTCCAAGGACGTCATTGTGGACAATATTAACCTATATACCTTTGTATGTTTCTTTTGTCCAAAGACGTCATTTTGGACGACCCCCGAACATTAATAACCTATATACTTATGTATGTTTATTTTGTCCAAGGACGTAATTGCGGACGACCCCCGAACATCATTAACCTATATACCTATGTAAGTTTATTTTGTCCAAGGACGTCATTGTGGACGACCCCTGAACATTAACAACCTATATACCTGTGTATGTTTATGGCATGTAGTTCATTCGGCTGCAAGGCTCGTTCGAGTAGGTACGCGAAGTGTAGTGTCTGCAAAGAAAATTGAGTTTTTTGTGCATTTTTTGAGGAAGTGGGAAGACTTTGGTAGTACGGAAAGATGGAAAATACTTTCGGGATTAAGGACCAGGTCTTGGATGGTCCGGGTAAGTATCTCTTGTCTCCGAAACCCGGGGTTTTCTGGTTCTAGTTGGGATTTTTTTAATTTAATTATAAATATCTGTAGTGAAGGGAAAATACACTTTGGTCTAGTATGCTACTGTTCAGTGCCTCGGCTCCCATGCTGGAGCCTACCAGGTCCGAGAGTGTATTTTTTAGTTAGTTTGTTGGTTAGCAGATGGCGTAGCATATGCATTTATGACATCGTAACTTTAGTTTGTTATTTTAGGCTTTTGTCTA
The DNA here is from genome assembly GCA_949802685.1 of Dicyrtomina minuta. Classification (NCBI taxonomy): domain Eukaryota; kingdom Metazoa; phylum Arthropoda; class Collembola; order Symphypleona; family Dicyrtomidae; genus Dicyrtomina; species Dicyrtomina minuta. The sequence continues at coordinate 2,359 of CATKUY010000475.1, forward strand.
AAACTACAGTTGGGATTAGCATTCGGATTAGTGAATGTAGTGTTGTAAAAGGCCGTGTCCCTGGTTCCCAATACACAGTTCCAATGTGTATTTGTGGATTGCCTTTATACGTGGTCTGGTACAGCACACATTTGATTTATGTTAAGTATGGGTGTTGGGGTGGATGTAGTGTTGTTGAGAATCGAGTCCTTGGTTCCCAATACACAGTTCCTATGTGTACTTGTGGATGTCCTTTGGGCTTGATTGGGTTCAGCATATATTTGATAAGAAATGTTATGAGATAGTGGTGGAGAGGATGTAGTATTGTTAATAACTGTGATATGGGGTCTTAATATGCAAATGCCATGTGTACTTGGGGAGTGCCTTTATGCACGGTTGTGTACAGTACACTCTTTATATTCCATAGTATTACTTGGTGGTTACTGGTGGGTCATACTGGCTACGGCTGCGGTAATGAATTCCCATGTGGGACACATATGTATTTATGTAGTACAACATTATTCACAGCCGTGTACAGTGTGACCCCACTTGTTATGGTTGTGACATGGTGCTGTTGTGTTTTGGAGTGCCAAATTGTTTACAGGGCGGCAATCATGTATGAATGGTTGTCATTTCATGTTTCAGAGATGGTGATGGAGATGGAGGTAGCCTCTGTGGTTACGGCGGAAGTTGAGGATGCTCTTCTTGAGGATTCCTCCTGTGACTCTGACATGACGGTGGTGTCTGTGAAAGATGTCAAGGCAGCCACTGTTGTGTCTGGCAGTGATAATGGGGGGAAGGGGGGGTTCTAAAATTAGGGGGGTAACCTCAAGGGTGAAGGCAATAAAGCTGCATAGGACTTTTGATGGTTTTGATGAGGGATCTGGGTCTGCTAGTGTGAAACTGCCTGTTAATCAGCAACTGGGAGGTAATACTCCATTGAACACCGGGGAAAGGGGGGGTGCGAGAGCTATTCTTGTGCCTCGTCGGGCCTCAGTAAGTCCTCCTTGTACTTCCAATGCCGATCATACGGGCACACCTAGGACTAGAAAGGCGTTCCCTAATAAGAAGGAAAGGGAGCAGAAGAAAAGAAGGTTAAGGGAGGCTGCATTGGCCATTGGTGGTGGGTCGGGTGGAGGTGAACCCACTGGGCCACCTGGGTCTGGTGGCTCTCCTATTCCTGGAGCTCCTAAGAAGAAGTTCCGAGAGAAGGATTTGCTTGTTTGGGATAAAAAATCTAAATCTGTTGTTGCGGCTAATGGGAGCTTAGAGTCTAAGGGCACTAATAAACCTGTGCTTGTTGATGGTTTTACTAACCGTCCAGTTCCTCCAGGCGACATTAATTCGGTTCTTGTTGGGCTGGTCGGTGTACCTGAAGATCAAGGTATACCGCGGGCGGCGTATGACCATTTCAAAAAGGAGCTTCTGGCTTTCGTGAATAAGGTAGTGGGCTCTAGTGGATCGGGTTGTTGTAGGTTCAATGGAGTCCATTACGTGCATGGGCGGATCCGAATTGATGGCGAGAATCCGGCCGCTAGTAAATGGGCTGGTGCTGCCTGTGAAAGCATTATGTGGGGTGGCTCTGGGGAAGAGCCAAATAAGTTCTTCCCTGGTGCGGCTCCTGTGACGAAGGTTAAGATGTGGAAGATGAGGGTTAAGGTGAAAGGACCAGCGTCAGGAATATATTTTAAGGATGCATTCTCCGCTTTCTTGGTCCTTTTGAGAGATCGTAACCAGGAGTTAAACACGGGTCTATGGAGACCGTTGTCGGAGCTGCCTTTGACCAAGGACAGACAGCCTGGGCACGTCTGGTATCTGAGAATAGATGCAGACTCTGGCAAGTTCCTGTCTGGTCTTGGTTTTAGGCTCTACTTTGGTTTAGGTATGGTTCAGTTTGTACGTATGGATGAGCCGGCTGAGGCTGCTGGCGGCGGCACTTAGAGTTGATGTCTTTCAACACCGGGTTAGGTCGACTTACTGGGGGGGGGGGTCAATTCCATGGCTCTTTTCACTATTGACCTGACCCAAATTAACATGCACCACTCAAAAGCGGCGGCCTTGAGCTTATGCGGTCTACGCGACAAAGTGGTGCGACACAAACATCACCTAAGTGGTGCCGCTGATCGCACCCGGCCAGTTTGCTCTCATATTTGTCTCATTCAGGAACCATATTGTTATCGTGGAGCGGTACGGGGTTTGGGTAGGGCTGACCAACTCTTTGTTACTGGATCACATGGAATTCCTCACTCATGTGTCTTTATTTCAAAGAATGTTAAGGCTCAGTTGCTACCGCAGTTTAAGGACAGGGATGTTGTCTCTGTTGTTACGAGTTGGACAAATGGTCCTGTAGTGTTTGCCTCTGTGTATATGCCTGGTGAAGCAACTGATCCTTCTGGGGGTCTGATGCGCAAATAAGTTGAATACTGTGAGGTCAACAAGCTGCTTCTTATCATTGGTGCTGATGCTAATGCTCATCACTTGGTATGGGGCAGTTCCAACACAAATCGCAGAGGGGTGGAGTTGTTTGAGTACATCATGACTTCTGACTTGTCAGTGGTAAATCATGAATGTACTCCGACGTTCGTGGTCTCTAATAGGAGTGAAGTGATTGATATTACTCTGGCAAACAGGCTTGCTGAGGGATGGATTTAGGAATGGACTGTATCTGATGAAGAGTCTGCTTCTGATCATAAGTACATCCGGTTTCGTCTCTCTGTTGGTCTGCCTGAGGTAATTAGTTGCAGGAGTATCAGAAAGGTTGACTGAGTAAGGTACTTGAAATGTGTTCAGGAGCGAGTTTATCCGTTTGTTGATGGTCAACTATGCAGCATTGATGATGTCAATGCTGAGGCGTTGGCTCTCACCAACGCACTGATGGACTCCCTAAATGTGGTCTGTCCAATGAGGGCACTCAAGCGTAGGGACAGGGTCTCTGCTTGGTGGACGAACGAGCTCACAGCGTTCCCTAATGAGGCTAGTACTTTGTACAAGAGACTTCGTCGCTACCAACGGGATCCTGTCCTCTAAGCTGAGTACAAGGCAGCTAGGAACATCTATATGTCTGCTGTGCGTAGTGCAAAAAGGAAGTTTTGGACTGATTTTTGTAGTGGGGTTGGTAAGTTTCGAGATGCAGTGAAGTGTCTTCGTAGTCTGGAGGGTGGCACTGCAAGGACACCTGGGTCTATCCTTGACACCGAGACTGGTCGTCTAACGGTGTCTATGGATGCGACTCTCGATGTCCTTTTGCGGCATCATTTTCCTGGTGATCGGAATGCGCAGGGTTACATTCCGGATCATGGGTTACGATCTCTGGGCGCGCATGGGTGCTTAGGGATTGTCACTGAGTACAAAGTGCAGACTGCTGTTTGGAGTTTCAAGCCATTCACGTCTGCGGGATCGGATGGCATACAACCAGTGATTGTGCAAAGGTGTCTGCCGGTTATTATGAAGCGGTTGGTGGCTCTTTATCAAGCATGCTTGGCACTGGGCTTTGTTCCGATTTGTTGGAGGGAGGCGAAGGTAGTCTTTATACCTAAGCCGGGTAGGGGGACTACTGTAAGGCCTCTGCATGGAGGCCTATTCAGTTAGCTCCAGTGTTGTTAAAGGTAATTGAGAGATTAGTGGATGGGCACATTAGGACATCTGAGCTTGAGAGCAGGCTCAGGGCTAATCATCAGTTCGCGTACCTTAGGGGACTCTCTACTGATGCGGCTATGCACAGGAAGGTCGCATATGTGGAGAGAGCTCTGGAGTCCGGACAGGTGGTCCTTGGTGCCTTTGCTGACATTGAAGGGGCCTTTAATAATGTTCTGTTCAGTGCCATTCTGGCGGCACTGGATAGGTTTGGTGTTTGTGTTTTGCTAAGGAGGTGTATTGACTTTGGTCTAATACATAGGCGAGCTGTGTCTGAGGTCAATAGTAGCTCAAGACATCGGGATGTTGGTAGAGGATGTCCACAGGGTGGGGTTATTTCTCCCCTCCTGTGGAATCTTGTTATGGATGGTCTGTTGACTAGGTTACGGCAGAGAGCGTCGTCTACTCTGTCGCAAGGGTATGCTGATGATACTGGGTTGCTACAATGCGGCATAGTGCTAAGTTCACTCACACATCGGATCACTAGTGGACTTGACATCATCAGTGACTGGTGTGTGGAAGTTGGACTAATGCTGAATGCTGAGAAAACGTGGCTGGTGTTGTTCACGAGAAACACCAGGCTATGTCCCTCCTCCATAAGGTATAGGGGTGAGTCCGGCGCAGTGTGACTTACCTAGGTGTTGTCTTGGACAAGCATCTGACGTGGATGCCTCAACTGAAATCAGTTCTGAGCAGAGCGCAGATGACATTGGCCAGGTGCAAGCGCATGGTAGGGAGAAAATGAGGGCTTGCACTAAGTGTTGCCAAATGGACCTACACATCGCTTGTTCGACCTGTGTTTGAATATGCGATTGTAGTCTGGTCCCTGGTACTGAAAAAAAGCTCGTATGTGAGAATGTTAAACAGGGCACAGCACCAGGCGTGTCTTATGATCACTGGTTGTCCTGGTTCAACGCCAAGAGCGGCCATGGAATGTCTAATTGGTCTCATTCCGCTGGACATTTGTCTTAAGGCGGTGGCCATTAGATCTATGCATAGGCTGAACACAAGGGGGTTGTGGACGGTTAATCCGTTTTTTGGTGGTTCACGTAGTCATTTAGCTATTTGTGAGAGATGGGGCATATGTGTCCCAATGCTCAGGATGCCTGTTAATTGGGCGTATGTGAACCTGGATTATTGAAGGTTCACTGTGGCAATTGGGACGCGTGCTGAATGGGTGAGGGACTTGTTCCTTGGGGGTGGTGGTGTGGTGTGCTACACAGACGGCTCACGTGAGGGTGATAATGCTGGTTGTTGGGTTCTTATCGAGGATAGAAGCCGTGGGGTGATATCCACCCTTCTGGCTGAATCCGTGTATTTAGGTGCTGATGCCTCTGTCTTTCAGTATGAGATCACGGGAATTTCCCTGGCGGCTTATTGGTTGCTGGAGAATGAACTCCGGGATCTCCCTGTTAGAGTCTTCAGTGATAGTCAGAGATCTTTGCGTGCGCTTTCTAGGCCTTACACTGTATCAGGTGTTGTAGGGGACTGCCACTCGTACCTCAATAGACTTGCAGACAGGGGTTGTGAGGTTGAGTTGGTTTGCGTCCCAGCTCACTCTGGGTTCAGTAGTAATGAGGAGGCGAATAGGCTTGCAAAGGCTTCGCATGATGGTAGTAGTGCTATTCAGTTTGGTCCAAGGCAAATACTTCCAGTCCCAATCTCCGCTGTCCATTGCGCTATCGCGGGATGGGCTAGACGTGAGCACGATAGACAATGGACTGGCTTGCGTAGCTGTTGGATGGCCAAGCTCTGGATATCGTCGCCATCGTATGGTAATGCCTCTCTGGTGCGATATCCTAGGGATTAATTAAGGTGGTTGATTAGGCTTGTTACAGGGCATGGGGCGTGGGGAAGCCATGTATGAAGGATAGGTGTATAAAAATTCCCATTGTGCTTGCACTGTGGGGAGGACAATAATACTCCTATACACTTCCTAAATTCATGCCCAGCCTTTGTTTTAGTGAGAAACCTCTACCTTGGTGGTTGTGTTATCTTGATGGATTTGCTAGGTCAGGCATCAGTGGGTCAGCTCTTGGCGTTCTCGCGTGCCACGGGCAGGCTCACTCACTGACCTGGTGTCATTGATTTCTATCTCTTGCTGTCTCTTTTGTCATAAGGAGGTGTCTGCGATAGGCCATTATAAATAAGGCCTCGGCGGCGTCAGTCCTTAACTGAACCCCTTCTAAATAATAATAAAAAAAATGGCATGTAGTTAAATAGGATGGAAAAAATTTTTTAAATGGAAATGGGGGTAGTAAAAAATATTTTATTTTTAAAAGGACGTCATTATTGACGATCCCTAAATATTAATAACCTATAAACCTAGGTATGTCGAGGAAGGAGAATAGCTAAACTGGTGCTCGATGTGTGGACTCCAGTATTGAGCGTGGATATTTTGCACCTCCATGTCGCAGTCCTAGTACACGACCACTACACTAGACTGGCATGTGAACGTACATACGAGAGCAGTACCTTTATTTGTACAGGAAATTCGTAAAAATTATCCATGTGTATTCGTAAAGGCAAAACTTGACAATCTCTTAGCTCCGTATGTACCTTTCATGTATTTTTAGCCCTTTTTTTATCGTGAAACATTGATATAATTCTTGGTCAGTTTAACTGCTAATTGCAAACAAACTATGACTTCAATAATAACCAAAAACTATACAGCACTTCTCCCTTGCATTTCTGGAAAATTAAAAAAGGTTTTAATTCAAAAGCTTCAAAAATGCGACCTGTAGCGTGCGACCAACCGACATTGTGACAGACAGACAGACAGACAGACAGACAGACAGACAGACAGACAGACAGACAGACAGACAGACAGACAGACAGACAGACAGACACCCCCTGCAAAACTAAGGAATAGGATGCTATACACACAGCGTATATGAGCGGTTGTTGGAAATTTGGGACGTTCTCATAATGAATATTCATATACGCTTTGTCACCAACTCTCCTATAAGAAGTATCATATACGATTTTTTTATGTATTCTGATAGGATGTGATCCTATAAGTTTTCTAGATACAAATTCACATACAATTCAATGTGCTTTATCTAATTATACGAAGGTAGGTACCTACTAAAAACATAAAAAAGCATCGCATTTTTTCGACCAAAAACCACAAAACTGATTGATTAACATCAACATCCATTAATGCATGTTTTGAAACAATTGGGTTTACATAGTAATATCACTTATCACTTTATGTCAGGCTTCATATAGATTGCTTATTTGTAGCATCAGTAAAACGCAAGCGAATTATTTTTAGTTCAACAGCTTCAATAGGCCGAGCACTGTCAACAATATTACGGTTAACTTACAACAGGATTAAGCGAACCTTTAATGCAAGTAGTAGCTCACAAAACTAACATTGACGATGACGTTCTCTGAGCCGTTTCTACTATTAACACGTTACTTCGTACTTATTTCACATTACGACACCACACAAGTCCATAAATAAATAAGTAAAGGTCATAATAATGCAAAAATCATTTGTCATAAAGAATCGCCTCAAAACAAGCACTAACTAAAGTAACTGAACACAAAACAAACACAAAATCCTCATCTCACTAATCATTTTAGTTTGCAATCACTAATATCGTCGATCAGGTCGATCGTTTCACTGCTTGTATCACTAATTTAACTGTACTACCCAGCCAAAAACTACACAATTAAATCATGTTTAATAAACTGAAGAATTTAAAACAAATAGGATTTTATAAGCCAATAAATAGTACAGTTAACAGTCACAGTCAGCTTGAGCAGAAATGAAAAGTAGTGTGCTTGTTATGCAGGAGCTGCAGTAGCCTTTGCCTCGACGACTGCTGGATTCTGATTCCAGATTGCACGTTGTCTGTTATGGTTTGATTTGAACCGCCCAACAGTCGACATAGGAAGTGCATGTAAAACCATGGAGTGACCGATGGCCCTTGCCTGTCTTTGCTCAATTACCAATGCATTGCACACTCACTTCGCACGATGTACATTACATTACATTTACTTACATTGTATTGATGGCTTTACTGCTGGCTGCTGACAGTTTATTCTAGTTAATATGAATGGGCTATAAGCATACTGTCACAATGACGGATTTATTTATGTGGACTACCTACAGATTCTTAATTATTGTTTTCTGCTACTACTTAAACAATTGTTGCATACATTTTTCATTAGAACTTAATTATTTATTGATATTCTTGCACCTTTTTTCATTTAAAATGCTGTTTAGCAAATAACTTCCTATTTATATTTAAATGTTGTGTTTGATTGTACATTTGATTGTATTATTCAAACAAGTTAAAAAAACTTAAATTAATTGATTATTTGAAATTAAATATTGCGTAATTATGAACATGGGAGGGATAAATAATGATTAAATAGCGATTAGGATATCATCCTATAGGAAGTTTAAGATCATATTCATATACACTGCACATCCTTAGTGATTACAGAACTCATATTCCTATACACTGCCTATCCTAAAGGATTACGGAGTTCATTTTCCTTTACAATGTACATCATATATGAAATAGTAGATCATTATCATAAAAGAAGTGATTTCATATACGGTCATAACGAATATTTTTGCGGGGGACAAGACCAATAGATGCTTGCTCAGCATCTAAAAAAGCTTTAATATTTTTAAAAATTGCATGATTCACAAATGACGTCATTTAAAGTGCCTCCCTTACAATTAATAGGCCATATCTAAATTTACGTCGCAAGCAGTTAAAAACAAAATTTGAAAAAAATTTTGAAGTTAAAACATCTATATTCTATATAGATAGGTTCGTGACAAGTTGGTATAATGGTTTGAAAAAAAAATCAAAAGTTAACAATGGTGGTACTAAAAACTGTGATATTTGTAGGACGTCATTATAGACGAACCTTGAACATCTATAATCCATAAAGATGTTTGTGACATGTTGTTAAAATAGGTTGAAAAAAAATTGAATTTAAAATTGGGGGTACCTAAAACTATGATATTTTTGGGACGTCATAATGTACGATCCCTAAATATATATAATTTGTATAGATATAATTGTGACATATAGGTAAAATGGTTTGCAAAAAAGTTCAAAAGTTGACAATGGGGGTGCCTAAAATTATGATATTTGTAGGACGTCATTATAAACCAGCCCCTGAATATCTATATACTATAATTATCGATGTGTCGTTACATTTTGTTAGTATAGGTTAAAACAAAATTGAATTTCAAATTGGGGATACCTAAAACTATGATATTTGCTGGACGTCATTATGGACGAGCCCCTGAATATCTATATACTATATTCGTTCAACATTGCAGGGCCAGACTCTTGACTATTATGCCAGGGTGCATTGTAAACGTCTTTAAAATGATGACATTTTGTTAGTATAGGTTAAAAAAAATTGAATTTTAAATTGGGGATACCTAAAACTTTGATATTTGCGGGACGTCATTATGGACGAGCCCCTAAATATCTATATACCATATGTGTTCAACATTGCAGTGCCAGACTCATGAATATTATGCACGGGTGCATTGTTAACGTCTGTAGAATGATGAGGAAGAAGCATTTCGAATGCCTGAGCTGTTATTCGAAGAGTGGACTTCCGTCATGAGAACGAATATTTTCCAATTTCACATTGCAGTGTCAAACCAACGACCACTATACTAGTCTGCCCTGTGAACGCACATATGTCAGCAGTACATTTACTTGTAAAAGATATTGGTGAAAATTTTCCATGTGTATTTCTAACGGCGAAACTTGACAAGCTCTCAGCTCCATATGTACCTTTCATGTATTATCACCCTTTTTTTTATCTTAAAACATCGATTTAATTCTTGGTCAGTTTAACTGATAATTGCGAAAAAACTATAACTCAAATAATAACTAAATACTATACAGCACTTGTCCCTCGCTTTTCTGGGCGATTAAAAAAGGTTTCAATTTGAAATCCTACAAAATGCGACCTGTAGCGTGCGACCAACATCAATGCGGACAGACAGACAGACAGACACCAGACACCAGACCAATAGATGCTTGCTCAGCATCTAAAAATGGCTAAAAATACAGAAAAGGTACATACGGAGCTGAGAGCTTGTCAAGTTTCGCCATTTAAAATAATTATTCATAGAAAATTTTCACGAGTTTCCAATTCAAGTGAAGGTACTGCTCACAATATGCACGTTTACATGCCCAGGCGCGTCGGAACGAACTTTTGCATGGGGGGGCAAGATTTTTGTGCGTAAAAATCAGTGGGATTTGTCCATCGTTAGCTTAAGGTAGATGCTGACCTCGCAGCAAATATAAGCTACGACGAAATAGTAAAATATTATTGAAGCAACAATTAAATATGATAAATTTTAGTTAAAGCATTCGTCAAATAATATTTCGTACCAAGGTTCTTCACAAACGTTACCACCTCAATTTAATTCGCTAAATACGTTCAACTGACTATGTCATAGTTGTGTCGTATGTTAATAGTTAGTTGTTGTCACTTAGTTTAATCCCATCCAAAATTATACCCTAATTTTTATACAAAAACCCTTTTTAGAGCACCAGCAAAGCCTTGTTGCTATAAAGTGTGACCACAGAAGTATAACGTCAGTAGATCACATTCCACTATGGGCATCCGCGTCAGAAAGTAAAACTTGAGATTTTTTGCTAGCAAATTCAGTATATATTTGTACTAGTCAAATATTATCTACAAGTTGTGGATAAGCTTGCAAATTACAAAGAAATTTAAGACAATTTTTTATTCATCGTTAACCTAAGATAGGACTTCATACGTTTCAAAATAGAGAAACTGCGTTCAGAATCACCCAAAGTATTTCTGATGATTTCTTGAGCTCCAAAATCATCCGCAGAGTTTTTCGTTTGAAATTTGAAAAGTTTACCTCTGCAATCATTTTAAAATTTATGTTATAGAAACAAAATGAATGTAATTAATTTTCGCAGCATCAGATTTAAGTATTCACAAAGACACGACCAATTATTATTCCAATCGGAGCTGTAGTATTGAAATGTAAATTGATAGTAATTAGTTGTCGCATTCAACTTAGAACTGTTCCTGTCTTTTCTGACTCTAATTAGTGATAAAAATAATCTGGTCCGGACCATGAAAGTCAGGTCTAGTCTAGGGCGGGGATTTTGAACCAGACCAGAGTTTTTTGAACCATACTAGGCTAAACCAGATTTTTAATGCCCCATCACATGCAAACTTTTTGAGAGAAGCTAGCAAGCTAATTATGTTTTTTGCTCTATTTTAATGAATTATTTATGTATATCTGTATTTATAATTATAATGTAAAGTGGGGCAAATCATTATTTTACTGGACTTTGGCTGCTCCACACCACACGAATCCTCGCAAGCTATAAAGCCAAAGCCTACTTCAGCCGCAGCCTACTTTAGCCACGGCCCACTTTACCCTAATCTTAACAAGCTACAAAGCCAAATCCCACTGCATGCAAAGTCCACTCCAGCCGTCGGTCAACTATTACACAAATCCACTCTGGCGCTTTGCCTACAATTTGCGCAGTCATCATTACATAAAAATCTTTATTTAATAGTTACCCAATTCAAACCAAAATAATGATTTGTGTCACTTTACATTAATAGGTTTAGTTTAGACGAAGTTGATTCAGAGGCAGACATAATTATATCATACAAGCTAGAAATGACGTTCATTGTCTTTGACTTTTATAATTACACACGTTGCTTTTAGTTCTCTTCTTAAATTACTACAGCGTTGCTTTTCAAAATGTGAAATTTTTAGTGACTTACAAACTGTAGTAATAACCCTAAGCAAAGTTAATACCCAAGTAATTAAAAACTGTGGTTTTTACTATTTTAAAATTAAAAATTATATAATTAAAAATATTAAAAATTGGGTAACTCCTTTTAGTAAACCATTTATAAAAATGAGCAATGAAAGCAATTTGCTCCCAATCTTAATTACTTTTGATGGCGTATTAATATCCAAATCTAGTGAGAAGCAATTTTGGCCGATAATGGGTATTGTTGATCAATCTTTTCAAAAAAGTCCATTTGTTATAGCTTTGTTTTGCGGTACGGAGAAACCATTTTTTTTAAAACATTTTTTGAAAGATTTTATAAGAAAATCAAAAGAACTAAAAGCATCTAGGTTTTAAGCATGAATATCTGTGATGCACCTCCCAGAAGTTATATATAATGTTCCAAGCAGCATGGTTCATATCATGCGTGCGAAAAATGTGTAGTAAAAGGTGATTACTTAGGGCGCGTGGTTTACTCAGACTTAAATGAAACCCTACTTACGGATTTTGATTTTAAAACAAAACAAGACAAAGACCATCATTGCAGCCTTTCCCCATTAACATAGGTAAAAATTAGAGTGGTCAGTCAGGTGGTTTTAGACCTGATTGATTTATTTAATTTAGGAGTTATAAAGAATTTATTGGATGCATAGACAGACAGTAAAATACTTAACAAACTGCTGTTTAATATAGTGAATTTAATTTTAATAAATGTTATTGCAACAGCTAATAATATACTATGCAAATTTAGTCGTAGGCCACGCTTGTCACAAGACTCAGCACTATAAGTGTGATGGTTCACTACCATGGACATTGCACCATGAACTCATTAAAGGAGTCATATGTGAGAGAAAAATAAATTAATTTCGAGCGAACGAGTAATTTGCTACAAAATCTTATAGAATTTTTATTAAAGGTAAATTAATATAATTTTGTATACTGGTGTTATTAATAAAAGGACAGTGTGACTGACACAGGTTACACACTTATGGTCCAAAAAAAGGAGGGCCAAATATTTGAGAGTGCAATTCCGAGCTCGAGCTCTGAAGATGTTAAGTAGGACTTGCGGACTAAAGATGAGACGGGCACTTTCTGTATTTATGTAACAGTCCGTGTAATACAATTACATGGAGATTTACATTACATTTTATATATATACAAAAGGATAGGACAGAAGTGACAGAAAAACCGAGAAATCAGGATAGATGTTTTAATGTAAAGTCGAATTAGGATTTGGACAGACATGCCATCTTAATAGGAGTCATACAATCAAAGTTAGACAAAAGTGGAGATTTAAAGAGTTTATCATTACGGAGATAGAGAAAAAGGAGTCTCCATCGCACAAAGTTACATACGAGCGATAAATAAGGAGGTCAAATATTATATCGTTTACATAGAATTAGATAAGACAATCGTGTAGGGAAATCCAAGAATTCAGGATAAGACTTCTAATGTAAAGTTAGAAGGAGATTTGGATTAACATGTTTCATCAATGTAAGTCATAGGGAAAGCAGGAGAGAAAAAGTGGAAATTTGTGAAGGATAACATTACCAAGATAAGAAAAGACGACTCTAGAAAAGAATCATCTACATACGGGAGAGAGAGCAATTAAAGAACGATCGATATCGGTATCGTCTTAGGTAAAGACAGTGTAAGGAAAAGAGCGGGCATTAGAATAGATAATGTAAAGTGGGACAAATCATTATTTTGAATTGAATTGGGCAACTGTTAAATGATGATGTTCATGTAATGATGACTGCGCACATTGAAGGCAATGCGCCAAAGTAGATTTGTGTAATCGTTGCCTGACGGCTGAAGTGGACTTTGCATGCAGTGGGATTTGGCTTTGTATCGAGTTAAGATTTAGGGAAAGTGGGCCGTGGCTAAAGTAAGCTGCGGCTGAAGTGGGCTATGGCTTTAAAGCGTGCGAGGATTCGTTTGGTATGGAGCAGCCAAAGTATAGTTCAGCCGCAGCCCACATTTGCCACGGTCCACTTTACCCAAAGCTTAACTTGATACAAAGCCAAAATCTACTGCATGCAAAGTCTACTTCAGCCGTCGGTCAACTATAACACAAATCTACTCTGGCGCATTGCCTACAATGTGCGCAGTCATCATTACATGAAAATCATCATTTAACAGTTGCCCAATTCAAACTAAAATAATGATATGCCCTACCTTACATTATTAGAATTAAAATCATTTTCTAAGTTTTAAAATATTTAAGGTTAAATTCCTCATGTAAACTATTTTGGAAGTTTTCCCAGTATGAAATGGTTCGGTCTGGTCTGGTTCGAAGGTGACGTGGTACCAGGCTAGACCATAAAATCAGGACCCAACCAGACCATTTCCACCACAAACTTTAATAGGGCGATCGCTGCTTTTACTATTCAGTTTTGGATTATTTAAAAAAATCTAATCTAGGTACTTAGTTTGTATTTTTACCAAAATTTGATTGTCCTGTGCAAGACAAACTGACTATCTGTTTTTTTTGAAATGGTAGAATTACAGCATGTGGGACACTTTTATTAGTTTACTCATTTAAAACATATTCATAAAACCTACTATTACCTGCTTTAGATTTACATTAAGTTAAACTTTTAGTATCTGCCTGTGGATCCAACAGAAAGTAGATAACTTGATTGGAATTTGAAAATGCAAAAGGTTTATGTACTTTTTATTCAACCGCGCAGTCTAACTTTTCAAGTATGACTGTAAATTTACGTTTAAATGCTGAACCTGGCAATTAATGGAAATCTTTAGTGTCCAACGGTGCCCAGGTATAATAAATATGCAACTTTTTACGAAAATAATGGGGGGTCAAAACGATACCTTCTGCCCCCTCCATTGATTTTATGGGGGGGCACGCTGCTCCCCCTGCCCCCGTGGTTCCGACGCCCCTGCACATGCCAGTCTAGTGTGGTGGTCGTCGTTCTGGGACTGCGACATGGAGTTGCACAACCTCCATTCTCATGTCGGGGGTCCACGCTTCGAACACCAGTTTAGGCATACGGAATTCACCTTCCTCACCATTTTACGGATTCCTATTTATTGCTACAGATGACAAACATACGTAAGTCAATGGGCTACAGATAGTGACGGGTCGTCCATAAATGACGTCCCTCACATTTTAAAGTTTAAGGTACCCCTCATTTTTAAGTTTCCTCACTATTCAACAGATTCCTACACAATGTTACAGATGACGGACATACGTTAGTAATTGGGTATAAGATAGTGACAGGTTGTCCATAAATGACATCATTTACATTTTACAGTTTAACGTACCCGCATTTTCAAGTTAAATTGTTTTCCAACCTATTTTAACATGCATAACATTAGTTATGGATATTCAGGAGCCGTCTCTAATGACGTATGACGTCCTTAAAAAATATTTTTATTACCCGCAGTTCGAATTTTAAATTTTTTCCAACCCGTTTTATGTACATAAAACAGACTTTTATATGTGTAATAGATATTAAGAATTCGTCCATAATAACGTCCTTTAAACATCATAGTTTTTAGTACTCTCAGTTTCATTTTTAAAATTTTTCCTACCATATTTTAACTAAATGCCATGGACTTACCTATATATGGTATAGATATTAAGGAATCATTTGTAATGACGTCATTCAAATATCATAGTTTTTAGTACCCCCAGTTTCAACTTTAAAACTTTTTTCTAACCAATTATTACTATATGTCATGGAATTACCCATATATGGTATAGACATTCACGGGCCATCTATAACGACGTCCTTCGAATATAGTTTTTACTACCCTCAGTTCCAACTTTACATTTTTTCCAACCTGTTTATTTACTGAAAATAGACTTACCTATATGTGTTATAAATATTTAAGGATCGTCTATAATACCGTCCTATAAATATCGTAATTTTTAGTACTTTAGCACACGTAAGTTGTCTACAAAAAATACACTAAAATGTTTCTACCTTTTTGATATATCTTAGTTCCTTCTAGGTCTAGTTCAGCATTTGATTAAAAAAGGATAGTAAAATAGCGTTGCGGAAGGATAATTAAGTTTTTTAAGGATAAACATTTTGATGCCTTGTATGTTGCCTCTTTCAAGTTTTATTGTAATTTTGTCAGATTGAGTTGTAAACAGTGTTTGAGATATGGTTTAACTCTGTAGAACTCCTATAATTACAGCTATCATGTATTTGTTTCCTTCTTCAAAACTAACTTTGCGTTTTGCCTAATCGTGAAGTACTTTGACTTTTATGATAAAACAAGCGCTGGATTCAGCATTATAAGGTCATATCACCTGCTTTTTTATTCGTATTGAGTCAAACGCTGTATTAGAGACTACAAATCGGGCCAACAGCTATTGTTTCTTTCGGACGGCTGGTCTGTCAAATTGCTTTAGAATACATGCGTCAAGTGCAAATACATGATCTGACTACTTCATATTGGATTGTTTTGGTTTTTAGGGGAGGAGGTAAGTAAGAAAGGTAAGAAAGGAAAGAAAGAAAGAGTGAACGTCTTGGAGGGCAAGGGTGACTGGAAGGGGAAGGGGGAAGGGGAATGGAGAACGGGAAATAAATATAAGGAGCCGGGAATCTCAGCTGAGGGAAGCGGGAACGTGGGGACGAAGGGGAATGTGAATGATAATAGACAGAGAGAGAGAGAGCGACCCGGCAATATATACGGACAGTCCATATGAACTAAGCTGAAGGGAAGCAGGCAGATAGGGTTAAAAGGAATACTGTACAGATGCATATAGGTAGGTAGGCAGGTACGATATACTATGTATTTAATGCAATTGAACGCACACATGAGTGAGGGGTAGGCAATGCATGGCTGGAGTCGCCAATGATGTATGTCTTTGCTACTGCATGCTACCGGTAATGCAGTGTGGGATAGCAAAATAAACATTTATGCAGCACAATATAATAACATGAAGTACACTGGCCGAGCAAATTGTAAATGAGCTGTGATGGTACCCAACGCACGTTTTATATACAAAATTACAATTTTTCGAATTTATTACACTAAATACAATTATATACATTAAATACAGAACATTGAATTTGCGCTATGCTTAAAATTCAAATTTACAATATATATTCAGGTTACATCTATACTATAATATACTTTAAATATATACAGGTAAAAGAGATACAAAACAGGTAATTATTCTATGCTACACGTTTTATACAATATATTCATTATACATCTAGGTTACATCTACACTATACTATAAATATATACAGTTCTTACAAGCTAAAGCTTAGTATTTAACAATATTTGTGTAGCCTAAACATAATACTTAAATAAAATATGTAGGTTACATGTAGGTTACATATAGGTTACTTCTACACTATACTATAAATATATACAGGTCTTACAAACTAGATCTTAGTATTTAACAATATTTGTGTAGCCTAAACAGAGAACATTAATTAAATATCTAGGTTACATCAATACGACTTTATACTATAAATATAAAACTATTACATACTACTGTAGTTACTTATTTAACAAATCAATATGGCCCAAGGGCAAACTAAAATTACAATCGTTAGGGTCTAAAAACACCCTTGAAATATCTAATGTGTCAAATGCTAGTCTATTTACACTCACTACGTACATATTATGATCCACAGATCGTATAGAATTTACAATAATATTACAAGGCTTGTTGGTCTTAAGCATTTCTTTATACTTGTCGTGCTTACATTGGCGTAAAGCAATCGCTGGAACGCCTCTGCATTTCTGCTGTTCACTATTATCTAAATATAACATACTTTACATCTTAGGCTTAGGTATAATTAATTCTAATACATCTAAGCTCTGTATTCTTATTTTGCCACTCTCGTCTTTGTTCAAAAGATACAATTTTGGATATCTGCTTTCATACTGTTTAAAAAACTCGTGATTCCGTGGAATCTTACTGAAATCAAATTCTGTACGTGCACTAACTATATCATCCCACAGAGTATTTAATGGGTCTAATATATCTAGCTCATAAGCATCGGTATCTGAGTAATCCAGATAGGCTCTATTCTGGAATATTCGACACAACATATCAAACTTTTCATAGAAGTACACTTTGGCATTAGCTAGAATTGCCAGTCCTGTGAGTGACAGGTCATTTGCGCGATAACTCTTAAGATATTGCGTAATAATACTTGTAGAATCAGATAAACCATCAAAATCTTTACATCGTGGTAGTGCAAGTAATTTTTCAGCTTGTGCGGTACTGCTGCAAACAGTGGTTTCGACAAACTCGTTACACTTCTTTAACGTCTTGCCGTATAATACATTAGAGCTAAGTTTAAGTAATTTGTTTTCAAAAGGTGTTTTTGCTTGCTTCCGTCTTTCTAAGTTCGCATCTATGTATTTTTTAAAATACCGCTGTTGTTTGAATCGTACACCGCAATGTATTTGTAAAAGTACCATTCCTTTGGCAAGATAGTAGCGTAATTCCTTGAAATGAACTGTGTAATTGTGTTTGTCATAAAGGGTTAACATAAGTCTTAGGCGGGATATAAATTTTTTAATTGAAGCCATTTGGAAGTATTTTAAATTAAGCTGGCTCGGTATTTCTTCAAGCTGTATTATTCTCTGTTCCATAGCAAGAGGCAAGTTTGCGTTTCGTTCATGCAAATGCTTTGGATACTGCAAGTCACAAACAAGTACATACCTATAGCTACCATCCGTACTCCCTAATGCAGGGTCAGTCCAGTCAATGTTTATAAGATCTTTTGGTTCCATGTACTCGTAATCAGATACTGGCATCAGTGCTTTCATACTGTAGGGATATAAACTATTTATGTCTAGTGAGAGTAACTGTCTTCTTGGCTGTGATGTGTCTAACCCACCCGGACAACGCTCGTGATTTGCAATCACATGTTTCTTTGTAAATATACATTGGCCCCCCCGTATTCCTTTTTTAGCAATGTCAAATACCCTGTGATCCCTTATGTAATCTATTTCGGCTTTTGATTGCTTAAGAAAACAGTCCCATGAGAAGCTTGGCAAAGTCAAAGAATAAGTTGGGTCCAGCTCGTAGGTTTTTAATCCAAATCTTCTAAAATTTTGCCAAACTTCTGCAAGTAGTACTGTATCCAACAAGCAACGAAAACGCATGTAATCAGCTAATGTTTCAAGGTTAAATTTTGCACAGATGTTTTGAACAAGCTCCCATTCGCTGTCAGGTATAGGTTTATCATCAAGTAAAGATTTTCTGAAACACGATCTTGTGGGAATAGGATTATTAAGACTTGCATTATCAGTAAGGGACAAAAAAGGAAAATAAACTGGTTTTTGTAATAACACGAGATCATCCTGAGAAGGTTTTGAGAGTTTGACTTTCTTTGCTAAATAATCTTGGCTTTTTAAAGGTACAAATTTATATATACACTGTTGTACTATTTTAAGTGACTGGGGGTCTTTTGCATTTAGTGATTCTACAAGTTCAAATAAATTAGAGTCAAAAAATAAATTGGCATCCATAAAACGTACTTTAACTTTTGAAGAAACTGATTTTCCAATGTAGTTGGATTTTTTTGTATTTTCAGCAGGATATTCTAAATTCAATTTGGGAAGCCAAGTATCCTTTGCAGTTATTGTTATTGAAATAAATTCTTTGGGGGATTTTGCAAGAACACGTACGTCTTTGGAAGTAAAAAAATTAGTTTTCATTGCATTTATTAAAAGGTAATAATCAAAAGAACCTCCGTAATGAAAAATAAGTGAGATCTCCTGTTTGTATTTGATTTTAAGATTACAACGACTGCATGCAGCAAACTCAAAGTTTCCCAGATCGTGGTTATGGTGAAACGTGCGTAAAATCTTATTTTCTTTACTGAATTTGCGGTCACACAAGTGGCAATGCGTAGCTTGTTCAAACTGTGTTCTTACGCTATCTGTTGGAAGTATTTTGTTATTTGTTTCTCTAATATGTGTGAGTAGTCTGTTTGCCCAGAAAAATATACGAGTAAAAAAGTGTTTTACAACATCTTCCCCATCAAAATACTCTATAGAAACAACGTTGTCCTTATCTTGAAATCGCCTTATAATAATAAAAGAATAAGCCGCAGGTGTGATTGAAGTTGTGTATTTTGTGTTAGTATTTGTGAGTTTAAAATCTTGAATAGGAGTTGCAAACGTAAAGAACTTATAAACTATAACAAAAGGGTACGAAAGTGTTTGCCATGACTTTAAAAACTTGACTCTTTCCCATGGTTCAGAAAAAATGATTTTTCTTTCTTTAAGTTTTTGACAGTTTTCACTGTGTTGCAATAAATTTTTTTCAGAGTTAAAACATCTAAAACACAATTTGCAATAACAAACTCTATGACTACGTCTGTTTCGCATGAATTTATCGAGATCAGTAATAAGAACCAAGTGATACGAATTGTTTTCTTCTTCCTTTTCTTGGGTATAAATTAAAAATAAATTACACATTTCATCTTTATTAGAATTACGCGACCGTCTTACAGGGACAATTTGGTCACGACGATGACTCCAAATGTTAATACTAAGATTATTTTTTGTTTCAAAATCACTTAAATTGTCGCCAATATGTAAAGGGAAATTAATATCTGTGAAATCAAATTCCGAAAAGTAGGGAATATACTGCTTTGGGTCTTCTAATTTTTGTTTAGTCTGGCGGGTAGTGTACGGTTTATTTGTCTGCTTATTCACTTTATACCCAGCTAAGATTGCATGGCGGAATCTGTGAGCAGCTACACAGAATTTAAAGCAATCGTTGCATTTGTTTTTTATATTCAAATATCCAGTTTTCTTTGGGTTAAGGTTTGGGAATTTAATATACCCTTTTGCTTCAGCATTTGAAAACAAGTTCAGTACTCCTACTTTAAACTGTATTGATTCTATTTGCTGAAGTGTCCAACCAGTACCGTGCTTATTGAATTCATTTAACTTTTGTATAACTTCACTTGCACTATTGAATATAAAGTTTTCAATTTCGTCTCTACTTAATATATCATAACTACTAGACACTAGACTAATACTACGTTCTATTTTTTTTGGTTCGTTTTCTACTGCAGTTTGTTATTCTAACGCTACTACAATAATAAGTCGAACCTTAATACTAGTATGTACAGCTAAGTTTTGAGTTAACAATTTTACAATAGACTCGTATAGTTCAGTCAAAATATATTCGATGTCTTGAAAATCTTCAGTTAGTTGATGTATGTAGGTAACCATGAGTCCCATGTGAGATCTTGAGGATTCTTGAAATACATCCAAATCTATCAATGACGAACGACGAGTACGACGAGAAGGGTCTGCAGAACTATCGCTAGTGCTGGTAGTAGTGGTGAGTCCATAGGTTGCTTCTGAACGACTGGTTCCACCGCCAATAAGATCTTGGTTTCTGTTGTCAAAGTGGGCAAGCCGCTCGCCAGGATGCAGGCACTGGTGAAGGGCTTTGGCATAACAGAATCGGTTGCAATCTCCACAATGGTGAGCTTCTTCAACGTGAGATTGGTACGGCACATACCAATCGCATTTAAACAGACAGCCAGGGATGGAACACTCAAAGCACTTTAAAGCAACAAAGACAATATGATTAGAAACCAATGGTATATAATACAATAAAATAAATACATAAGTAAATACAATATAGATATAATACAAATTTAAAATAGTATTATTGCCTAATAGAATGTTATACGTACATAGTCAGTTCTACCAGTCTTACGAGCAGTTGGGTAGTTGGGTTGTTCGTGGTATTGTACAGAGTTTAAGCTGTGGGCCGCGTATGGTACAGAGCCTGGTTGATCTATGTCCAGGCACTAGTAGTGATGAAGAATGGATGGTTGAATGTAAGTTGTGCTGCAGTTCTTCTAGACTGGTGCCGAGGAGAGAGATGGTTGATTATCAGGCAAGAGCTCAAAATGTTGTGAGGTTTTCTATGAGTCCGACCTGGTATTTATAGCTGATCCGTGGTGGGTGGTATCCACCCCATTCTGGCTAACCCCTTCTGATTTTTGCAGGGACCAGTGCTTCCCATTACGAAAAATCTTTATTATCTTGAATACAAATAGGAGAAAGACCAGGATAAACGACACGTAGATAGCTGCAAAGGCGAAAAAGAGAAACAGACACATATGTAAATTTAATATTGGCTTTATATCATACACGATTTCTATGCGCATCATACCTTATATAATATATACAATTATATATGTGCTATACGTGTTTATTTGTTTTGTACTCACTAATCAAATCAAACGTTGTATTAACTACCGGTTTTGCTTCATTTTGATGGTACTTGTCCACAACATCCATTTTAATTCCGTTTTGCGTATTCAAATTTTTCAGCATATATTTTAAAGCTTGAAGAATAAGTTTGTTGAATGAACTGGGTTTTGTCACAGAAGATGGCGTGGTATCATGGCTGAGGGAAGATGGGGTATCTTGCTGAAGGTTGTTTCTTAAGGCTTTTAAAGCCAGCTTTTCCTTTTCAAATAAACCATTGTGGTTTGTTGTACCTTCGTAGCTTGATGCAGTGCTTTCAGGCTCTAATTTCTGAGCATTTGATTCATGCTGGGCTTGCACTGCGACGTTGCAACATATGGCAAGTAATGGAACCGCGAGTATAGAGAGAACAAAAAACACACGCAAGGAGAACATTGTATGACTTTGTTTTGAACACTGTGGCACTAATAACATGACTAACACTATTTTATAGATGGCAGCTCTTTTTATGTATTTTGGAATTGAGCGTTTTAGGTTCCACGTGTATTGCTGCGACGCCTTACATACGGATATCCACGGTTGCGAGCTAACTTACGCTGTGGTTTCTTTATACTGGCTTCAGATATAACTTGCTCGTAGCTGAGCCATTCTTGAGTTGGTAGTTGTTTTAATTTTTCCACACTGGATGGAGCACTAACGTTTGAAGTATCACTGGGTTCTTTGTAATTGCCGCCAACGTGCATTGGCACTGCCTTATAACCTCCAGTTGAATTTTCCGAAATAGAGTGGTTTTGCTTAGCAACGTTTAAAGCCTTTTGCTCTTCTCGAATTTTCATGAGCTTAGCATAGAGCTTGGGTTCAATTGCTTTTATTACAGTTGCCATATCTATTTTAGTTATTAGAATTTATTGTATATTTTATCGGCACAAATTATATCTGACAACAATGTAGCACGGCACATTTTACCGTTGTAAACCTTGTGAAATATCGTTGCTAGGATTCGCCGCACAAGTGTTCTATTTCGTATGTATAGTTTGTCCAAGTTGTCTAGACTAGTTTGTTTCAATGTTTTCACTAATGTGTTTACTTGTTTTGAATACCGCGGGTCTATATGTTTACAAAACTTATCTAAATTGAATATGCACTCGGCTATAACATATAGGAGGTCAACAGTTGCAGATTTAATGTATGTTGAATACTCTCTTGGTTTTGCGTTTGCTAATAGTGATAGATTTTAAAGTTTATTTCAAACCGACTCTGTTGCTTCAGTTCCATCGACATGGTTAGTATTATTTGTATACATACATGTCAGTTCCATTTACTGGAAAGATATTATTGCGTACAAACATGTGTGGGTTTGGGCACTGTGGATGTAGGTCTAGGAACAGGTAATTATGTTGGCGTAGACTGCATGCTTTTTCGTATGCTTCTTGCAGGAACTTGGGCCGACCAGGCGCTATTTGCTTGGAAACTTGATTAATTATGCTGCGGTCTCTAGGCACGTCAAAGAGAACTAGATATTTTGTACTTAAACTAGTGGTTCTCAGTTCTTTAGAAAATGCGTTTTGCAATATAAGTATAACACTAAAGTTCATATGATGCGACAATTCTGTAAATACTTTTTGAACTAACTTTCTAGCTCTAAGACTTGATTCCATATAGTTTAAATGGTCATCTAACACGACTAGACATGGGCTGTCTATTTCTTCAAATAATGACTCAATATTATCTATATCAGATATTAGAGTTATATCCTTATCGTCTATAAAATCAGTGCTTGTAAACTCTGATTGGTCAGTATGTACACTAATATACAAAACTTTATTAATATTATTTCCAATTATTTGCCTACGGCACTTAACAATTTCTAAACACAGAGTACTTTTACCAGATAAACTAGGGCCACATAGCATAGCCGTAAAAGGGTGTATTAATTTGAAGTCGACAGTATCTTATGTTGCCATTCTCAAATACAAACTACAACTGATCAGAATTTTCATTTTACAACAATATTTAAGGAAAATTCACAATTTTTTTATTTTGCAAGCTATATTATAAAAGCTATTTTTACAACTAATCACTATACAATGTACTAGGGTTTCTTATAATATATACATTTTTACATTTTTATTATTATTTACATATTTTACAGTACTCATATTTTGAACAAATTTGTATTGTACTCTGTGTATTCTATGTACAATTCTTTTATATCTTATATACAAATATTTTATGTACAATAACTATACTATTACAATATATTTAGTCTTTTCGACTTCTAAAACTATAAAATATTTTTAAAATTAGTATTTTTTACAATGTTTTTACTTATACTATACACAGCTTATATATTAACAATATTGAGTACTTTAGGTTATATTTAAGCTTAGAGATACCATAACATATTTTTAAAAAACTCCGGACAACATACTTTATACGTATTAGACTGTAACTTATATTTATAGGTAAAAAACTTGCTCAACATAGGAATCATATTTACAAACTTTTTCACTTTTCTATCATTAACTAGTACAGAACATGTAAATACATTTAAAAAGTCTTGGTAAGAGGTACCAATTGAACGCGAATATAGAAAATATAAACAATACATTCCACAAACAGTCGAACGTCCACTCTGCAGTGCTGTACAATTTTCGGCAATTATATATCTTGCAGGCCATTGGAGGCTTCTGTATTGCTGAATTGGGAACCCATATGAGTCAAAATATTCGAATGAGTCGCTTGAAACTATCCAGTAAGCTATCCAGTGACGTCCAGCTCCATCTAGCGTGTTTGTATTTTGTATTATTGCTATTGGGTACGATAACTTTCCGTTGATGTTTTCTTTTTTTGCATTTTCTAATGTATTCTTCATTTCGTCTGCTGCTATCACGTAATATTTGATGCTTGTTCCGCCAAGTAAGATTCCGAGACATTGCTCCAACTCTGCTGTATTCATTCTGCAATAGGTCGTTGTTGTTAGTCAGTCAGCTTCTAGTTAGCAACAGACAAGTCTTGAATTGGCACACTTGGTTTTATGCACAATTTTTTTAGCTGATCAGGGATTGTGCCTTATGGTTCTGCACAGCTAAACGGTTGACAATAACTTGTTTATTGCGGTCAATCTCAATGACGGTTTGGTACTGGCTGAACAGTATAGCTGTAACTGACTTGGTCAATGCGGATCTGAATTTCAATTGGATTTGGACTTGACCAGATTTATTCACACTTAACGAATTTGCCTGTGTAGGTACCAGCTCAAATGCAAACAAGACTCTGCCTTGAGTGTAGTTCTTCTGAGATATCCCATTTCCTAAGCTTGGGTTGGCTGCTGTTTTCTTCAATGTGTTCAAAGCAAGTAAATAATTATCTTCGCCATTACCAGACGCATCTTTAAAGCTCATTGGCAAAGTCTTGTACTCTATTGCTTCTTGGTTCATTGATACTGTAATTTCGCTGAGGTTAAAGTGTTGAAAGTTGCAGAATGACATTGTCAGTTTCCCCAAGTATGCTGCTGAATCCACAAGTCCAAATACTATATACTGCGGCAACCTACCGTTGATACAGTTATCCAATGAATGTGAACTGACTCCAGATGGAATGACAAAGTTCTTGATCTCAGGTTTAAGGCACGGATACTTTAAAGTCCCGTTGTTCAGATTAAGTCTATGCTTTTCAATTGCAAGTGGTGATACTGTTTGCCGCTTCAAGTACAGTACAGCATTAACAATGTCCACACGGAATAGACAGCCTGAATAGCCAGTCCGTGTTTCAGTTGCAGCGTCAATGCAAAAGGCAGGGTGAGATCTGCGCATAATAATTCTTATATCCGTTTCTCCAGGCAGCATTCGCGTTTGTTCAAAGAATGGCGACTCGGGTCTTCCCACCATAGTAAATGGTTTTGACTGTTGGGCGATATTGTATCTTGCCAAAAATCCAGTGTCTGTTTTCTTAAATTCATCAGGAGTAATGTTTGGGTAGTACAGCTGATCCAACATCCCATTCTGCTTCTCAATAGGATTTGATGAAAGTTCCTTTTTCAAGTAGGATCTAATAGCATAGTGATTTGAGTTGTCACTCACAAGTTGGCCATTTAAATAGAATTCAAGGTTACTAAATAGGCCGTAGAACAGCATGGAACACGGAGCGACAACGTCGGTAGCAGCGATCTTTTTTCCATCGCTAAGAAGTACACGGCAAGTGAGGTCTAAATGGGAGTCGTGTAAATTATAGTATTTTCTAGGGGATTTTAGTATGTCGAATATAATAGGATTTTCGTTATCCCTTGGACTAAGTACTGGATAATACGGATAGTATTCTGGTGCATCTTGAATACTTATATTCGTAGGAGGAAGCTTATCAAGCACTAGGTTGCTTTGTATAGATTTCTGGGATCCCTCGTACACCGTCGGTTCATCGTGAAAGCCTTGGGTTTCCATGGTTTGCGGAGCTGATAATAGACTTTAGATACTGCTTCGTTGTAGTCTCAATGTGGAATGACTCGTATTTCAATGAACTAGGGATTATATTATATCGTCGTCGGGTAGTTCGGCGTCTACGCCCAGCTCCAGTCTGGGTGGAACTTCTGCTTGATACAGTTCTTTTTACACGAGAGACGGGGGTTCTTCTGAGTCGACCCCCAATTTGAGTCCTTTTTTTGACAGGCCTGCGCCTAGATCCTCCTGCTTGAGTCCGTCTGTACACCATCCTTCCCTTTATTCTTCCCCCTCCACTCTGGGATTTGCGAGCTGGTGGCTTACGGGATGAGCTTCTGTGGTTATTGCATGAAGTGCGGCAATGACTTACTCTGCATTTACGGCCTTTGGTTGTTTGTTTAGTAGCTCTGCGTGGTCTTATAGGTTCAAGGTACTGATTTTCTTCGATACTTGGATCACTAGATGTATTTCCTACAGTTTCAGCGGTTTCAACTACTGTATCCCCTGTCCCCATTTGGCTCTTTTTGTTTGAATTTGTATTTACAGAAATAGGTTCAAGAATACAGTATTCACCAAGCAAGCTGTCTTTTGCAATGTCTTCGTCCACTAGACTTGAATTTGTGTCGTTTATATTTTTGCACAGTATTTTACGCATTATATATAAACAATACGATATATGTAGGCACTAGTATTAATGCATTCAGACTACTTTGAAATAAATATGATGTTAGAACGTGCACTTTAAAATATTTGATGTTGTCACTTCAAAGGCCAGATAAGAATAACTGGCAAATTTGCAAGTACTCTCCTTTTATACTTGGCGGCATGTTGTCTGCTCTAAAATTGCGAGGTCGAAACTGCAATTCAATGATTGTTTGAGTACTTGCATCAAGTTGCACAAGAGAGCGGTACTCATTGACTAAACTAAATCTTATTAGTTGGTGCTGCTGCCTGTGTAGTGGCACATATAGTATAGGTACAAAGCTGTGGACTGTCTCACTAGTGTAATCATCAGATATATCAACTGCTCGAAGTAACGGTAGCGAGTGAGAAGCATATAGCTGGTTTTCAACTAGGCTGCATAATACAAGCAGTCTTTTTCCTGGCACAGTGTGTTCAGGCTCAACATCCTCGTCAAATTCTTCCTTTTCCATTTCTTGTTCTTTTTCCTTTACTAGTTCCGGCCTAAGTTGCGCAGATGTACCAGCTTTGAATATAAAATTGTCATCAAAGCCAAAAAATCTATTAACAAGTACTAGAAGCTGTACTGTAATGTCTTCTCGTAGGTCTGGTATACTAAGATGTCCATCAGCATGTTCGAACTGCACACGCGTATCTGCCCACAAACTAGCTAACAAAGTACGGTTAATTTCGTGTATGACGTGATCCAAATCAAGCTCTTCTGGTTCCTTCATTGGCATAAAGTTTGCATAATTCTTAAAAATGCGTAAGTTCATGTATTCGTAGTCTACAATTTCATTGTATTTTTCTTCATCCACGTCAAACTCAGACTCGTATACGCCATTATAAAACTTGTCGTGTTGCTGTAGTCCCAAACACAGAGCAATAGGGTCAGGCAAAACCACATACTCGTGCTCACTGCATTCAAATGTTAGCTTGCACTTTGTGTTACTCTTATCTAAAGGAAATTCAATCTTTAGCCTCAAGTTATAAAACTCTGGGTCGGCCATCTCAGCATAAAAACGTTCAAAAAATTTGCGAAAATCTGAGTCACCATTGTTATTTTCTCTTCTAAACATCATGAAGTTTTCAAACCCCTGGTAAAGCTGTATAACGTTGTCCATATTTTGAAACTTTTCAGCGCCAAAATTAAAAAACGTGCCCATAGGAATATTATCCAAGTCTGATTCAACTACATTTTTATAGGGCAGATGGTTTTCTGACATAAATCTTGTTCTGCTTTGCTTAAAAAACAATGCAAGATTAGTTGAAATTTCAACTATAACACTGTTTGATGGGGACAGGTTCTGAAGTAGCATATGTATATTGCCAGGATCCAAACTTAATGCTTTCTGTGCAACATCAAAAGGCATGATGTCGTGATGCTGCCTTAACTTTAAAGTAAGTCCACTCATAAATTCTTTTAATGTAGTATCTTGTTTTTGGTAGTTAAGAAATTCTCTGATAGTTGGTTTATAGTTGGGAAATAATTTTTCATTTGCTTCTACGTCCACGGCAACTGTGCTTCGCACTTTTTGTGCTGGGGGTCTCTGAACAGGTTTCATTATAGCATGTTGTGGGCTTGAAGTATATCTGAGGCTCACAAGTCCGACGTCGTAATTTTGAAGGTCCAAGGGATATGGCAATACACATAAAAGGCTTGCTGGAGTGTTGTCTGTATATATGCTATTTTGCTGGTCACTTGTAACTGTAACATATATGTTTTCTGAACCCATAGGATCTCGATCTAGAGGTGAGCAATAATGGCTGTCCACTCTTCTTTGTTTTTGAAAATACTGCTGTTTATTAGCTTCAGAAAACAAAGGCAAAAATCCAGATGGCTCCATCTTATCGGGTATTAGGCTTGGCTTAGCTCTTCACTGTAGAATGCACCCGTGATAGGCGTGTTATTCAGATCCTCAAGATAGTAGGTTATAGGCATAGTATTAAACTTCACTGACTTTATAACAAAAAGCTCCTCCGAGTACGATTGGCTGTAACCTGTTCGAAATACAAAAGACGAATACATGTAAAACTCAAAATGTATGCCTATATATATTAATATTTTATTTGCCTACTTATGATCTACCAATATTTGTACCTTTGTCAAATATGAGTTTTAAACGGCTTATTCTAACACGGTCGCCTGGCGAATACTTTGCTTTCCTTTTTTCTGTGTTCTTAATAATATCTGAAAACATTGTCCTTCAGACCTGGTTTTCGTTTAACCGGTTAACCTGGGAAGGCGCCATTTGAATTGTTAAGTGAAACGTATTGTTATACGTCCTTACAAATGCCGGGAAAATATCCACGATCCTAGTAGTATTTCTCTCAGTCATGTATCTTGCGATCCGTTGAAATATAGTCCTATACCAAACAATACATGTATATATTACGTGTAAACGTGGCTCTAGCATATTGTGACTCGATATATATATATAAGCATACCAAGTTGACTGACTAACCTAATTACGCGCTCTACAATACTGGATTTTGTCTCGCTGTACGTATTATAGTATTTTATTTCATGGGTTTTAAGAAACATTTTAAACGACTCGGCTCGAAACTCTGTACCTGTATTTGAATATAGTAAAGTAATGCTATTGTTAATATGTACTCAAACCTAGCACAGACATATAGTGCATAATAGTTTTTAAGATTTTTTAATATGTTATAAAATGTAAGCTAACGTACCTTGATCTGTGAATAGAAATATTGGAATTTTCTTTGACTTTCGAAAAATATCTTTAAAAGCTTTGGTAACAAAATCTAGTTTCTTGTTTTTAATAAAGCGGCAGTAGAGTTTTTTTTGAAAACGCATCAATACAAAAAAGGATATTAGCATAGCCAGAATTATCTTTGGCAAATTCCTTTCCCAGAACCTTTAAATCAGAGCAATAAATCTCTACTTCCATGTTCACTAAAGTTCTTCGCCGTTTAAAATTTTTACGTATAGGGCGATGCATTGAAAATGAACGCAACTGGCTTAATTCTTTATTTACCACAGCCTTATCGTGAAAGCTTTTGTTATTCTTAAGAAAACCACTGAGCGCCGAAAAGGAACCCTTTAACCTAAAGTTTAGATACGATTTACGTATTTCAGCCATTTTATGAGCTGTATGTAATAATGACCTACTCAGAACAATTGCCAACTGTATATACATGTCAGCTCGAATTTACATGTGTACAATTTTTAATACTAATAATTTTGAATATACAAAAACTAATGACGATATGTAAATACTTGTTTTTGAATTTTCTACTTTTCATTTAAACTACTACTGAAAAACATTATACTTTTAGAGAAAATGAGCAATTTTTCACCAAGTAGGTGACACACTTTTTTAGTAATTACTAGTATACAATACAAATGTACACTTTGTCCAAAAATAAATAGATAGCATTGACTAAACGTTGACAGTGTAATACAAGAAATACTTAAATTACTGAAGTAAAATTTGTGGTTTATAAAAAACGTGCAACTTGTTGTTTGATATTTGCCTTGCGTTCTTCCTTGCCGCTGCTTTGAAGCTCTCGTAACCGTTATTCCTCGTTCCACCGCAATTCCATTTCGCGTTTGTGTAAAACACTTAAAAGTCTATTTGCCTGAATAATCTCATAGTCCAAAATCATGAGATTTTCAAACAAAGCAAACCGGGACAGGGCAACGTATGTACTACACGCAATAATTTCTCTGTTGTCTAGGAAAACGCAGCCAATAGGTATCGTGGTTCCCTGTGACCTATGTACAGTCATTGCCCAGCTAAGAACCAGTGGAAACGCTTGAATTCGAATATACTGCTTAGTTTCTAAATCCAGTTCGTTGTAGTCAATACGCAAAATCTTACATTCACGTCCTCGTGACGTTACCACAATGTCGTTACCTCAATAAGAGGGAAATTCTAAAATAATTGCTTCAACGTGGTTCTTCCAGTAGAGCCTGTTGCGTGATGGACTGAAGACAATATCAACAACTTTGTCTCTGCTGCCGTTCACAATATTTGCTCTCACATCAATATTATGGCTAAGCATAATCGGGACGCCATAGTCAATTTCCAAGGGGTCTTTTGTAAGTGAAGAGTGCTCCGCAATGATGACAGGAATTTCAATGAAATCAGGATGTAGTTTTCGGATCATCTTTCTGGAAAATAGAAAAAAGACAATTCAAATATTGTTATATTTTAGCTTAGTATAGTTTGTACAATATATTCAAGCCAGAATTTTGTCGGCGTCGCTGCTTTAATTGTCAGATTCTGATTCAGTGTCACTCTCGGATTCGTCTTTAAGCCTAACTGCGTAAAGAGGCCTCCTATATGATGGGTTAGCAAGTAATAATCGTGCGTGTAAATAACTTCTGTACGACATTGTTGACATCCTTAGGCCAGCCTCTCTAATTCTTGAAGCTGATACAGAATTGTATATTTGAAAATTTTCACGCTCCAAGTGTATGCCTGAATGTTTCTTTAAAAATCCTAATGGATGTCTGTTGATAAAAAAACAGTCAAAGCAACAAAACTTGCCTCTGACAAATAGTATAAAATAGGAAACAGGGACTCCAAAAAGCTGAACATGGCACTTTGAGCATTCGTAGTTTTCTTAAGGCTTTACTTTCAAATGGTGGGTTGGAATATAGTTTCGGTAAACTCCGTCGACTAAATACTTTTGACGATTTTCTGACCATTTGTCTGAATCACACTCTTTACAATAAAAAGTCTCGCTTTGACTTGAAACTACAACCAGGGAATTGTTGCAAGACAGGCAAAACGTAATGGATTGCTTGCAGTCTCCCAGGACTGAGCCGCGACAATGAATTGCCCAGTGGTTGTCTACTGGAGGCTTCATTGCGACTGACGAAAATATTGTGACAGAGTCCTGTATGACTCCGGTGGGGTAAAATATAGTGAGGAGATTCAACCTACCAACCCTTTAGAATTATTGCAAAACTGATGTATTTTGGGGGTTGCTGTATTATTTTCAACTAACGCATGCGTTTAAACTTGTGTCACCTTCTGTATTAATCGTATATGTACAGCTTTTATCCATAAATATAAAAATGAAAAACAATATACGTACTTATTGTGAGCGGCAACGTTACTGTTGAGTTCGTACAGATGTATTGAATTTTCAAATGCTTCAAGTTGTTCTGCGTTCAGTGTTGTTCTCAAAATATGTTTTTGACGTTGCTGAAGTTTAAAAAGATCCGCAGGAGTACATCGCCAGTATCTTAGTCTCATTAAAAACTCGTAAAACTCTTGTTGCTTTGGATCAGTGGTATTTTGTCTAAAAGGTTTGTCTAAAACAAAAGCTGTAGTAAAAGAATTGTAAACTTGAACTGCTTCTGTTAAGTCGTCAGAAACGTTGGAAACAAATTGAGTATACAGCAAATGGTCTCCACAACAAGAAGTTTGATTAAAATCTCCAAACATGACAAGTGTTCGTCCTGCAAAAGGCAACGAAGCTCGATATGGATCTACTAGTTTATAATACCTATCAACAAATTGAAGCAAACGAAGACCAACAGTTGAAAGTTCGTCAATCAGTAAAACTTTAACATTTTTAAAAGCGATTCTGTCAGCCTGTGGTATTCCATTGCGAAGCTGGTCTATCAAATTTCCATTTGCGTACGGCCGTATCTTAAAACATGAGTGGAAAGTAGTTCCTTTTAAATTTGGAGCATACATGCCCATAAATGAAACAGTCCGAAATAAAAACTTTGCGTCACGACTTTCTTTTTGAGACAACATGTAGTTTATAGATTTTAAAGTCTGAGATTTTCCAGCGCCAGGAGTGCCTGTGACAATCATTCGTAACGGCTTCTGGTAGAACAATC
>CATKUY010000476.1:0-105032 GCA_949802685.1 Dicyrtomina minuta
TGATTAAAAGTATTCTGATTATTTCTGCTGATACCAAAAAATCGCAGATTTGAGTATACGTTGTGAAATATTGGTCATCGTGGTGCTTGCTTCTTTGAAGTCAACTGTTGACGGGAATACGGGAGTACAGGACACGGGATTTTGTGATTGTTAAGCAGCATCTCATTTTTCAATTTATACCTTTTAAACTAATAACTGCTGACCAACGGAGAACATATCTTTGCAGTAGTAAATAACAAGAAAAAGGTAATGTAGTCTTCTTAGTTATATACATTGTCTTCTGATTTGGCAAATGATGAATTATGAATGGCCTTTAAACCTTTGACTTTTGGCTCAACCAAGAAGACGAGCACTGAAATGAAACGTATATTATTTCATCGATTTAATAACAGGCTGACGGAGACAGTAGACAGTATGGGAAAGTCCGAAATTCGTGGTACTGGAACAAGTAATGTATTCGTCGACACAAAAATTAAGGAGAGAATTGGAAAGTTGAAGAAGGCGAATAAGATCAGATGGGGAAATAAAATTAAGTCTGACATTTCGAACCTAGTTCTAAGAGAGCAAGTTGATTTGTATGACGTACTAAGAGTAATCCGCAAGTTTGAGAGGTAAACATGCTAGATGCTGTGTGTACTTGTGTGTACTTGTTGCTTATCATTAGTTGTTTTTTCTTTATCTTATTAGTCGTGGCTTACTGTACTGAAGAAAACAATTTCTGAATCTGGGAAATATTTAAAACATCATCGTTTTTTGTTTTTACTGTTGACTGTAGGAAATGTGACCAAGAGTTGAAGAATCTCAAAGGACCCGTTAGAGCCTCAAAGCTGTTGCTGCTGATGTCAGATATACTTCGTAGTCTTAAACTTCTTTCTAATGAAGTTGAAGGGACTGGACAAGCATCGAAGGCAAAGATTTACGCGGCATTTGGCCTTATTCTGACAAAAATAATTTCAGCAGCAATGAGAAAAAAATGGTACATATAATGCATTTTATTTCTAACCTTACGAGTGGGTACATATTATAATTGTGTGATTATGACTGCAGTGCTGTAGTAAATTGTATGTAAATTTCCAATTTAATGTAGTTCTCTGGAGAATGCGGAAAAGTCAGCTCTGGAACTGTTAGAATTTATCAGAAGAATATTAGACTTTAATTCAAATTGGATATTTAATACAATACTCTCCTCGGAAGTTGCTTCCACTCCTTCTGCTACATCCTCGTCCACTCCTTTTTCTCAAAGTTTGTTGTCCGTAATCCTCAATGATCCGTTGCTGGTGTTGGACGTAGATTATATTGGACGGAAAGCTAAAGCTACGTTATTGCTACTTGAGTCCCAAATTTCAAAACCCAAAGCCAAATTTGCTCAAGGTTGGACTACTCAAGAAGGATTTCGTAAACCTCTTGATGTTTCCGATGTTAAAAAGATTGTCAATGTAATAAATCAGAACATTATAATACACTTACATCAAAGTTGGTAATTTCATGATCTCTTTATTGATTATTTTACACGTAAGTAATAATATGAAAATATGTCATTGTCAACTTTCAGGATTGTAAGAAGCGCATTAAAATCCGAATTCCACAAACACCCCAAATTCCACTGTATGACGAGGATGCTAACCACGACGGTGAAGAGTCCGAAACACCCGGAGTTTCTTGGGGTATTTCTACAACACCTGGTGGCTTGTATGAAGGATCAGATTCTGACTCAGCGGATTCCACTGTCGAAATTGAGCTGGACGACACTGCCACTTTTTCGGATGTTGAAGAGAATGAAACTTTGGATTTGGATGAACCTGCTTCGAAGCGATTAAGAATACGGCCGTACGAAGATTAAAGTATCGATGCCGAATGCCGAAGACGACATTAGTTAAATTAGCAAGCTACCCAAGTTTAAAGTTGGCTGTTGTGGACAAAGACTATGAAAGTTTATGAATTAAGACCGGTATATATATCTCTTCGAGAGAGAAGAGAGTGATTTACATACAACTGGGACGAATTGTTAGAGTGGATACAGTGTGAAAGCTCCAATAAACTTGTTTTTACGTAAATATTTAACGCTGTGCTTTATTCAAAAAATTACTTTCAATATTTTAGCTCATAATTCCATTTAGTTTAATGGCTAACTAGGTAGACTAACAAGTACTTTCAGTAGATACATGCTTGCAATGTACTTACCTACTACCTACCTAATTTCTTATATTGGGTATTTTTCCAGTTTATTCATAATAATACCTGTATTCGAGAAATTGACTAGCGTCTCGAATTAGACAGTTTTCATCGTTCAATTGAGTCAATGGCAAAAGCCATAATAAATCAAAATCTTAAGAGTACACATTTATTTAGTATTTATTTAATTAATATTAGTTCAGGTTCAATCGGATCTTTGTAAAATATTAGTATTTCTGGATCAATCGTTCTCTGCACATTTCAGTACGTCAGTCTAGAATGGCAGTCAAAATGGTACTAATCGGTAATCACTGTAATCATCATTATTGTTAGATAATTTTAGCTACTAATTTCACCAATATTCATATAATTCATAATTATTTTATAAAATATTAAATAATAATATTTTATCATCGGTCTCATATTTCCCAGGTAAAAACCATAGCATTAAACACAATAAATCTCCAACATTACTCCCCACCGTTTAATGCATTGGTTTAAGTGGGTTCTTGTAATTTTGTTGTTTCAATCTAAATTATAAAAAAAATGTTGAATTCGGTCTTGGCTATTGTAAGTAGTTTGTAAAGTTCAGCATCTTCATCATTTTAACAAAAGTCTTTATTCCTGGGTCATAAACCCTTTTTCCCACTGGCCAAGCACATTTAGGACCATTAGCCTTCCAATTTCTACTTCTACCCGTCATCATTAGGATCAGATCATTGTTTCTGTTGGTATTCTTTAAAGTAGAATTTGGGATCAGTCGAAGGTCAAAGGACAATATCTTATTTTGTTCGATTGTATTTTCATGAAAAGATTCACATCCAATCGTATCAGAATTGGTAATTGTACCATCATCAATAATGTTGAAATCAACTTCACTATCAATCAAAACGTTAGTCCAGTAACTACATCTTTCTATTGGATTAATGACCTCAGCGCCATCTTGTGGTAACATCTTTGACACTAACGACACCTGGTGGCAGTTGAGAAATGAGTCATCTTCTTTAATCAAACAATCACTGCTTGACTTCAGAATAACACCAATTGCCGAATTAATTTCAGTAGACTGAGTAATTTTCCGCTCGTTTGCTTCTATATCCCTCTGGTGGCAAGAATCAAAAATTAGGTTTTCTTTCTTTAAGATGTCAACGTAGGACATTGGTACAAGTGCATCTTCTTGGATCTCATCATAAATATTTTGACTTGACAAAATCGAACCGCTCTCTAAAGTCTCGGTAGCCAGCGCCCTCTCCCCACCGTGTGCATCACCAATCTGTATTGCATTAGTGCAAGCATCAGTCGCCATCTTGGTATTGTCAGAATCTGAAGAAACGTCACACTTCAGTGTGGAAGAACAGCTTTCTGACTTAAGCGCCGCCTGGCGGAAAGCATCTTCTAAATCTTTAACTCTCTTTTCGATCTGTTTTTCCAATTCGATTTTCATCTGTTGTTCAATGTCATATTCTTCATCATATTTCATTAATTCAAAAACAAGTAGGTACATTTTAACTGCTGCCGAATACCAAGGCCAATATTGCATGTCCACAGAACTAGTACTGAGTAATAATTCCAATGCAATCATAACTTCCAATCTGCAGTAAAGTCCCAAAGGTATTTCTTCCATCGTACACACATTAAAATCAAATTTCCAAGCGCACTCAAAATATATTTTTTTTGCTGCGTAATGATGCATGCGCTTGCTACTATCGGTCAACGTCATCTCTTTCTTCAAACTTTCAAACTTAAACAAGTTTTTACGTAACTGTTGAAAACGATCATCTTTTTCTATATCTCTTATCTCGACTTCACAGACTTGCTCATGTGCCATTTTAAATTTCATTCACGGCATCAATCAAAGTAAAACTTAAACTTTACTGGAGTCGTAAATTCCAGTATTCAATTTCAAAATCAGCTTTGTTCTTTATTAAGTAGGTTATAATCTTTCCCACTTCGATTTCAGATCAACAAAAATTTATGTTCGCAGGATTGTCAGGTCAGTTCGGATCTTTGCTTTCGTTTGACACAATCTGTGAGGCAGAATTTCCTCCCCACCGGCAAACAAAACAATAAAAATCAGTGGAGGCGTAAACTCCACAGATCGGGAACCAGGATCTTTTTTCTTCGTAGACGGCGAAAAAACAGGGGTTGTAAATCCCTAGGTTAGTTCAAAGTAGGTTCTGAAGGACCAAAATATTTGAGATTGACTGCGTCTCAAATTAGACAGTTTCAGATCTTTCAGATCAGATCAGTGGCAGAAGCCAAAATAAATCACAATCTTAAGAGTACACATTTATTTAGTATTTATTTAATTAATATTAGTTCAGGTTCAATCGGATCTTTGTAAAATATTAGTATTTCTGGATCAATCGTTCTCTGCACATTTCAGTACGTCAGTCTGGAATGGCAGTCAAAATGGTACTAATCGGTAATCACTGTAATCATCATTATTGTTAGATAATTTTAGCTACTAATTTCACCAATATTCATATAATTCATAATTATTTTATAAAATATTAAATAATAATATTTTATCATCGGTCTCATATTTCCCAGGTAAAAACCATAGCATTAAACACAATAAATCTCCAACAACCTGTTTCATCTATAATGTATATAACTCTTATTATAGGATACTGAAACCGCAAGGATGCTGTCTCAATGTTTATAAATAATTAATATGCAAAAAATATAATCGATTCACCACCCTGGTTAGTGGTGGGGGTAATACATTTTAATTGACTAAAACTCTCAAACTAGTAGTAAATTGGAAGAAAGCGGTTGTACATAATTAATTCAATTACAAATACATTTAAAACATCCATGCAATGCTTGTGCCCTCCATCAATCAAATCAATCAACAGTTGATAAATTTAATTGCTACGACTTTTTTCTTCATAAAATCCGGAGTCCGCCGATGTCGATGCCCGTGCCGATGAAGATGGTGAATCTGACGAAGAGACGTCCGATTGTTTTAGAAAATTAGATTCATCCATTATCAATTTTTTTATGAGTAGTTTGGTGAAGACGGAGCCCTAAGAAACAGTAGAACAAGAAATAATTATTACAATTGACAATTTAAAGCATCTGTCCGTCTATGCCTAAACATGTACATAATTCAACGTTTAAAATCGTAACTCAAACTCACCAAGACATGACGCTTTACTTTATGGAACTCCTTTGCTTTTCTTTCGAACTCATCCAGGTCGGATTCTTCCGTCCCTTCAGATCCGGACCCCCCCGACTCCAACTCGAACAGTGCCCGTTGCTTCGCGGGTAACTCCGGCTTCGGGTGCGACTTTGATGCTATTATTGGAGACTTGCGACTGACTAGAAACCTAGGAGACCGACCTTGACCTCTGCCCTGCTGTCCACATATTTTATTATTATGATCCAGTAATGGCTGTAGTATTGCTCGGGAAGGGCGGACGTTGTTATTAGAGTGACCCTTATTACTAGACCAACCACTATCATCTCGAATCTCGACTCAGAATTTCTTTGACAAGAGGGATTTTGCTACTTTCTTCCTCCTGGGCAACCATACCTTTAATTCGATTGCTTCTTATTGTCATTTCCGATACTCCAATTTTGACTAGGGGAGATCTGGATTACATGTTCAATTCAATTACAAAAGAAAAGTTTACACTCACAATTTACAAACAATCAGTTGGACATTTTGGAGATCAGCTATTTTACTGTGTGTACATGAATGCTAATGGTTGCAATACATTTTTGCTGCATGTAAGTACTCGCATACGTACGTGGATTAAAAGCATTGCGTAAATTAAGTAGCAGTGAATCTGGCTACAGCCGATGCCGATATACGAACATGCAATAATTATCTGTAGTCAATGCGAGTTCGGTCTGGATGGTTAGTGTCATTTAATGTGCCGTATATCTTCTGCTAATACTACGCGGGTCTCTAATAGAACGCGAGGGGTAATCGTCTGATATTTAATACAATGCGCAATGCGCGGGGGGGGGGTCCCTATGCTTTAACATTACGTGCTACAACGCGGTTCTGTAATTCAACGCTGGTCATTGCATTAGAAAATTAGAACATAGTATAAGAAAGTAAACTGCTTATGCACTTTTTGTAATTGTTAGCTTAAAATTGTTACAAAAAATAATAATTAAACTTCGATAGGTACTGCAATTAATAACAAATACGTTTGTAAAATTGTAAATAATATACTTATACTTAAAACTATAAAACGTGAAATTTAAAAAAATTGCTTGCACCATGCTGTATTGTTAGATACCGCATGAAATCCTTGATTTTCCTGAAGCGAAGCGGCTAATAGCTGAAATATATGTCAGGGAACGGAAACGGAATCAGGAATCAGATAATACTTTACGATAGACGAAATTATAACTATATTTAATTATAAATAGTGACTACTATTTAATTTATTCCTAGTTCGTCGTTACATAAATAATTAAGGAACTACTTAATTATGTAAGGAAAATCAAAAGTAAAGTGTCATCTTGTGTGTAGTGTACATAGTCACTAGTCGGTGTTCGTCACCCGTTGCCCGTGCGTGATGTATTTTGCCATGTGCGTTAGAATTGAATTGAAGTGAGACAGCTAGTTTGTAAACCATAAATAATCAATGAATTTTAATGTTACTGTTGTGTTGTTGTAGGCAGTGGCAGTGCAGTTGACAGTAGGATCGAAACCGAAAGTCGAAATGCATGCAGAGATACAAACGGCGAATAAGTATCCCAAAATGTGTCACCTTCAACCTTTAATATAAATTATTAGAATAATTACTAGCAACAAACAGACAGTGAGTTACAGGCAGGCAACAAATTTTTACGGACCACTACCATCTATAAATGTTACCTGATAACCTGAATACCATGCCCCAAGATTGAAAATAGAAAATAGAAGCGTGAGCAAATACAAAAGTTTGTGATGGAGGTGGAAATTTTTTTAAAGTTTCCGTTAATGACATTTTGGAAAAACAAAACATACTGGACAGGTTTCCTCAAAGTTGGCGTAAGTTGTTAGTATATTTTGGGTAGCTTGATTTAATTTATGTAATTAATTCCCGATTTATTTTATGTTTAATGGCTTAATGTTATCTTACCTTGTTAGGCAGTCACAATGAGGGCAGTGTAAGCGGAGTAATTAACAATCACCGGCACTGGTCTGATTGTGATTTTCTTCTTTTTCTTTTTGAACAATAATACGTTGATCAGGCGGTTGAGGTTTGATGTCCAGTGTTGAGTGTCCAGTGTCCAGCGAGCATTCTTTAAATTTTAAAATTAACGAATGCATATAGTGTATAGTGACTGTTTCAACTGTCAAACTGTCAACTGTGTTCATTATTTGCATATAGATCTAACTGATAGAGTACTTTGGTAGAGTACACAAAAAAATAAGCTGGGTGCTGGGTATTATATATATTATATATATGTAAATCTTGAAGGTTGTTTAATACCTCCCTGTGCATATATCTGTAGTAATAATAATGATAATATTCCTGTGATTCCTTTCCTTACAGTACTTGCATACTGGTTGATTAGACGTCTTGGTTTACCTGCCTATCCTACCTAATATTGCTACTGCTGCATATACAATTATTTATAACCTAATTATGTGCGTTTATATTTTAGAACGATTTGATTCGTCTTGCCGTGGATGCTCCTAACTATCCTTCCATAAAAGCTGCTACTATCCACGGGGACAAGGATTCCGTACCGTTGGCAAACTCTCTGAATAATGAGACAGAAATTGAGAAGGTAATTAGTCAAATTAAACTGTATAAATTGTCAAATATCTACAAATTCCTAAGTAAAATGATGTAAATAGGCAGTGTACATTGTAACTTGCGTAATAATACCTTTGCACTTTTTAACCAAGTAAAAATACAAATACGGGTGGTAATGAATTGGCCTGACTTGAATTTGCTTTATGTGATTTCCTTTTAATTTAATTTTTCTTCTTCTGCAGCTCATTTTGTCTGGGTGCTCACTCTTGGAATTTCTTGAATCGTTTGCTGGTCTGGTATGTTGTAGCTTAGAAGACCAACAAATCTTATTTTAAAAGTCAAAATAAACTTGTAGTATTAAACTTCATGTTATGTTGTCTCATTTAATTACATAATAATTTCAATTTTAGATGAAAAAGACGTTGGATGCAAAGTTGGAGGCAACTCCAGACATAATTAATCCTGACGTATTTTTGAAAATATTAAACGAGCTTGAGCAGATTGGGTTCGAAAATGTGCGTAATTTAATGCAATTATCTATCATTTTACTAAGTATGTAGTACGTAGTGCTCGAAACAGAACTTGGTTTTTAATAGTATGATTAAATTGCGGCAGTCTTGCTAAATTGAAAATTGTCTTGAGGAATGAAAGCAAATAAAATAACACATTATGTCTAATTCATAATTTGTTGCTAGATTACATATTTTTCGAATGACCTAAAAGAGATTCACATAACTCAGAATGATCCAAGTGGGAGGAGCCACACACTGAAAATATTCGTTCCAAATAGTTATCCTCATGAGAATTTAAAAATTCATTGTGATCTGCCTTGCACTGAGGAAGCAATAAAT
This sequence comes from Dicyrtomina minuta, assembly GCA_949802685.1. Lineage (NCBI taxonomy): Eukaryota > Metazoa > Arthropoda > Collembola > Symphypleona > Dicyrtomidae > Dicyrtomina > Dicyrtomina minuta. Next base: position 8,738 of record CATKUY010000476.1, read on the forward strand.
TGGTCTACAGTGAGTTTTAGAATTATTAATTTCTTGCTCAAAAATTCTATATTTTTTGGATACTTTTTATATATTACGAATGAGTTTGCTAACATTTTTCAATTCAGTTTTAAAATTTTACTATGTATTTCAGAGAATAACGTTAGTAGTTGAGCAATTTGAAAAAGTTCTGGAAAAATTTGACAAATTCTGGACGGAAATGGATGAAATTGATGAGAAAATACAAGTACTAGATCCTTTTAAGCCAACTCGTGCACATTTACATCGCCGTGTTATTCTGGAGGGTCAGTTGATTTTGTATTTCGTTCTGAATCCTTTAATACCCAGAAGTTTGCCTGATATTCGGTTTCATGGCCCAGATGAATCAGTGGAAGCTTTCGATAAAGACTTTACAACAAATTGCAAGGTTAGGAGGTGGATTTTAGTGATTTTACAACATTTTTTTGCGCTTTACTTGAAAGAGGGATTCTCAAGTTTATTTAATGCATGTTTGTTTCAAATTTTGTAATTTTTTTTAGAAATGGACTGTTAACTACTCAGTTCTAGAGAATCTTCAAGCACTGATACCAGTCTCTTTTCCCTGTAAAGGGGAAGGAGCGTTGACAGAGGATGAAGCCAAATGCATCATTTGCTATAGTTATGAATTGGATGGAGATGTGCCCGAAACTGTTTGTCAGTGTAAATCCTTTTTCCATAACAAGTGCCTTAATGAACTTCATTTGAATGAGATGTCCAACAATTTAGGAAAAGCTAAGACTGTAGATTGCCCGGTCTGCGAAAAAGTAAGAGTAATTTTAACGAATTCAAAAACGTAAATAGTACAAAAATGAACAGCATACTAATATTGGCTTATTATACGGTATTTTAATACGCTGCGCTGTTAAATAAGTAAATAAAAATGTTTGTTTCTTTATGTGTAGGAAATTAAAATAATTGAATTAAGCTGATGCTAAACAAGAAATGAAAATTTTTTCGTCAAATACTAGCTTCACCATGTTGATCTTGGTAAATTTTTCCGAAATACCTAAGTCATCGAATGCGTACGGGACTCGGGACTTATTATAATATGTCGAAGTTCTTCCATTATTTTTGTACTACATTGATATTTTTTTTATTAAGTAAGCTAATAATATTTTTTCATCCCAACCAAAATAGTTCTAATGTTAAAAATCCATTTTTGGATATTCATTTTTTTATTCTGTATTGAATTTTGGTGTTAGTTGCTCGTTGCTCTTATTCTGTTTAATAATAGTGCGCACTACAAAGTATGAAGTGGAAAATTGAACGGCGGAATCAGATAATTAACTCCTATTACATATAATGGAATTGATTTCAGTTGTGCGTTTCATTTTGAACCTGAAATCCAACTGTTGTCTTCAAAGTTCATAACAAACTATTAATCGCATCGCATAAGCTACTTTGAATTTGATAGACGCACATAATTTATTTGTATTATTTTGTATGGATTAAAATTCGAAACAGTACAAAAGGCAAGGACAACAGTTATAAAATAAAGACATGGAGACGTGGGATAAAGCACTGGAGGAAAAACACTTCGCATAACTCGCCGTATACTTATCTTTGGATTAAACGAAGTCAGAACTTAAAGTGTTGCAGTTATGTGTTTATGATTTATATTTTGACTTTTAAGCCACACAACAGCTGTTTAATTTGATTTAGTGCTAACTAACTTGGTGCATCCAAATTAATCCAGATATTTACTTACTACTACTTACCAACTCGATGTTGTACGGGCTGCCGCCAAATAGACTTAATGAATAAATTATTTTTATTATTACTATACCTACTGTCCAAAATTCTGTCCCAAATGTATCTCAATCCAATAGTTAATATTCTCAATAGTTTCACTGCAGCTGCAGTATCTTATCGTTAAAGACAAAACTAAAATCAGAAAGTAATTATGCATGATATTGTACAGCTATTTCCATTGCTACCAGAGTCTGATGATCGTTAGTCATACTTGTTAAGTCATGAGTCCGAAACTCTGCGTCACTCCAAGATTTATGTTTACGCCCTGTCGATAATGTAATAGTGTTGGTTCAGTGTATAGTTATTGTATAGTTCGGAGTTAAGATTTAAGATTGAGAAGAAAAAACCAAAAAACGTTTGTAAATTTTGGAAATTCAAATAATACTGAAGCAGGCGAGTCCAAATTAATTGCGGTTTTGAGAGCACTTTCGTAGTACAGGTAAATTAAGAATTGTGTATTTTATTAAGAATTGAATGGTCATCCTTAAGTTTAAAAACTGTTAAAGTTTGTTGTGCTTGACAGTGACAGGAGCAGGAACAATTAGCTGACAGAAGATGAGACTGAATAGCATTTTGACCGTGCATTCTGGGATGTCCCCAGAACACAAAATGCTTTACTTTGCCATAGCTGTGACTCTTCTCCTAATTATATTTTTCTGCGCTTTCTATTGCAACATTTGCTGCTGCAACTGGGATCTCCCGCGACATACTACTATATATCGACGTGAGCATTATAACAATTATTATTATTTGAATTCGAATATTAAGACAGCTTGAATTATGCGCACTATTTTTTACTTAATATTTACCAAACTTTTATCTACTCGCTTATTAGTATTTCTACTGATATGATGCGTAGGTATTTCACCGCGTCCAATTCTAAACAACAATAGCTGCCACCACAGTCAGAGTGTGTACACTAATCACATTTATTCAAGTCCAGGTAAATGTCTATATGTCTGATCTTAAGTTATAACTAACAATTCGAAACAAGGGATCAAAACTAATTTTTGTTTAAATTGCGTAATATCCATAGCTGCGACAGGATGGAGTCAATTTCTAGGACAGGAATGTCCACCACCACCACCTCCACCTTCCTATTCATCCGTTATGACGACCCAAGCCACGCCATTTCAATATCAAAATTACCGAGCGACACAAAATCAGTTTAAATATTAGTATGGTTCTTTATGCTTATTAGTTAAACGAGTAATCCATCTATTACTGTTACTTGCAATTTAGGAGGGATAATTGGAATTGGAGGTGTTTATAGGACCTGTCACCTGTGAAAACATCAGCGATTTAATTTTATGTATGTTAATTTGTAATCATTTATTTGGTTTTGGTAGGATGAAATAATTGTAACAATATTATGAAGAGGGAAAGATCGAACAAAAATAAAGGAACGTGGCACTTTCTCCCGTAAGGATATTTGGTTAAAGAACTCTAAGCATTTTACATCAACAATTTATTTTTATAAAATGCAAACTTTCACAGCAGTGTATATTGTATAATTAAATCGGTTATAGAACGTAATTTGCTTAAAATTCTGTCTACGACGTTGGTATTTCACTTTTACGGATTCTGCCATAAATTTCCAGTGCAATGCAATTGTAGAAAACCGAGTTCAAAAATCCAAAAAACTGCAAAGTAAGATTAATTGATAAACCAAGAATCTATATACTTAAAACGTGCAGTACAGGCCAGCATAGGCCATTTATTAACCATTACAATTCTTGTGTATCAAACTCCTCCGTCAGTTTTCAACTAATTTCACTTTATATGGTACCATTCGACGCGCCTTGACGTTTTGTCGTCATTCTTTCGACAATATTTTGAAAAATATTGCGTTTTGCACTTTTTATGGCTGATTTACACTTTTTAAATCTGCGCCAATCACGGCACTAGAATTCAAAATTTCAAAAATACAGTGATCCTGATTGGCACACAACCCGACAAAAATATTTATTTCTACTTTCAAATTCGTGTGAACATCGAAAATTTTTAAAACTGATTCAAATAGTTTCGAAAGATAAAAAAAGTTCAGCTCAGCCAAAAGATTATTCAATTTAAATCTTACTACAAGTTTTATTAAATTTTTAAGAATCTAAACAGTAACTATGAGGACTTCAAGTCATCCACTAATTAAAAACTACACTATAGGAAGGGATAGGCGTCACACAATTTCCAGTGCCAATCACTGTATATTTTGTAGATAGAGGAAGGGTATAGTAATATCAGCTGTGTTTGGACTAGATGGGAGTTACAAGCATAGTCCCGGTCAAGCATGTAAGAAAAACTCAACCCAGCCAAGAACTGTAGTAAAATTTTAACCCAACCAATGCTGTGATAAAATTTTAACTCAGCCAATACTGTAGTAAAATTTGAACCCAGCCAATTCTGTAGTAAAATTTTAACCCAGCAAATTCTGTAATCAAATTTTAACCCAGCTAACACTAGTAAAATTTTAACCCACACAATACTGTAGTGAAATTTCAGCCCAGCCAATAAAGTGTGTCAATTTTGACCCAGACAATACTGTCGTAAAATTGTATCCAAGACAACACTGTGGTAAAATTTTATCCAAGACAACACTGTGGTAAAATTTTAACCCAAACAATACTGTGGTAAAATTTTAACCCAACCATCTATACACATAAAACGTGCAGTAAAGGCCAGCATAGGCCATTTATTCAACATTAAAATTACTACATTACATTATGAGTAGTTAGGACTGCAGACTGTAGCGAAATGTACAGTCTCAGACCTGGCTTCGATCCTCTGCCACTGCTTATCGTTTTCGGCTCGGTGTTGTACGGTAAACGTTACTGGATGGTTGATTTAACCCAATATCCTTCGGTGCTCCTTAGTGACCACTACTTTTTGTAGGGGCGTAGGGAATGCAACTCCTTTACTGTGGAGGAGGGGACGGGAATAGGTAAAAGGGTACAAAGACCGAGACGATCTAACGCGATAGCCTCCTTTTGCCTCACCCATAGTGACTAATTTAGTCTGGTTGTATGAACTTCGGTTGAATCGACCCAATAAATAAATTATTTTTATATATATATATTTATCTGTAGTTCTAATTTTTCGGTGAATCTGCAGTTATTCTAATACAAATGTACTTTCTTTACTTAAAAAAAACTATAGTGGTATTACATCAGTAGGCCAAGTCTGGGATCTAAAAGGTAGGAGCTGCAGTGTTAGTCTTATGTGTTGTCTTAATCTCCCAGTCAACTACACGAGTACTCTAAGCTGCACGTCTAAAACGCACAAGCGCCACTTTTGGGCTTCATGCCGCTAAATATTGTTATTATTCCATTGTCTAACCCCCTCCCCCACCTGCTCGCAACCCGTAGGGTTGCCTAACTGCTAGTCTATATACTTAAAACGTGCAGTACAGGCCAGCATAGGCCATTTATTAACCATTACAATTCTTGTACACCAAACTCCTCCTACAGTTTTCAACTATTTGGAGGTTTCTTGGTGTCAATAGATGCGCCTTCATGTAAGGATGTCCTTCTTTTAACAATATCATTAAAATAGTTTGTTTTGCACTTTTTATGGCCGATTTACAGTTTTTGGTTTTAGCCAATCAGGGCCTTTGCAATTCAAATTTTCAAAATTTTAGTGGTCCTGATTGGCTTACAGGAAGATGAAAAATTATTTATTTCATATTCAAATTAATTCAAACTTAAAAGAATATGGTAGAAACATTTTTACCTAAAATAAAAAACTGAAATCAACGCTAAATTATTTTTAATAATTCATTAAAATTATGTAATTATTTAAAATAATAATTTATGAATATTTATAATTTATCTCTGCCCAGAAATATTTAATTTTATTTAGCAATGGATTTTACGTGTAAAGTAACTATGCCCACACCACGCCTAACGTGGCTCTTACAGCCACAACCATAAATAATTACTTCTACAAAGTCAATATATTGATGCTAAGGCCCGTCCTACGGACGGTATGTACATGCAATTAAATTAACTTATAAAATATATAATATGAACCTAAAAAGTAACGGTGACCACATTACACCAACGCGACTTTAACAGCCGCAAGTTGACCCAAGTCTTTATCATTAAGTCGAAACTTAACCCAGTAAAGTTAAATTGGCCGCGGTCAATAACACATTTGATTTACCCTGTCGTCCAAAAATTCCGCCAAATACGTAGCAGGGTTTCATTGATAAGTGATGGCCAACTTTAGTAAGTGATGGCCAAATTTAGTAAGTGATGGCTAACTTTAGTAAGTGATGGCCAAATTTAGTAAGTGATGGCCAACTTTAGTTAGTGATGCCCAACTTTAGTAAGTGATGGCCAAATTTAGTAAGTGATGGCCAACTTTAGTTAGTGATGGCCAACTTTAGTAAGTGATGCCCAAATTTAGTAAGTAATGGCCAACTTTAGTTAGTAATGGCCAACTTTAGTAAGTGATGGCCAACTTTAGTAGGTGATGGCCAACTTCAGTAAGTGATGGCCAACTTAAGTAACTAATGACCATTTTTAGTACCTGATGGCCAACATTAGTAAGTAATAGCCACCTTTAGCAAATAATGGCAAAGTTTAGTAAGTGATGGCCAGTTAAGTGACTAATGACAATTTTAAGTACCTGATGGCAAACTTTAGTAAGTGATAGCCACCTTTAGTAAATGATGGCAAAGTTTAGTAAATAATAGCAAAGTTTAATAAGTGATGGCCAGCTATATTTAGTGTCATATAATAAAACTTTTGTGCACTTTTTCCGAAGTTCTAGGCACATTTTTAGTCAAATTGTAGAATTTGTGTTTGCGGTCACTTACTAAAGTCAAATTGGCCATTAATTACTGAAGTTTGCCATCACTTCCGGGCCTAGCTAGGTCTAATCAATTTCAACGATGCCATTCAATGTTGTTTATTAACATAAATTTTTCCCCACCCTGCTAGCAACCCGTAGGGTTGCCTAACTGCTCCTTCAGTTTTCAACTTTTTACACTTTTTATGGTACCATTCGACGCGCCTTGACGTTTTGTCGTCATTCTTTTGACAAAATTTTGAAAAATGTACCGTTTTGCACTTTTTATAGCTGATTTACACTTTTTATATCTGCGCCAATCACAGCACAGGATTTCAAAATTTCAAAAACTAAGTGATTCTGATTGGCACAGAGCACGAGAAAAAATATTTATTTCTATTTTCAAATTCGTTTGAATATGAAAAATATAAAAACTGATTTAAAAAGTTACGAAAGAAAAAAAAGTTCAGCTCAGCCAAAAGATTATTTAATTTAAATCTTACTACAAGTTTGAATAAATTTTAAAGAATCTAAATAGTAACTATGAGGACTTCTACTAATCTACTAATTAAAAACTACACTATGTGAAGGAATAGGCGTCACTTTATTCCCACTACCAATCACTGTATATATTTTGCATATAAAAAGGGTATAGTAATATCAGCTGTGATTTGGATTAGATGTACATTACAAGCATAGTCCCGTTCAAGTATGTAAGAAAAAGTTAACCCAGCCGAGAATAAGATAAAGCTTTACCACTAATAAAATGTTGACCTAGGCAAGCCTGTGATCAAAACTAAACCCAGGCAAGTCTTCTATCAAAATTTAACCCAAGCATGCATTTAACAAAAACGGAAACTTGGTAATGGCTGTGGCTATAATGTAATCCACGCAAGCCTGTGTCTAAAGCTTAAACCAAATATAACAGTAAGGGGTTTTTAAGTCGACGGTAATGGTATTTAGCAGTAGATCCATCTTGTAACTGGTTACGCTGAAACCAACCTTTTATGGGAAGCAGGTGTTTACGAAAATAGAGAGCAATGATCACAGCAAGCATAATCACGGAAAATCATGTGAGAAAACCTTACCCCAGCCAAGATCTGTGGTAAAATTTTAACCCAGCTAATACTGTCGTAAAATTTTAACCCACCCAATACTGTAGTAAAATTTAAACCCACACAATACTGTGGTAAAATTTCAACCCAGCCAATAAAGTGGTACAAGTTTAAACCAGACAATACTGTTGTAAAATTTTAACCTAAACAATACTGTGGTAAAATTTTAATCTACACAATACCGTGGTAAAATTTTAACTCAGCTTATACTGGTAAAATTTTAATCCAGCTAATACTGTGCTAACAGTTTAACCTACCCATTACTGTAGTAAAATTTTAATCCACCTAACACTATAGTAAAATCTCGACACGGGCAAGTCTGCTGTCAAAATTTAACCCAGGCAAGCATTTCGGCAAAGCTCAAGTTGATTATATCACAATCAATGCAAAATTGTGTTTAGTGTAACAACTAAAAGTGAGGATTACATACTAGAATTACGAGAAATTCAGATTCTATAGTGTAACCCGGGCAAGGCCCTGGTCAAAACTACAACTTGCACGCCTATAGAAAAAAATAATCCCTTAATCTGAGCAGTTATCCAGTCAAAACTCACCACGAAGTCTATTTGACCACAATCAATGCAAAATTTTATTTAATGTAACAGCTAAACTTGAAAAACATAATATATTAAATTTTGTTAATTGCAACCCATCGGGTTGCTAACCTGCTAGTCTCTTAATTAAGACGTGCAGTACAGGGCTGCATAGGATAGTGGTAAGTTAACCGGGGACCTTGTAACCTAAACTCCTCCTTCAGTTTTCAACTATTTACACTTTTTATGGTACCATTCGACGCGCCTTGACGTTTTGTCGTCATTCTTTCGACAATATTTTGAAAAATGTAGCGTTTTGCACTTTTTATAGCTGATTTACACTTTTTATATCTGCGCCAATCACAGCACAGGATTTCAAAATTTCAAAAATTAAGTGATCCTGATTGGCACAGAGCACGAGAAAAAATATTTATTTCTATTTTCAAATTCGTTTGAATATGAAAAATATTAAAAACTGATTCAAAAAGTTTTGAAAGAAAAAAAGTTCAGCTCAGCCAAAAGATTATTCTTTTTAAATCTTACTACAAGTTTGAATAAATTTTAAAGAATCTACATAGTAACTATGAGGACTTCTACTAATCTACTAATTAAATACTACACTATGTGAACGAATAGGCGTCACTTAATTCCCACTACCAATAACTATATATTTTGCATATAAAAAGGGTATAGTAATATCAGCTGTGATTTGGATTAGATGTACATTACAAGCATAGTCCCGTTCAAGTATGTAAGAAAAACTTAACCCAGCCGAGAATAAGATAAAGCTTTACCACTAATAAAATGTTGACCTAGGCAAGCCTGTGATCAAAACTAAACCCAGGCAAGTCTTCTATCAAAATTTAACCCAAGCATGCATTTAACAAAAACGGAAACTTGGTAATGGCTGTGGCTATAATGTAATCCACGCAAGCCTGTGTCCAAAGCTTAAACCAAATATAACAGTAAGAGGTTTTTAAGTCGACGGTAATGGTATTCAGCAGTAGATCTATCTTGTAACTGGTTACGCTGAAACCAACCTTTTATGGGAAGCAGGTGTTTACGGAAATAGAGAGCAATGATCACAGCAAGCATAATCACGGAAAATCATGTGAGAAAACCTTACCCCAGCCAAGATCTGTGGTAAAATTTTAACCCAACTAATGCTGTAGTAGAATTTTAACCCAGCCAAATCTGTAGTAAAATTTTAACCCAGCCAAATCTGTAGTAAAATTTTAACCCAGCTAATACTGTCGTAAAATTTTAACCCACCCAATACTGTAGTAAAATTTTAACCCACCTAATACTGTAGTAAAATTTAAACCCACACAATACTGTGGTAAAATTTCAACCCAGCCAATACTGTAGTAAAATTTAAACCCACACAATACTGTCGTAAAATTTTAACCTAAACAATACTGTGGTAAAATTTTAATCTAGACAATACCGTGGTAAAATTTTAACTCAGCTTATACTGGTAAAATTTTAATTCAGCTAATACTGTGCTAAAAGTTTAACCTACCCATTACTGTAGTAAAATTTTAATCCACCTAACACTATAGTAAAATCTCGACACGGGCAAGTCTGTTGTCAAAATTTAACCCAGGCAAGCATTTCGGCGAAGCTCAAGTTGATTACATCACAATCAATGCAAAATTGTGTTTAGTGTAACAACTAAAAGTGAGGATTACATACTAGAATTACGATAAATTCAGATTCTATAGTGTAACCCGGGCAAGGTCCTGGTCAAAAGTTACAACTTGCACGCCTACGGAAAAAACTAATCCCTTAATCTGAGCAGTTATCTGGTCAAAACTCACCACAAAGTCTATTTGACCACAATCAATGCAAAATTTTATTTAATGTAACAGCTAAACTTGAAAAACATAATATATTAATTTTTGTTAATTGCAACCCATCGGGTTGCTAACCTGCTAGTATTATTTATTCTTTAGATGACATTTAAGGCTTTCAAAGTTCTAAAAAAACAATCAATCTGAAATACTTACCGAGGCAAAAATACGTTCCATATACAGGTTTTGCTGGGTGTCATACTTTAACTTTAACGTGACTACTTTCTTATCATTAGTCTCACTCACATTGATTGCCATAAAGACAGCGCCAGTGAAAATCAGGATTCCCATGAGTCCATGAAATACGATATCCTACATTTTAGTAATTTCCATTAATTATTATATTCTGCCTATACATACTGTGCAAGATAGTTAAATATATGACTTTATTTATTAGTAGTAAAAAATATAGAAAAATAACTCACAAATATCTTCACTCGTAGTTTGGTAGATTTTGTGAATTTAATAATTTCGAATATATTTGCTAGTAGAAAAATAAGAGATAAAGATACTGCAATAATTATAACTAATAAAAAAAATATTTAGCTGTCTCCGATTCAGGGGAGTACGAGTAGTATGTGATTCCTACATTCAACGTCCCAATCACCTGTGGAGAACAGCGTTTTTATTATAACAATTAATTAACCGTAACGAAGTTCAATGTTAATGAAATAAAATGTAATTTTTTGTATCCGGCTTGATACAATGCCTTCACTTACAACGGTAGTAGTTTTGAGTTTTCCAATGTGGCTCCAGAAATTAGTGATATCGATCCCCATTATTTTCGCTTAAATTATATTCACCTATAACATTGTTAATGCTCACAAAAATATTAAATTAAAATTAAATTACAAAATTACCTCAGTACACAAGTTTCTACTGTCACATACAATAAAATGATTCAAAATACTTTGGGAAATATTACTGAAAAAACGTTACTGCGCTCTAATGCGAAGTACTATAAACCTTAACTAAGTACGTAATGACTAATTTTAACTCGTAACATGTATTTTACTTAACGTAATGTTTTATTTTGTATTTCGTAGGATAGCGCAACTATAATACCCAAGACAAACGGTATGATAGTACTTAGTCGTAGTTGTCGGTTCTTTAATGTTTTCTTCAATTCCTTATTCCAACTTCCTTTAGTTTCGATTTCCTATATAATTACATATACATACATGCCATATGCTTCCCATATGCAATTTTATGCACCGAAGGACCTACTTACTAATTCATACCACAATTTAAATTATTCGTAGGTATATCACAGATATAGGTATATTATATTGATTGATTGATTCAGCTTTACTCTCAGTGCTTTTCAGTTTTACTGCTTTTACAGATAAGACATTATTTAACCTACCTAAGTACCTTTATAGTATTTTAATTATAAGAGTAAGTGGAGAAATAAAAAATAACAGTAAAACAGTAGTAGGTAATATAATTACACAAATTAATTCTCCAGGCTATTATAGGTCGCATATTTGTCCATCGTGACTAACGATAAGTACTCGTGACCCTTAATGTTTTTTGTGGACTTTTTCCGTTTTACTTCAAAATCAATAACTTAACACCATGGAGCCAAAAGTTCGTGAGATGAAATTTTAACTGTTTTGAGTTAAACCAAACCTTTTGTGCTTGAAAATATTCACGCCAGGCAATCGTCTTCTACAAACTACAAAAATACTCAAGAACCATGTCAATCAGAAATTCATGTTTTAGGTGAACTTGTTCCAGTTTGCAAAATTGCATTTAATTAATTTATCCCGTTTTGCCAAAAAACATTCAATGGACTTGACCCTTTTTGCCAAAAAACGGAATTTTAGCTATTTAAAAAAATTGCTTTGGTTGAAATTTGACCTTTACCATTCAACACAGTTGCGTATCTAGTTGAATTTCACTCGTAACGCAAATAATCTCATTTTTGAAATAAATGGACTTATCTCGTTTTGCCAAACAACTCTTCATATCTTCGTATAGACGTACGGTCTATAATAAGAAGCTTTATAAGTAGTGATAGCAATACGAATGACCACATTCATTATCATCAGGTTATTTGGTGCAGGGGAAGGAAATTTGTTTTGAAATGCAATCGAAAATAGAATAATGCATAGTAATAAAATTACATTTAATTACAAGTTCCATATGGGACCACAAATTAATAATGTCAACTTGTATAGGTATAAATATTAATTACACAAAACTCATTGCCTACTTTTTGTATTCGTACTGACGGGAATCATGCAATCTAGAATTCTATGAAAATGAAAAGTAATATACTGATAGCTTATTTTTGCCTATGCCTATACTACCACTACTACCACACGTCACACATATATTTAAATTTGACAAGTCGGATAGTATAATATTTCCTTATAACATTCCAAATAATGAGCTCACACCTCTACAGATACGCTATACATACAGTATGACTCAAATTTAATAAAAATTACCTATTGCTCAATATACTACTAAAAGCAATAATTAATAGAGATCTAATGCTGAAGTTGAAAACCACATGCCAGACGCTGCGTTGCCACTACAAATTGCCCATAAAAGTTTACAAAATGACAAAATATTCTAGGTTACTCTGTTTAATTTTTTCTAGTACTTAGCAATGTGTGTGTGTGATTTAAAATTTTTGTTTATAATGGCAACATTTTTGAGAGATATAATGTAAATAGTAAAAATACATTATAAATAAATTAAATAAATTATTATGGACGTTGGAAAAATTGCCCACCTGCCTGGAGCTCTCAAGTTGGGGACAATTGTAAGTGCTGGTCAATATAGTTCCAAATACTTTTATAGAGAAATAAAAATACAATCAAAAATTTTAGGTAAATTTCGTGTTAAAATCTTAGTTCTGAGTGCCGTGATTTAAGTTAATAAATTTCACGTATCATTAAATTAAATTATTATGAAGGTAGTTGGAGCCTTGGACGTGGGACTCACGGCGGACTCCTACCACAGCTGGGTAGACAATGAAAAATATTTTTTATCAATTATTAGCGTCGCACTCACTCTGTCAGTCTTCCTGGTTCTGACAGCCGTCTTTGGAGTATTTAACTTTACCGAGTCTCCCAAAGGGAGACAGATTGTGCGTTTTTTATCTATAATATTTTATCATTTTTCACCACGAATTTGTGCGAATATGTACCATTAATGTTATTGTTTGTATTCGTCGTAATTCCTTAAATATTGAATTGATATCCTTATCCTAATACATATATAATGTGACATGTAGGACGTTGGATTTAATGGACTTATGGCAGTTCTAATTGGGATTGGAGTTGCGTTCATGGCAGTTAGTTTGGTCGGCGTCGGCATTGAGTCCACTACAGATACAGATAAGAAGGACAACATTCATCGAAATGAAACAGCTGCTTATCAACATGGACTGCAAACGCAAACTATCCTTCCTTCTAACTCCGATTCCGAATATGAAAATGAATCATCATCACATTTGATTAAACGAATTTGTGCTGTTGTAAGTATCGTTGCCATAGATTTATTTGTTTTTGCGGTCCTTGCATATTACTTCGGTTGGATTAGGATTCTATCGAGTTTTTGGTTTTAACGTTAATAAAATATATTTATGCTAATACAATCTGCGCATATGGTGGTTAAGCAATCTTGTTAAAGACATGAGAATCAAAGTGACCCCCTTTTCCAATTTAAGCTAGAATTAAAATGTGCTATATAAGTCCATAAAACACTAAATGAGATAAGCATCCACTTAAAATGTTAAATAAAAGGTTTCAAAATGTTCTATTAATATAGAATGCAGGTTTTTGAAATATGTGGAAAAATTTAAGTGTATACGTGTTTTTGAGATGTGCAAATTGTTTTATTTAGATTTTTTTAATTGTGCAAAATGTTTTATTTACGTGTTTTGAAATGTGCAAAAATATTTAATTTACAATTTTTTGAAATTTGCAAAAAATTTATTCACATGTTTTTGAGAAGTTCAAAATAATTTATTTGCATGTTTTCTGAAATGTGCAAAATGTTTTATTTACGTGTTTTTGAAAAGTGCAGAATATCCCATTTTCATTGTTTTCATGATCTTGACATTTTAGTCTTTTTAAAGACAGTTTAATTCTAGTTAAAAATGGGTATGAGTCATTTTGATTCTTCACTCACGATATGTATTATGTTACAAATAATGCAATAATCTTCAACTATTTTGGTAGGTCTTTGGATTTCTCAACGCTCTCTTATACGGACTCCTCTGTGTGACAGTTTGTATTTATAAAAACAAAAGCTATAGCGAAGTTAAATGATGCTTCATTTACCCCACAAACAATGAGCAAAAACAAAACTTTGAAGTATGTAGTAACAAAATATTTCTTTAGAATAACACACAAAAATTTGAAAATAAAAAATTGTATGTAGAAACACGTAATAAGAGAAGCAAATTAAAAATAATACCAATGCAGGATGCCCTTATCAATGGATGTTAGTTCATATTTCTTCAGCTTCAGCTACGTCAATTAATTATTATTAAGAATCAGCGGAAGTCATAGAAACCTTTTTCTTTTTCACTGTAAGAAAAAAAACCTTTTCTTGAAGTATTGCAGTCTCAGATCTCAGAACTCGATACCATGTCTATTTTTAATAAGTTCCTTTACATACTTTCAAGTCAATTAGGTACAATACAATCAAGAAAGCTTTGACAAACTTGAAATGACAGCCATTAAAAAAGTATTTCAGTAGTGATTCTAGTGATGTCATTCAGTCAAAACAGTTGACATTAGGGAAGGAGAGTAACAAAAATCTTGATACGCGGCGAGTGGCTCACCGCTTCCTGGAATAAATTTCCTTTTAACAACAAACCTATATATATATATATAAATTCAACTAATTCATTCAAATTAAACAGAAAACTGTTCTTCTGCTTTTCGCTCATTACACTCAATTTTATTGAATAGCTTACAGCAGTTGTTCTTTCACAGTTGCATTTAAAAAAATACAATAAATGGAGATTTCGAAAACAGATGCATGCCGGAGGAGTAGCCTGAAGCTGAGTAAAATACCCAGCCTTCTCGGAAATCTAAAATTGGCCACAGTTGTAATTTCATTCTATTTTTGATTATCTTATACACATTTTATTCTGGACACGCATTCTAATCACAGTGTCACAGGGGAAAATTTAGATCCTTTTAAAAATAACCAATAAATTTTATACTACATACTTGAAATTCCATTGTAATTAATTCGTATTAATTATTACGTGCTAATTGCAGGTGATAGGAGCTGTAAATGTTGTGTTAATAAATTCCTTCGATATATAAACTCAAGGGATCGCCCCGAAATGTTTTTTCTATCCGCCGTGATCACAGCCCTAATTTTGTCAGTGTTAAATTTGTTAAAAGTAACAAACACGTTTTGGATTGTAAAATTTCTGGAGTCGTCCAAGGAAGAGCATATTGTGAGTTTTGAATTATTTGTTGTTGTTGCTGATCAGTTTGATTAGTAATATTATAGTGTCATATTTTTTCAAGTAAAATTTTATTAAAAAACGAGATACTTTTTTTATTGTAAATGTGAGTGAAGGAGATGAGCTATCATGGAGTGATGGGAGCTGTCATCGCTATTTGAGCTATACTCATGCCGATCCATGTCAATGTCGTTGACCCCATGAAGTTCAACTTGAATAATGTTAACCCAGATATCGTTAATAAACGTCTGTTTGAGCAAGACAAAAAGGGCTACATTTGTCGACTTTGGGCTGTGGTAATTGGTTCTGACTGATGACTGGCTATTTTCTGGAAAGCCTCAAGAAATAAATATTTTTGAAAACTTTTGAAAACTTAATGAATTCATTGAAGGTAAACATTTTTAACCTGTTTATTACAGTCAATTGGATTTCTTAATAGCTTTCTCTACGGACTTGTCTCATTCGTAGTTTATATAATGGTGGAATCCCAACAAAAGGAAGTCTTTACAGTGGAGCAATAAAATTGAGGGTACAGCGGCCGACAGCCGAGCCAAACGGTATTTTAGTCAGGGCCGGACAATGCGGCCAGCGTAGTCTGCCCCCTCTGCCTGAATTTTCAACAAACATGTATAAATGTATCACTTTGCACTTTTCAAAAACATGCAAATAAATTATTTTGTACATTTCAAAAACATGCAAATACATTATTTTGTACATTTCAAAAACATGCAAATAAATTTTTTCTCCCATTTCAAAAGCATACAAATAAAACATTTAACAATTTTCAAAAACATGCAAATAAATTATTTTGTACATTTCAAAAGCATGCAAATAAAACATTTAACACTTTTCTGAAAACATGTAAATCAAACATTTTACACTTTTCAAAATCAAGTAAATAGTAAATAGAACATTTAAAACTTTTCTAAAAAAAAGCATGTAAATACGGTTCGGTTATTAGTAGGCCCCTCTCCCTTCGGCCCCGACACGTTCGGCCCCGATGTATTTGGCCCCTGGATTTATTCGGCCCCGACGTATTCGGCCCCCCATTTATCGTTATATTTCATATGCATTATATTAAACATGCCATAAATTAGGTCCATGTTGTAGCTACAAAACTGGGTTTTACTTTGTTTATATTACAGCTATTAGTGTGATCAGTGTAATTTTTCACGACTTATCGTTATCGACTATTAAGTCAGGAAAAATAACTAAATACTTGTAGTTATCCGTATTTTCACTTAGTGAATGTCGTGTTCTGTGCACATCCTGTTCTTTTTCTAACGGCATTTAGCGTTCTAGAAAAATCTAAAGTCAAATTGTGAAGTTCATAATAGTTGTGGACCACATACTTCAGTGGTAAATACCAAAATATCGAACAAAGTAAACCCTGCACAGAATACAACACTACACTTTCAAAAGTCAGCATGTCATAAATTGGTGTATATTTTATTCTAACATCAAAGTTAGGGGAAGTTCACGTAATCGTCCAAACCCACCTAAAGTGAATTGTAATGAAGATTTTTCTTAAGCTTAGAAATCATTTATTTTTGAGGGCCGAGTTTAGAGGGGCCGAATAAATCTCGGGGCCGAGAACGTCGGGGCCCAGATCGTGGGGCCAAGATTATGCGGGGCCGATTAATACCCGTACCGTAAATACAACATTTTTGTTTAGCAAAAAAAAAGCTCCAATAAAATCAAAATGGTGGTTATTGTTTGAAAAAAAAATCTGCCCAAAAACAATTCCTTCGTCCGGCCCTGATTTTAGTTTGATTTCAGGAGAGTTGTCACGTAGCCAAATAAAAGTAATTAAATGCCAAATTAAACACGTAACTGTTAAACTGATTTCCCGTACAAAAAATAAAAAAGTGTAAAATATACACTTTTATTTACAATAAGTGGGCATTACTAATACTATAATGAGTTATTGATAGCAGTAGCATGTTGTTTAAACAATTAGTGTAGTTAAAGAAACAAAAGGAGTAAACACAGGAAATAAGGGCGTGGAAAATTATTTCATGTTCTTATTGATCCAGTCAATGTATTCAGGAATGAGTGTGTAAACCCCTGGATAATCTGGGAAACCACAACCGAATCCATGGGATACAATTCCTATCTGATTCCACTGTCCTTTTGCATCTTTGACAGTGAGAGGTCCACCGGAGTCACCCTGACATGAGTCTCGGTCCGCTGCCCCAGCACATATATTTGTGGGGAAAACCTTAATATGATCCCCTTGATACCTTTTTTCGCACTCCTGCCACAGGACAATGGGGACGTCAACTCGCTGCATCACCGTTAAATCACTAATGTCCCCACCATAATGTAGAGATCCCCAACCTGTCACTGAATTTCAATCGAATTGGTTTATAGCATTTACATACACACATATAAAAACAATACTGAAATATAAAGGGCACAATAAAAAAAGTCCAAAACTCCCGTTACCTGTGGCCATGTCCGGAATCCCAAATTTTTTATCTGCAAGAAGTACAGGGCGGACTTGAGGGGTGAGATCTAGTGGTTGACTTAACTTCAACAGGGCAATGTCATTCTCTTTTGATTTTTCTACGTACCCCTCATGTAAAACTATGGATTTTATCGTTCTATTTTGTTCCGTTCCTTCATGCTCATCAATGTCATGATCTCCTGCCGTCACTACGATTCCCTCTGGACTCCGCTTATAAAAACAATGTGCGGCAGAAAGAATGTAGTTTTTATTCAGAATTGAGCCCCCACAGCGCCCAAACTCATCATAAGGAAGTGGTAAATAGAAGATGACTTGATGAGGAAATTCATGGGGCTCTGCATCTGTTCCCCCCACAATCCTTGCACTCAGTTTCTTAGTTTGTACTTGTAGTCGTCGTTTTGATACTACCGGACCCGGACAGCCCTTTAATTCAAATCTTTGACAATTTCCACCACCTGGCAATCCAATCACAGTATTCATTTGAATTTAAAGAAATAAAAGTTTCACACGAATTCATGCATTTATCTAAAGTAATCGTTGAGTCATTTTCAAAAATATTAATGATCAAAGCTGAGTGTGAGCACCACAGGTTTTCCACTGAAGTCGTTGACATGGCTGTGATTCTTCTTTCGGAAATTCAGACGCATCGTTGAGAGGAGGCTGGATTTTTTTCGAGGTTGCAAACTTTTTGGTGACAGTACAAACGGCTTTAGCTACCCGTCGACTAAATTGTCCTTTATCCCTACTAATGGCATCCGCGCCTGTAAAGATCAGTAAATACTATTGTAGTATCAGTGTAATAAATTTACAATCCCTCCTCTAGTAAAATAGAATAATTTTACACTCTCATAAAAGATTTGGTAAGAAATTACAGAAGTTTAGGTATGTGTATTAATAATTGTTTAGTTCTTCGTGATTGATTATATATAATTATTGTGCTTACAAGAAAGGGCCAACACATGCAAAACTTTTTATTTTGTTCTGAAAAATATTTAAAAACCCCGGTTTTTTAGGACTTTTACCGTATCTCATTTTTTGAAAACAAATGAAAATTGTTGAATTTTTAAATAATTTTTTAGACTACAATTCTTCAAAGTTTTTGAAAATCGGATAAAAATTGTTGCAAAAGATTTAAAATTCAACTTTTTTAAAAATTGGCGGGCAAATGTGAGCGAATCTTTGACCTCCCACAAAAATGTTAAGCACACATTTACCAGTTACCACAGATATACCAATCGCACATATAAGCTAAAATTGAAAATCGGTGAGCATGTGATGACCCTATACCTTGTTTATTAGTATTTAACTATGTTGTGTGCACGTACTTAAAGGATGTACATAGACGTAGATGAAAATCAATAAAATGCTTGCAGCAAAGAAATCAATTGATTTCCCTTTTACCATTATTATAATACAAACTATGGAACAAGCTCAATTTTTAATTCAGAATATATAAACACATAGGGTTGCTTAGACTGTTTTTAAAAATAATTAAATGCTGTATTTACGCTAAAATACTATTATCGTAAATAATTCGTACAGACACACACACAATGAAGTGATATGAATTCATGAGCTGACCCTGAATATAAAATTACAATGTTATAAAATAAAAATTACTAAATTAGTTTTATTACCATAATGGGATTGTTTTACGATGCCAAGAGAGATAATTTATTATAAGGGATTATATATTTACAGCTGGCGCTTTAATAATGCCTGCAATTCGCGACACTGCAGTCGGCATTGCAAATACAATATATAATGTTATTTTTGCGAGATTTTTTAATATGGCTAAAAACAGCTAACAAGAAAAAAAGTGTATCGTAATTTACAACAGATTCTCTTTTTTTTTTAAATTGAAGTGCTCATTAACTAATCAGCTTTAATTGATTTTGTAGAAATCTTTAGCTGCTTTGTTTTGCTCATAAACCATAAACGCGACCCCATCTTTTAGTTTAAAAAAAAAGGTTGTTTAACAATGACGTTACGCATCAGAAGGATGGGTTTATATTTAGTGAGCACAAAGCACTGTTCACAAATGACGTCACACGTGGTGGTGAGCTATTATTTAAAGATAACAATTAGGGGTTGTTCACAAATGAGACTACACATGGGTTCGTATTTAGTGGCAATAAACGACTGGCCACAAATGATATTACTCATGTGGGTGGGTTGTTATTTGTTTACAACAAAGGACTGTCCGCAAATAACTTCCTACATATTTGAGCCTAGCTACAAAACTATGCTGCTGCTCGGCTGTTGGCTGTTCAGACAATATTTACCACCTCTCAGCATCTTCTTCGGACCCACAGTGGACAAATCCAACGTGCAGTGTCAGTTTTTAAATACCTTCACCACATTAAATAAATAGTTAAGCGGTCGTGGCCCAGCGGTTAAGGCGTCTGACTAGAAATCAGATTCCCTCTGGGAGCACAGGTTCGAATCCTGTCGACCGCGCATTCATTTTAATTCCTACCTATCTACATAATTCACCGGATTTTTGAAAATTCTGCAATACTCGACCGATTTCATCGAACCATATATCATTGGAAAGCTAATCGCCAGTAGAATTCAAATTTAGGAACCGGCCTCCATTATAACAAAACGTTTTCAAAATAACGGTCTTTTAATTTTTAAATGCCGCCAACAATGTGTTGTATGGGTCACAATCAAAAAACGAAAAAAAAGGTCCCTGCTTATTTTTGAAGAGCTTTCCAATGATATATCACTCGACACAATCCGTTAAAATTTTTTAATTTGCAATTATGTTATTTCGAAACCATTTAAAAACTAATAACAATCGTGCGTGCACACTAAGTTATTTACATTTGCCAAATTGTTACCGTTCGAATAATATATCAAGTTAGTTTATTTTCATTGAGTTACCGGTCGAAATCTTCATTTAATACTATTTTTACAACTTAAGCGGGAAATTCAAACATTGGCATTTACAAATGGTAATTGCATCACATTAATTTATTACTTTCAGTTTAGTGCCATAATTCATTCACAAATTTCAACGTGTGATGTACCATTAGAAAGGTAATGACGAGTAGATTCCAAATAACGCACAAGCTAAGAGTTTATCGAAAATCGTTTGCCAGTTTTTTCAAAAAAACCGTAACTTTTTTTGAAAATTCCGCCTAAAATTTTTTTATGACTCGCAAGCCTAAAAAAAAGCCGTTTTCTTAATTTTTTAAGCGCTTTAAAATGATATAACATGCATACACATCCGTCAAATTTGTGTAAGTTTACTGAGTTACCGGTCGAAATCTTCATTTAACACAATATTTTTTGTTTTAGCGGGAAATTCAAAAATTGCAATATTAAATTTTTGGATTTATTGAGAATATCAAAATATCTGTGCTTAAATCGTCACAGATAACCCGTTTACGGCTTCTTCCTTTTAATTTACAACCTGTTAATTGACAACTAAAATTTGGCGGCAAATTCAAAGATTGGAATTTTGAATTTTTGGTTGTATTACTGAAATTGAATATAAATAAGATAAATAAAATAACCAAAAACACATTGTTCAGCTTAATTGCTTTCCTTAATTTAAAACATCTAAATTAAAACTAAAATTCAAAATGCCTAATTTCGCTGTTAAGGCTGCCATAAAACAAGGGCTTTAGCCCTTGTTATATGCCCTTATGTACATATATTAATATTTAAAATTTTAGTTATGTTACTAAAAGTTTATGAGAATACCATTTTTTTGGGACATCATTGTTATTTCTACCTATTTAGGTACATAATTTATTCATGGTATACTTATACTACACTTGCTTATTTAAGTAAGTACTGACTTTAAAATGAAGGGTCATGTGCTCCGATTTTGAACTTAAGATCGTGTGCGTTAGATATACCTATGGTAGTAAGCAAACGCACCACTAGTCATTTTAATCGCCGGCCCCGTGTATCAAGGACATAGGCCATTTGCGAAAAAACGACCATAGCAACCCCGTGTGCATTTTTAATTTGCATGCTAAATCCCATAAAATAATTTTAATTTTTCATTTCGCAAAAAGTTTCAAAAATATAAAATAACGCTATAAAAAATAAAAAACGACTCCGTTGGGGTTCTTGGCAATACAATACACATGGGCCGTCCATAAATGATGTCATCAAAATAATTTCATTTCTTGGACACAATAACGCCCTTGTTATTAGCTTAACCATTGCGTAAATGACTGTATTCAACACGGGATGTCACAAATATCCAAGCAGACCCATCGGCCCTATCCATGCTGCATTTTATTCTGTGAGGCAGCATTATATGTTGAATTATTAATATTTTCCAACCAGGACTGGTAATTGGCAAATGGTTTAACTGGGACAAATTACTTGTTTTTCGAAATGTTTTTCCTTCAATTTAGTTGCTGTTGTGAGACTAACCTAATTACAGAAATTTTAGAAATCTAAAAAATAACCTCCAATTTTGGAACGTAATAAGTTAATTTTTAAGTATCTGTCATTTTCATAATTACAATAATTATTTCCAGATTACAAATAGAAATTGAATATTTGGCATCACTTTATTTGTTTAATTATTTAATATAGGTATGCATATAAGTAGTTGTTTGTCAATGTAATTTGTTAGTATTCTAAGAAAGTTATCTACTATCTTCACAGAATCGGGATTAAAGAATACTAGTAGCAGTTGTATTTTGTTTAAATAATTCGTTAATTGTACAGTGAAAGAAACAAAAGAAGTAAAACAGCGAGACACGTAGGAAATTATTTCATATTCTTCTTGATCCAGTCGATGTAATGAGGAACGAATGTGTAGATACCCGGGTAACCTGGATGTCCACAACCAAATCCATGGGATACAATTCCTATAAGATCGAAATTTCCTTTCTCAGCTTTGACAGCGAGAGGCCCGCCCGAGTCACCCTGACATGAATCTCGGTCCTCTACCCCAGCACAGATATTTGTGGGGAAAACTTTAATACGTTCCTTTTGATATATTTGTTTACACTTTGGCCACAGGACTATAGGGACGTCTACTTTCTGAAGAATGTCTGTCTCCTCATCAAAGCCACCACCAAAAGTTAGAGATCCCCACCCTGTCACTGAATTTAAATTGAGTTGGTACTTCATTCACAAGCACACAAATTAAAATACTAGCAAAGTTTAAAGGGGACCAAAGGTCAAAACTAGCATTACCTGTGGCCATGCCCGGAATCAGATAGTATTTATTTGCAACACGTACAGGACGAACTTTTGGGGAGAGGGCTAGGGGCGTCATTAACTTCAACAGCGCAATGTCATTCTCTTTTGTTTTATTAACGTACCCTTTATGTATGACAATAGATTTTATGGACCTATTTTGTTCCGGACCTTCATGCTCTTCAATGTCATGTTCTCCCGCAGTCATTATCATTCCCTTTGTGCCCCGCTTATAAAAACAATGTGCAGCAGAAAGGATGTAGTGTTTATTCAGAATTGAGCCCCCACAGCGTCCCACCTCTTCATAAGGAAGCGGTATATAGAAGATGACTTGATGAGGAAATTCATTTGGCTCTGCATCTTTTCCTCCCACAATCCTTGGTGTAAGTTTCTTTGGTTTCAGGTTTCTAGATTTTCTTTGTGGCTCTGCATCCGTTTCCCCCACAATCGTTGCTCCAGGTTTCTTTGCTTTCAGTCTCCTAGTTTTTATTTGTAGATTCGATCCTTCTGGAGCTTGACAGTCCTTTATTTCAAACTTTTCGCAGTCATCACCATCTAGCAATCCAATCACACAATTCATTTCAATTAAGCTACATAAAAGTTTCATTTATCTTTGCCAATACATTCCGAAATCTAACAAATATGTACGTCGAATTATTGAGTTTAATCATTAATGTATCTTTCGTTTTCGTTGAATCACTTTTTCAAAAATACTAATGAACAAATCTGAGAGTGAGCACCACAGGTTTTCCACTGAAGTCGTTGACATGGCTGAGCGTCATCCTCGTCTGAAAATTTGGACGCGTCATTAAGGGGAGGCTGGATTTGATTGGAGGTTGCAAAATTCTTGGCAACAGTACAAATCGCTGTGGCAACCCGTCGACTTAATTGTCCTTTATTCCTAGCTCTGGCATTCGCGCCTGTAAAGATCAGTAAATGTACAATACCGCATATAATAATGATTTCGTGAGACATTGTGAGAATATAATAATTAAATAGCACTAACTGACTGTAATTATTGTGCTTAGTATTGACTATTGGGTGTTCGTGGCACGTACCCAAAGGATTTACACAGATGTAGATACAAATTATTAAAGTGCTTGCCACAAAGAAACCCAGTGATTTCCTATTCACCATTATTCTTATAAAAGATTAATTTGGAATGCGCCTAATTTTTACTTCAGGATATATAAGTAGGTACAAACACATAATGTTGCGCAGACTATTTTTAAGAAACGTTCTTTATGGAATTACAAATAATTAAATGCAGGGTTATTTAAAATATTAATATCGTAAAATTTTGAAAACAAATAAACAATAATTCGTACACAGGCACAACGTAGTGATTAAGTCGAACAAAGGCGAAGAGAAGTAGGCATAGTTTTACAGATCGTTTTGAATAATGGATCTATGAGCTGCGCTATATGTATAGTATACTGCTATGGAATAATATAATAACAAATTAGTTGTATTTAATCATAATGGGATTTTTTATGCGACGCTCACAGGGGCTAAATATGTATTTTCATCTTGCACTTCAATAATACTTATGTACAATAAGACCGCACGAGTGTAAGGGAACTATTGAAACATATTGTCATTTGTCAGTTATATTAATTCTAACATATTTAAAAAGTAATTATTTTATGCAATTATGATGGAAAATATGATTGGTATAATAATAATTTTATTGTATTATTATTTTGGATAAATTGACTAGAGAACAATGTTTTTCGTTAGCAAAAATGCAGTAAATATTAATAAAACTGTGTCCCCTGACATACTATATAGGGTTTATATTATTGATACTCTATGAATAAGCAATAGTAAAGCCAGATTTAAGCTGTTGCATTCCTTTCGCAGGACGGGCCACTTTACTAGTATTTAAAATGTTATTAGAACTTAAAGAAATTATTCACAATCTGTTTTTGTTTTTTAAACATCTTTAGAACAGTTGTTATGAGACAGTTAAGCGGTCGTGGCCGAGCGGTTAAGGCGTCTGACTCGAAATCAGATTCCCTCTGGGAGCACAGGTTCGAATCCTGTCGGCCGCGGATTAATTTTAATTATTATTACAAGTGTATTATTACTATATATTTTAAAATGTGAATCATATTATTAAAAGCTTTCAATGAGGCTGCAGATTTTTTGGACATCATCTTTTTTTATTGCAAATTACTGTATAATGTGTAACCTGTCAACTGTCACGTAGGCGTTAATGGTAACGGTAACTCACCGCTGTGCTGTGGTGGCAATTTTAAATTTCCTCCGACAAATTACCTACAGTTTATACTTCAAAATTGTACGATAGTAGCATTTTATTAACACCATGTCCCACTGAAATAGCCTCACTTCACGGTTTGGCCAATTCGGAGACGCAACCTCTCAGATACAGAAACCGTAGTCTTAACGAGAAACCATATGAGCATCAGTGCCCAGTGCAGTGCAGATTCATTCATGTCAATAGCTTTCTCTACGGGCGGGCTTGCCTTATTCGCAGCTTAAATGTAGTCACAGTCAGTCCTACAAAAGTCTTTACAGTGAACATTGTAGATAGTCAACTCAACGCTATATTTATATAGAAATTAAATAAAATCTGAATTGGATTCTAGTTTGCTTTCGGGAGAATTCAAACGATATCTAAAAGAAAAAATTAAATGCGAAATTAAACATTAAACTACTATTTAGTACAAAGTGTACAAGTGCACAAAGGAATCTTGGTATACGGAAATGAATTTACGACGCACTTCTTAGGCGGATTGGATTGTATAAAAAAGTTAAACTAAAAGTTTTATTAAAGTGCAAAATACTCTATTTTATATTTTTAAAATGAGCTGAAAATTTACTAGTTTTTGACAAGTACCAAATGTTTCATTTAATACATAGTTTTTCAAAATTTAACATTTCTTTACTTAACGTAATAATTATATCTTGTAATATAGTGCCCTTTATGCTATTCAAATTTAGATCTTTAAGACCTGCGTACAATTGCAAACCCGCCCAGTATTACAAAATATATTTTTTTTCGAAACTTGGAAACAGTTTCATTTACATGCTTTTAAAGAATGCAAAATGTAATATTTACCTGTTTTTGGAAACGTGCAGTCATAAAAATACAGAGACAACCATTAGGGATCGTGGAAAAATGATGTCATGGATGGCATGAAGTTTTTATGATGAACCCGCCCACCCTAACTATAGAATGCCAACTTTTTTTAACATAACCTTAAACGAAGGAGCTTTTAAGACCCACTCACCCAGATGATGACATCATTTATGAACGATCCCTTAGAATGCTTGTTTCAAAGTGCAAAATATTTTTACCACATGTTTTCGAAAATTAAAAATTGATCCATATACATGCTTCGAATTGGCATAATATTTTAGTTGTTTTGTAGATAGTGGGTTTCGCTTTTAGCTACACATGAACATATAAGCCTTTTTGATGCTTACGGTAATTTATATAAGTGAAATTTCTTTCAATTGAAACATTATGCCAATGCAATATAACGACTTATTTGAAATAACCAACAATGCAGTTCAAGCATAACTTAATGTACCGTAAAGCTTCTATTACAGCCCGGGTCTCTAATACAACCCGGGTCTGGCTGAGTATTTTGTTATACAGCCCGGGTCTCTAATACAGCCCGGGTCTCTAATACAACCCGGGTCTGGCTGAGTATTTTGTTATACAGCCCGGGTCTCTAATACAGCCCGGGTCTCCAATACATCACGGGTATTTAATACACTGCGAGCCTTGTCCAACTCATATTTCAGCTTATATTTCAATACACTATCATATGGTAAAACGTTAAACAGTAATATAACTACGTTTTGGCCTTTATTGCCTTATTTTAAGTACTTTTTTGTCCCTTAATTTTTAAAAATTGCTTTTGAGAGCGCTGATTTTGCGTATAACCCGGGTCTCTAATACAACCCGGGTCGCGGATCAAATTTTAAAATAGAACCCCGGGGTTCTATTAGAAGCTTTACGGTATTTGGTTTAATAATGGTGCAGATAGAACATTCTGCAGTTATGAAAAGCTTTTAAATGAGTTACGTGAAGTACTACAGCTCCTTAGAACACATTTCAGAATTATTGATAATTTTATGATTTACACAGGTGACCTGTGATTACTAAAATTTTCCATCGTTACGTTAATAAGAAAAATCAGAAACTGAAACGGCCATTTTTGAAATTATTAAAAAAATTATTTTACCGAAAAAATTTTCGAGTGCGCAGTATGTTCTAGTTTTTTACGATGCTCTTTTCGAAAAAAATATTACGTGGATAAACTGGAAAACACATTGCCGGGGTTTGCTCGTTAGTAAAAGTTATTCAGTGAGGCTGCAATTTACGATTATTCACTCTCTGAATTGGGTTTTTTAAATATCTTCAGCAGATCTATATAACAGTTAAGCGGTCGTGGCCGAGCGGTTAAGGCGTCTGACTAGAAATCAGATTCCCTCTGGGAGCACAGGTTCGAATCCTGTCGACCGCGCATACATTTTAATTTGTATGCATTTAAAATTTTTTAATCTTATTGTTAGTCAAAATTATTCAGTGAGGCTGCAATTTTTTGAGACATCATTATTATTCACATCACAGCATACTATATTTGCTAATTTACATGAGAAAATGAGAATTAATTTCAAAACTCCTCTTATATTATTACCACTATGCACAATCAGAATAATACAATAACAATGCTAAATCACTATAAGACCTAAATTGCAGAACATAATACTACTAAATAATAAACTACATTAAACTTGTACTAGACTTTATACACAAATAAGTTGAGATACACTGATCAATTATTTGGTTTAGAATTTACAGAAACGTATTTAATTTTACAATATTTACTATTGATAGGCCGGACTTCTTACAACTTGCAAGGCTTCGCATTATGTTAATTGGCACAGAGCCTTAGAGATTGTAATTCAATTTATCAACGAAGCTTGAAACTATACTTTATTTTCTAATAACAAATGGAAAAATAAGTGATATGATATATACTCTGTTTTTATGATACACGCTTTAGGTTAAATTGCTCATTGAATTCTACTTAAGTATGCCTGTTGTCACCTCAAGTCAAGTTGACGATTTGAAATTGAAACTAGTGGCTGAAGAAATCATATATGTATCACTTCAAACTAGTTTCGAATACGGTCAACAAACTCAACGAGATGGACGTCATAGGCACTAAATATCAAGCTAAACCGGGAATATTCAGTGGCAGTCTGACAATAGAAATTTTCGGAATAATTGAATTTATCCCAGGCCTGCATTTGAAAGATGTTTAAAATA
This sequence comes from Dicyrtomina minuta, assembly GCA_949802685.1. Classification (NCBI taxonomy): domain Eukaryota; kingdom Metazoa; phylum Arthropoda; class Collembola; order Symphypleona; family Dicyrtomidae; genus Dicyrtomina; species Dicyrtomina minuta. The sequence goes on from CATKUY010000476.1 coordinate 37,202, forward strand.
AATCTAAAAAATTGCTACTTTTATTTTGTAACTGCTTTGTTCGTTGTGTATGTTCAAACCCAAAACGGAAAATCTGGTGGTTTCACTTTAGCTGAAAATATTGTATTCATTTCAAATCAAGGTCAAAGTCAACACCAAAGTCATGCAGAAGAAAACGAAAAAACAGTAAGTGCACGTCTTTCAGAAATACTCGACGCCCACCAAAACTGTTTCGTTCACATCAGTTCAGCTCACAACGGACCCGATTTCAAATTACTACCAGCATTTTAAGCATCCGTTTCTCCTCTCAAATTTTCATACGCTGACCAAGAATCAGTCATTCTACACAAAATTTTTGGCAAGCAAGATCACGCAGCTTAAAATGCTTTACAACCATTTATTTAGCTGGAATTATTGAGAATATACCATTAACTAGCGCAATAAACAATGTAGTTCTACAAGTATTCGAATGGGATAAAATACGACGCAGTGGATTAATTCCTTCAGAAATTATCCAAACATTCCCCAAAACACATGTGTTTATTATAAAATGGAAAGATGTATTTTCAGAAAACAAACTAAAAGCAAACGATTTCTTTAAAAATATCATGCGGACTGTCAACGTCGCCATTTCGATTCTTGATCTCAAAGACAACAGCACTGCACCCATTTTCACAATTTTCCACAATGAGGGGAGATGCGTTAGAAATGCATGGTTCCTCTGCTGGTACTGCCACATAGATAAGAATAAGCATGATCTGCAATACTACAATGGTGAAACGTACTGGTTTCAATTTGACAACATGCCAATGGGAAAGTATAACGCTGGAAATTCGTTTTACAAAAATCTAATAAAGTTTTACACCGAAATAATTCAAAATGGGAAAGAAGTAGCATGGCGTATATCTGTTCCTAAACACTTCCCCATGGACATCGATCTTGGGAAGAAAGTGGACTACAACCCATTTGAACTAAAACCAAACAGTCACTCACCAAAAGATGAGGCAAAGCTAAGATTTCTTTTGTCCAATTTAAACGGAACTATGCTGAACTTACATAAGATCAACGATCAGAATACTTATTGGCCTGTATTCTTTACAGCTGGACAGTATAACGCGTGGGATCTCCGTCGAGATGTTTATCTCACGAGTTATAAAACACAATTTAAATTTATCACGCCTGATCAAGTTCGTAAAAGTAAAACCTCGTTTGTGATCTACACAACTCCATTTTCAGCAAATATTTGGATTTGTATACTGGGCTCAATTTTATTAACTGCAATTTTTATTTCGGCCGTAATGTCAAAAACTGAAACCAAAAGCAGGATAAAAACTTTTTTTGCAATGATATTTCTGAGTTTGTTTTCCGTCTATGGGATCCTGATGGAAAAAGGGGCTAATGAATTTTTGAGCCAACTCAAAAACGCTCGATTACTGAATTTTTTAAAAATAGTTTTTGGCCTCTGGTTGCTTATTGGAATTGTTCTCATCAATTCATACAGATCAATCATGAAAGCGGATTTTCTGGTTGATTTCCCCTACGAAACTGAATGGAAGAATCTCAAAGATTTAGAAAACTTTACGTTTTACACCATCTTCTTCATTGAATTTTCGGCAGAGTCAGAGTACCAAGATGAAATGGAAGGAATGAGAAAAGGAATTGACTGTCAAGTTCATTCATCCTTGAAAACCCCCAAGATCAATACAAACAGAAGTAATAACATCAAAAATTTATGCGGCGCCTTTCCTGATCTTGTCGATTGCGACTTTATTGCAAAAGTATTTTTTGGAAGGATGTACACAGAGTACACTTTGAAGCTGCCAGCGGTCAAAAAGCGAATGGAGCGGTTCACGGATAAGCTAGAACAAATTCACGAAGCTTTAGTTCCCATTTGCCCGTATGAACTATTATTAGCATCATTCTGAGAAATCACGCAGATGCAAATGACACAAAATTTGCGTTCGTCACAACGGAGGTGGGTTTGACCAAGTCTGGAAATTGGTTTCGGATGAAATGAGGAATAATTTGGATTTAAAGTTTGCCCACAACAGACACATAAAAGATGATTTTCTGGCATACACGCACAGGTATGAAATCACGGAGGGGCTCAATGAGAATCACCACCTGATCTCTCGTCGGCTCCATATTTTCTTTCAGTCAGGAATTGTTCTGTTGTGGAAAAAATGGGAAGGTCTCTACCAACTATTCAGAAGGCGTGGTGATGAGCCTGTAAAGGTGAAAGGTTTGTCATTTAAGGATTCGGATATTTATCTGATTTTTTACGTTCTTCTTATGTGCATTGTATTCTGTGGGGCAGCATTATTTGTTGAATTAATAGTATTTTTTTCAACCAGGATTAGTAATTGGTTTAACTGGGGCAGAAAAATGTTTTGCCTCAATTTAGTTGATGATGCTATGAGGACGTAAATTACATTACATATATTTTAGAAATCCAAAAAATCACCACCAATTTTTAAACGTTTTAAGTTAATTTTTAAAGAACCGACAGAATTTGGCATCACTTTATTTGTTTATGTATATGCATTTGTAATATTATTAATGTTATTGTTTGTTCATGCAAATTGCTAGTACTGAATAATTTCGCTTCACATTTTAAAGAATTAAACTATTTATGAACAACAAAAAATACTTTAAACCATTTCTAAGTAAGTTATCCTATGCGTCATTATATTACGTCGACACAAAATTGACGAGTTGGTTTTTCAAATTAAGAAAAAAGAATCATCGCTAATGTATTTTTAATAATGTACATGGCTAGGTAAATAATTTGATGTCTACCCGGTCTACCGTACATCTTGTAATAGTACGGACCGTGTACTACTCTAATCTGAACCTCTCAGATCCGCATAGTATTACAGACCCGCTTGCTGCAATTTAATAGCGAGTTAAATAGACCCGCGTACTATTCAAGCACAGACCTCTGAGAACCGCGTAGAATTTCAAAACCGCACACTTTAATAGAACATATTATGGTACATCCAATTTAAAAAGTTTGATAGCTATAATGTTTAGTTTTAAAGTTGCCACTCTAGTTTTCAATTTAATTTTCCAAGTAGTACAATAATAAGAAGAGTATTATTAAATTAGGGCAATGAATTAGGCAATTTTCTAACAGTAGAAGGCGTCCTTTTTGAATAGACGAAATGAACTGAAAAAACTGGAAACATTAGTTTGCAGTTAATACAGTGACTAAAACGTCACAATTTTTGAACGTTTAAAAAGAAATTTCTCGACCGTGCACGTTCGGTTATTCCAAATAATTTTTTTTTAAATGAAGCAAATAGCATTCTATTATTTTTGTCTCTCCGTTTTCGTTTCCCGAATTCAATGTGAAACTATTGCTGTTGATGGCGAACCTAGAAATCCATTTTTCAGTCGACCATTCGTTAATTCAGCATCCCAAATCAATATTAGTGAAATATTTGAAGCTCATCAAAAATGTCTCATTCACATTATTCAGATTTCCAAGAAATCATTTTGGGATTATCAGAGCTTCAGCTACCCGTACTTACTATCAAACAATCAAACTTGGGAACTAAAAAGTTACTATAAGGCCAATTCTTTGTTTACAACCCATATCAATCGTGATTCAAAATGTCATACAACAATTTTTGAAATTAGTACTGACAACATCATGGGTTACCAAAATGACACAAAATACCCTAATTCAATTTTCAATAATTTACTCTATATAACTTATGCATTCCGTAACGATTACTACGTTACGTACCCTAATTCACATATTTTTATTATAAAAAATAACCTGAAGAGCAAACTTGGCATTTTCGAAGGTATTAAACCCAAAAATATTGATATAATTGATGAGGTTCAGATGTTCGTGAAGAAGGCCATGTCTTCCTTGTCCCTTATCTCCCCACATGCGTCACCCATATTCGCGCTGATGTACAATGAAATGTCTATATTGGAAAAGGCCTGGTTTGTTTGCTGGTACTGCAATGATAGGAATAAGACACAGGTCAAGTATAGGACAAAAATTCGATTATTCGAATACAGTTGGTCAGACAAAATGAACCATTTCCTCTACAAGGATTTATTGCAGTTTTACAGAACAACAATTGAGGACGGCAAACGAGTGGCATGGCAAGTTTTTGTGCCCAAAAATCTCCTCTTAAAACTGAACCTTGATCGAAAAGTTGAACGGAGTCCATTCCAAAGAAATGCTCCAGCTCGGTTTGATCAGTCTTCTGTGGAATTTATTATTTTCGATATAAATGCGTCTTTTGTTGAGATTGGATCCGAAAGAGTTGGACGATCCCATCCCGAAATATACTCCATTGGAAAATTTAACGATTGGGACGTAACAAGGGATGTTTACTTCACAAGTTCAAAATCTCAATTTAAATTTATCACTGGAGACCGAGTTCGAAAGGAGAAAACCCCCTTTCAAGTATACACAACCCCCTTTCAAACAAATGTTTGGATTATTATTCTGGGTTCCCTTTCCGTGACCACATTTTTTCTTTCATTAGCATTCCGAGTCCAAAATTCAACACAGTCCCTTTCATCCTCGGTGATTTTTGGGATTTTCTCCGTTTATTCTATAATGGTGGAAAAGGGAATCAAGGAGCATCTGCAAAAGTTTAAGAATTCAAGGCTACTGAATTTCTGTAAAATCATTTTCGCCGTTTGGTTGCTCGTGGGAATCATACTGACGAATGCATACAAAGGGGTCATGAAATCCGATTTTGTTATTCAAAATCCATACTCAACCAGTTGGAAGTATTTGAAAGATCTCAAGAACTTTTCCTTGTACTCCGTTATTTTCATCGACTTTGAGAAGCTCATCTCCAACAGTACCCAAAATGAATATTTCCGACCGGACTGTAAAACCTCTTCACCTATTTGGGACGCTAGCTTAATGCAGCAAAGAACAGCTAGGCTAAAGCATGCCTGTTCATATTACTTTGAAGAAAGTGATGACTGTTTCTTCATTTCCAGACTAGGAGCTGGATATTTCAACACATACAATTCTGATACGTCTAAAAAGAAAAGTAACAGAACGTTGGAAATGAATAGAAGATTGCAAGAAATGTACGAGAATATAACTCCAGTTTGCCCTCAAGACGTTAACTCAGTTTTGGGAAAACACGTAGAAACGAATGACACGAAATTTGCATTCATCACAACCGAAAATACTTTTGAGAGAGTTTGGACATTTCTACTAAGCCAGGTTAAACAACATTCGTCCATGAAAATCTCACATAACCAGCAGACCAAGGATAAGTTTCTGTCGTTTACTAACAGATACGAAACAACCGAGGGACTGAATGAACACCATCAATGGATTTCCCGTCGACTAAAAATATTTTTTCAGTCCGGCCTTGCTTCATTATGGGAGAAATGGGATCGAATCCGCTCACCCGGGACACGCAAGGGCTTCATCTTACGTCGTCCCGCAAAGGCACTGTCCTTTTCAAACACGGATATTCACCTCATTTTTTATATACTTCTATTCGGCCTCGTTGTCTGTGCATTTGCCTTTATGGCGGAATATATTTGGGCTCGGGTCATTCGGTTTCGTTAATTAAAGTAGGTACATAGGTACGTAGCCATGGACCACAAGACTACACGCTTAGAAAAATATAGGTGAATTTACTACTTTACTGTTACTTTGTAACTGCTTTCACTGTTACTCCGACATCCACAGTGAATCCTGTTAACCGCGGTCAACAGGACTATGGTTAGTGATTTACCGATAATCCTGTTATACTAGGCTTACCGATTTCACTGTTAGATCACCCAGCAGCTAATCCTGTTGAATGATTTTATTGGCTAAAAAATAACACCAAAAGTTGGATTCGAACCCGCAACCTTCGTCATAGGTACCTTCCAGCCTTAACCACTGGGCTGACGCAACACATTTAGTAATGGACCACTAGTTTAGTATACGTATACAGTGACATAAATGCTTTAACAGGCTTACCTTAGATTTCAACAGATTTGCTGTTGGGTTTTGTAACACCAGCGCTGTTAAACTTAACAACATCGTTGTTACACGGGACAATCATTTCCCCACTCTCAAATATTTTAAAAGTGACTAATATACCTGTTAAAGTCAACGTTTAATCCTGTTAGCCCCATCGTACTTCTTGTTAATTAGATCTTTTCTAAGCGTGCACATGTAATAATATAGCACATTATGTCGAGAACTTCAATATACAAAAAAGTATAATATTTGCTGTAGTAGTAGACAAGCCTCTAATAGTCGACGGGTCTGGGAGGTCGGAATTGGAATAGTAGACAGGAAATAAGGTATTAAAATTACGCTGAGTTATAGTTGTTGTATTAAGTTACCGTATTTCCTATAATAGAACACAGTAAATACTTTAAAGTACACATTTTTGAATTCTATTTTCTAATAATTGTCAGTTCTCAGCAACAATCTATCATCATAAATAAAGGAGCATACGCGTATACATACATACAAATATTATTTAGCTTTAAAAATGATTTGGCACCATGAGCAGGAAAAGCGAGCATAATCAGTTGAACTGATTAAAACACATGCCCAAATGTGGCGGCTCTTAAGCTTTTATCCAATAGCCTTTTAAGGTTTACGTTTCCACAAACGAACGAATGGAGGTGTCATCTAATTATTCGTTGAGTTCTAAATGGAGCTGTATAAAATAAATGTAATCACACGATCAGCTTTTGGTTAAATCTAATATCGTCAATTACACTCTTGAACCACTTAAACGAGAGAGAATGTTAAAATAATTGAAAATATCTTAGGGTTAATTATCTAAACAAAAACAGGTAGAAATTAAATTCATGTCTTGAACATCACTTAACGGATTAACGGGAAAAGGGGGAAAACATACTTTTTGAAACTTTGCGGTGGAACTTGAAGTTTCTACTCAAATAAATTATCGGATTAAAGTAATGCTAATGCTAATCTCAATTTGAGTACTTCAAGTTTATGTCTCATAAATGTTTTTATCAACTTAAATAAATACCTACTTATAGTACCATATTAAGAAATTAATAATTTTCACAGAAGTACGCAATACATATGCGAAGGATAGAAAATAGAAAAAATGGCATCATACCTCTACTGACAACGAAATAAAGAAATTTTGACCTCATAAAATTCTGGATTCAAAAATGTCAAGAATTAAAATTTGCCTGCCATTGTTTTTTTCCGTGACTTTAATTATGCTGAACACAATTTATATAACAAAGAGCAACATTGTGTTGGCTCAAAGTCGAAATATTGAAATTACTACTAGTCAAGTAAGTGTTAGGAACGCCTTACATACAAATGTAAAAGAAATTTTGAAAGCACACCACTCCTGCCATATTCACATTATCCAGATCTCCAAGGATGCATTTCTAAATTTTAATGACCTAGAGAACCCTTACGAACTTTCGAACTTACATACTTGGAATACAACAGGCTCACCCAAAACTAGCATAGAAAATGCAAAACTCTTGAACTGTACGCTAACTATATTTAAAACGTACGAAAGTGAAATCGTAGATTTCTATGAAAAGCAGTGCAATTTGAGCACAGATTTTACCTCGAAATTAAAGCAAATTGTGAAACCATACGGTTACCTGTATCTGGATGCGGAAAAAAGCCCAATATTTCCTAAATCATACATTTTTGCAATTCAAAAACAAGAGCGTCGTAAGGGAACTTCTAATCTCTACGAATACAGTGATGAGGTCATAATTACCAACACCCAAAAATTTGTACAGTATGTCACTTCCGGAGGTCGCTATTCCCTTTCCATCGAAAATCCACAAATATCCCCAATTTTCACGATCTTCTATGATGAAGAAACAAAATCCCATAGATCATGGTTTCTATGCTGGTATTGCAATCCTAGAAATGAAAGCGCTTTCCCACTAAAGATTTCGACGACTATGAAATGGCTTGAATTGAGCTATTCCGAAAAAGCGAAAAGCTTCTCCTTCGAGAAACTAAACCAGTTTTACAAGGAAAACATCAATGATGGTAAAAACGTAGCCTGGCAAGTTGTAATACCAAGGCATGTCCCGCTTACAGTTGACTTAAGTAGAGAAGTGGAAAGAAGTCCTTTCAATCGCAATCATCCAGCATCCTTTGACCAAGCCTCACTTGAATTCCTCATTTTTGATGTAAATCAAACTATGTTGTACATTTCAGACGATACAAACCGCAATTCACTCCCGAAACTGTTTTCAAATCGTAAATTGAATGAATGGTATGTAACAAGTGAAAAGGAAAAAATGCGTACGAGAACTTTTCCTACTTTCAGGAAACAATTATATTATATGCAGGGGAAAATGGCCGATGTGCTGAAACCCAAATGCACTAAATATAATATATCCTTATGGCAAATATGAGAGGTATGAGCGATGGGGAATATGATATGTATTTAAGACCCGGTGAAAACTAACTTACTATAACTATGGTGGGTGAGTTGGTGAGCTACTACTTACTTAGGTATCTGTATGCAAAATCGAATGAACTTATTATTATTTCATGCACTATGTTATAAGTATATAAGTGAATACACCAAATGCAATAATATAAGAACGTAGGAAATATTAAATTGTATTAATTTAAAATAATTTACTTTTACGAATTTATTCAATTAAACGGAAAATGGGATTTTTACCCAAAACAAATAATGCCTAATAAAATGATACGATTTACTTTAATTTCGGAAACGGAAAAGAAACGGAAAAGCTAAATTGTAATAATTATGATTTCGTCCAATGATTTATAATATATATTAATTATCAAAGATATGATACCAGAATCGATACACGTACCCTTGGTCAGATTACTCGTCACGGATCTGGGGCTGCTTACGGGATTTAACACTTTTATAAATCTAATTCTAATTTGACCTACGACTATGAATTTAATACGGAATTAAATATAAAAGAATACTTTCGTCAAAATATTAAACAGTTGAATTTACGAAATAGTTACGATCGAAAATGTGACAAAACAGAGTCAGCGTATTTTGTCTAAAGTACGAAAAGAAATATGGCTACGAACAAAATAACGACGAGTTAAATTTTGATGTGTTAGAGGATCGAATTGAAAAGACTGACTGACTGGGATTTTACAAATCTCAGCTTGAGGAAGGCTCGTCTGAGAGCGTCCTTCTTTTGTTAGAATCTTTCCTATCGTCTAGAATAGTAATTCTACTGTCTGGGATTTTCTTCCCTCGCGTCTACAATCTCTGACCGTGAGTCACGTGATCGTTCGGTACCTTTCTCGAGTACTGCTGCATCTTCTTCCCAAGGAGCTCAAGAATTTCCTTTTCAAAATCCTCGCCCTGGTATCGACGTCCGCGCTCGATGGCCACAAAGACGAATCGGGTAACGGCAATGCTTTGCTGAAAAGAAACTTGATGTGAAAGAAAAACACACATTGTTAAGTTCATTTTCCTACGGTCGATTTATTAACAAAATACTTCTCTGATCCATCGGTTCATGGGATCATAATTACGACAACAAAATAAGATTTAATAATTGGTTGAGGGTTTTAATATCACGATTACCTCACCACTTCATAAATATCGAAACAAATAATAGTGTATTACGTATAAAGTCTTCTCTCTCGGAGATCATCATTACTTCGATTAAGTTAATGGTAGGAATATATATAAATACGATTGACTGTCGTTTCCCGCTGATGGGAAAGAAATAGATGAAGAGTCAAATTTTCTATAACATGGCTAAACTATTGAACGTCAAAGATAAATAAGTCAACAATACTAAATACTACAATCAAGAAATGCTAGTATTACGACAACGTTCTAGTATCAAATATAAAAATAACTAAAGCTATTGTCAAAACGAAACATAAGTACCGAATGTGGCACACCAAACGTTACTAAACGACAAAGTACCTAAAGTACATAACAACTAATGGCAAATAAATACAAAAACGAAATTTTTACGTCAGCCTCACAACAGAAGGTTGTGGACGAAAATGAAACGACAAATTTTCTACAAACGAGTCAAGATATGCCTGCCACTGGAGACATTAACAATTTTGTCGAATTTGGCGACTGGACGACGGGGCGGCCAAGTTGGTTTCAGAGGAGGATAGGTCGGCTCTGGGGAAGGACAAAGTTCGACCTCGGTTTGAGTGCTTCCCATCTCTACCATATAAATTTTATGGCTAATCGGATCCTCCGGCAAATCATCCTCACGTTCACGCTTAACCTGGGGAGTTCGAACTGGCTTTGTAAGTACAAATCGGTGGTACGGCCTAGTGTGTAGTTCGACCGCACGCATTTGGATTTTCGTGTAACGCAGGACATCCTCATAAGTGCACCATTTGTCGTGCTTAAAGAGAATCGTCTTTTCTCCGTTTGAATTTTCGAGTTCGCTCCAACTCTTGGGGAATCGGGAATGAACTTTTTCGTCGAATTGATCTTCAACGTGAAGCATATCCTCTGGTACGATTTCCATTGGACCTTCGTTGTCAGAATCTTCCTCATTATATTGGGGAGGATTTCTGTAATCTAATACAAACAAAACACTCACAAATATTAACATCCTACTTTCCATATAATATATACGTTCACGAAATTAATATTTAATTCTTTTCTACGTGCAATATTAAGCGTTTTACCAGAGAAATTGCTTTTCTCGGGATCCATCACGGAGACTGCTTCGACTACAGATTCTACATTCGGATCGTTTTCCATCTGGGTGCAGAAAAAGGGGGAAAGGAAATAAAAAAAAATAAAAATAAAAAGTAAAAACTTTCCCATTATATTTCCTGGACACAGAACGGTAAAACATCAAACCTACTTTCGTTTTATGCTTATTTAAATTACTTTTGATTACCTATTCAAAAAAAATTATTTTTCAACTTTAAATCGTTACTTTAAGTGCAAATGTGCAAATTCACCGGAGTGCGATGATCAATATAATAAAGTGTATGAATGAATAATTAATTAACTTATAACTTCATAGAAACTACATTCATATCTACACGGATTTTCAACACTGGAATTGACTAATTATGATTTGGACAGTTCCGGTATAAGTGTGGCCCTTGACATGACCAACATAATTTCACGTCCGGCGAAAATGGCTGGAGCCGCTGAGTACGTTTAACGGGACACTCGTCGAAGACGTGTCGAAGATTCTCTCGGAGTCCTCTGTTAATGCAGACTGGACATTCTCGGATTTTCGGAACGCTCACTTTTGGTACGTATTCTTCAACGACTTTCTCAGCTGGTTTTTCTTTGATGGAAGCGGCTTCTAAGAATTTTATAGCTCGTTCTTCGTCTTCAATTTTTTTGTGGATTTCTGCAAAGGTTTGCCGAAGAACATCCAACGCACTTTGTCGCTTTTGTTGATCCTCGCCCAATTTTGGATCCTGGTCTTCTATCATTTTCTCATCAGGACTATCGGGAGCCTCTGAATTTATAACTTTTACTGGACTATCTTCGTCGACGTCCATCAGTAGGAGATTTTCATCCTCGCCCGGATTTATGATCACGTCATCATCATCGCTCGCCATTAGCAAATCGTCTTCGCTAATATGTGACATCTTATTTGCACGCATAATTAATTCAAACCTTTATGATTAGTATGTACATAATATGTTCATTCGATTTCGGCACTAGTCTACATCTTCTAAACTACTTTCTTCTGCAGGACTACTTGCACTAAAAATATTATTTTGGACTTTGATCATTAAGTCCATGAATTTTTCGAAGTCGCGGCTACGATCGTCGTGGAGAATTTGTAATTTTCGAAGGTCGTAAACTGACGGATCTAAGTTCTTGTTCCAAACTCTTTGACGTAGTCCTCGTCTCGGTTCCGCAGGAACGGGAACGGGGATTTGAGATCTGGACGTTCCAGGAGCGTCCGGATTTTCGGTTCCTACGGATTCGACATTCGTGGAACTCTGTAAATTACCTTGTATATTATTAGCATTAGACGGAGACGGAGTCGTGGGTTTTGGAGTTTTTGTTTTTGAGGGGGTACGAATTTTAGATGGCGATGGTGAATTAAGAGTTTCTTGGGCGCTGTCGAAGCGATCCCAAATACTACATGTTCTGTTTCTGGGACTTACGTTCGAATTTTCCTGACGTGTCACGGGAGACACGGAACTACTCCCTTCTCCCCCCTGTGGGTTTGGAGACGGGCGAGATTCGGGACTTTCTATTATTGTTTGACCGTACCAAGAGTGATGGGAGTTGTCAGTACTGACATCATCTTCCAGCTCGGGGCAAGAATCATCACTCTCATCCGATAATAAATCGTAGGGCGGAGCACTGGGCGGGAGCTCACGGTGAGCGGTCGCACTGGCATTGTATATTCCTCGAGGAACAACATCTGGAAAAATATTTGTACCATCCTCACGGGGTGGTTCGGTAGGGTCGATAGTTGGTTCTATAAAGAAAACATGATCTGCCTGAGTGGGCTTAAATAAATTAAGCCATTCCATATTTTCGTCTACTTCAATCCGAGTTTCGGAGGCGATTTCAGCTACTTCGGGAATGTAGGGGATCAAGTTGTGTCCATGTACCATTTCTACTTCAGTAGGTTTCTCGATAGAATTTAAATCGAATTCGGCTGGGCACAGAAAATATACATGTTCATTTTCAATAAGACTGTATACTTTGTACGGTCCTGAGTATCGGACCATGAACTTACTCGGAGTTCCTGTCTTTCTAGTATAATTTCGCCTAAGTACTAAATTACCAATATTAAAATTTAAGTGTGGGTGGCGACGATCAAACTCCAACTTTCGCTTCAGTTGATTCTCGCATGAGTTTTGATGCGCTTGCATTCGGTGCTTAAACAGCTCACCAATGCGAATGAGATGCCTCTCGGGGTCATCATCAGATGAAGAACTTTCGGTAACGGCCTGTTCGTATGGATGAGTAAGTGACCTACCGAACATTAAAAAGTAGGGACTGTACCCAGTACTGCTGTGTTTGGCAGCGTTGTACTCATTTGCGACGTGTGGGAGTAAAGTATCCCATGGTTCATCCGTATCAAATTTTAACTTTTTGAGTATTGACCCGAAAGTTGAATTACTACGTTCAACGAAGGCGTTACTACTGGCGTGTCGGGCGGAAGTGGCAATACGAATAATGCCATAGTTTTCGCAAAATCTAAAATATTCATTGGAAGTAAAACATGCACCATTGTCGGAGACAAGTGCTTGAATTTTGTGCTTTTGGACGAGGGGTTCCAAACATCGTATCGTTTCGTCTGTGGTAGGGCCGGAAGTAGGAAAAAGGTATAGGTATCGAGTACACTGGTCAATGCATGCGAGTATGTATTGATGTCCTTTCTGGGTGCGATTTAATGGGCCTAAATAATCGATGCTAACTTTAGCATAAGGTAATTGTGGTGTAATCATGACGTGAAGCGGACCGGAGCGGCTCCGTCGCTTAATGAAGTGCCGTTGACATGTGTCGCAGGAGCGACACACGTCCATAACTAATTTGTGCATTTGGAAGAACCAATATTCTTCCCGTAATGCAGCATAAATTTTCTCGTGGCCGAGATGTGATCGTTCATGCAAATATTTAATGGATTGTTTGGCTAAATTTTCAGGGAGCACGGGCACCCATAATTTGCCGAATGGTTCACCTGATAATCGTTCAAGGATGCCGGAGTCGGGATTTAATTGGAAATTTTTCCTATACTTATTATAGCCTATGAATTTATTTTCTATGTCCTTACGTAGCGAGAGAATAATTTTACCAATGCGCTTATCATTAATCTGAAAATGTTTCAATCGAATTAGATCGCCTTTAATTCTATCGCATCTCTTAATAAAATCAACATCAACAAGGGAACGAATATGAATTGATTTGATTTCAGGTTCTCTGTCGGGAGCACGGACACGGTTGTTTCTCGGAGGACGACTGAGTCCATCCGCCATTTCGTTGCATTTTCCGGCGACGTGATAAATCTTCAGGTCATATTCACTGAGTTTTAAACTCCAACGAATGAGTCGACCATTGCATTCGGATGTATGCAAAATTGAAGTAAGTGCCGAGTGGTCCGTGTACACATGTACCTTGCGACCAAGTACGAAGTTGCGAAATTTTTGCAAACAGTATATGATTGCATAACACTCTTTATCAGTCACGGACCATTTTCGTTCTGGTGTCGTGAGAGTGTGCGAAGCGAAACCAAGTGGGCGTCGAAGTTTACCTACTTTCTGAACTAGACAGCCCGCTATCTCGAATTCAGAAGCATCGGTCCATAGTTCAAGCTGGGCGTTCTCGTCTGGGAACGCTAAAATCGGAGCATTTGTAATCGCAGATTTAATATTATCGACTGCTTGACGGCAAGCAAGATCGAAAATGAAGGGCACGTCTTTCATCAGTAGATGATAGAGCGGTCGTGCTAGCCGAGAATATCCGTGGATCATGCGGCGAAAGAAGTTCGAAATCCCAATGAAACGACGGATTTCAGTCGTGGTCGTAGGATACGGGTATTCTACGATAGTTTTAATGCGATCGGCATCGATAGAAACACCTTCGGCATTAACTCGGTGTCCTAAAAATATGATGCTCGGAAATCCTATGAAACATTTCGAAGGCTTAAGCTTAATGTTAGCCTGGACAAATAACCATAATAATAATTCTAAGCGATGCAACATTTCATCAAAAGATTTTCCGCCAAAACCTGAGTCATCTACATATGCACTTAGCCATTTATGAATGTAGGGTTTTAGAATTTTAGACATTGCAGATTGGAATAGTGCGCCACTATTAATAAAGCCAAAAGGAAGTCTTTTATTACGCCAAGTACCGCAGTGGTTAATATAAGCTAAGTAGTTTCTACTGTCCTCGTGAACTTCGATTTGCTGGTAGGAACTTGCCATGTCGACCTGACAATAATGAGTGCACGCGGATAATTTATTTATTTCGTCTACTATCGGTGGGAGGGGAACAGCGATGGGTTTCACTCTCCTATTTATTTCTCTTAGGTCGATTACTGGGCGCCATCCGTTCGCACCTTTTCGAACAACACGTTGTGGTGATACCCAATTTGAGTGACACGGCTCTATAATTTGTTTCATGAGCAGGTCATCGGTATCATCGCGACAAACGACTTTGAAAAGATTCGACATCGCAGCAGGCGGATTAATGAGGGGCGTCGGATCGAGGAGATCTACTGTCGCTTGGATAGTCTTTCCTGTCAGTGGATCTACGATTGAGGTATGGAAATTCTCGGGTTTCCAACCAAACACCGAATAATAACGTGAAAGTAATATACGGACTTGTCGTTTTTCGAAAACGGACAAACCTTCGAAAATTTGAAATTTATTCCATTCGTCATCCGTAAGATCCTGACTACCTGGAATTATGTCGGGGACTGGTTTAGTTTCGTCACCTATAGGGCATTGTTGATTGTCAATATGAACTTTATTACTACGTACATAACATTTAGGGATCGGGCGATACGTACTAAAAATTCCTTGTTTGGGTAAAATAAAATCGTCGTCGATACTAGTGGCATGGCAGTAACCAGTACCATTTTCAATATCAATTCGGTTCTCTTCAATAAGAGCACCGAATTTATTGAATAAATGAAAATTAGGCTCGACTACGATTGGGCCAGAATAATTTCGATTTGCGGTATAAATGGGAATTTTCGTTAATTCTCCTACATTTAATTGTACGGGATGAGTCGTAAATAGTCGTAATTTATATTTTGGCAGCTCGGCTTCGGCCGTGCTGGACATAATAGAGGTGTCGATACTACGTACAGCCTCATCAAATGAACTTGTAGTTTCAAGTTCGGGGCGAATCGTATTCACACCTCCAATTTGTGTGGGTGTCCTATGGTCAGGCGTTACTACGGGCTTAAAAGGTAAATTCAATGGATTTAAAATTTCGGATAAACAGTCAACAGTAATTTTTCCTACGGCGGATGCAACGGCATTAGTGAGTGGATCAGGTATGGGTAAGGTCGGTGGGAGATTTCTACCTGAATTTGTATCGTTAATATTAGACATGAATGATGCAATTTCCGATTGATTTGCCTCAGTGGGTTGTAATTTACGTACACGGCCAACTCTACGATTATTAGGTAAAATGGGGTCTGGGGCAGAATTTTGGAAAAATTCCGGTTTATCTGCAATATATTGATTTGCAGTCGTGAATTTTACGACACCTAATCTGCAGTGAACTATCGCATCGTACGTAGTCATTAAGTCCATCCCGAATACAACGTCATTACTGGGAGAATCGATTACGAAGAATCCCCAAAGAATCCATTCATCTAATTCAGGAATGTGGAAACGAAGAAAAATAAATTTATCTACAAAATAAGGAGTTCCAGTATCGATAGAGAGAACTGCCTGAATGGGACGACACGGTTGAATCAGGTCTGTCATGCCAAGGCATGAAACAGCAAACGGACTGATCGAGCTGATAGAGGCTCCGGTATCAGTGAGTACATTAATGTTCAACCCTTTTCCAGTCATATGCTGAAAAGTAAAATCTCGTTTAATTTCTTTACCGAGAAGTCGGTTCGATCGAATGAGGTGGACCTCGTTGGTGTCTGGGAATTCAAATAGAGATTCGGGCACGATACAGTTTGAAGGGTTCCTACTATCCGTCATAGCATGTCCCTGTAATTTGCGGAAGGCAATGTCGTTTTGTATCGTCTCATACGTAAGTACTGGTGGGTCAGTAGGAACACGTAAAGTAAACATTCGCATATACATATTGTTATTGTTGGGCTGATTATGAGCCATACGATCACGAACTTGATTAATATGTGGCACCACGTCAGTGTCATTATCGACGGGCGTAATAATAGTATTATGGTTTTGTGCATTATTATTGTTAGCTAAGTATGGTGAAAATAATTGAAATAGACGAGCAAATTCTTGTTGGGTAGGCATGCCTACATTCTGTTGTCCTTGGTTCGTATTATTAATATACCCAGAATTGCGATTTTGATTGTTATTATAGGAACGCCGATTGTCGTAATTATTCCTATTATTATAATTGTTATTGTTACCACGATTTGAATTATTATAATTATTGGAGTTCGAATTATTTCCTCCCGAACGATACCGTTTCCAACCACTCGCTTCTGGTGGTAATGGAATATTGTTTTCGTCCATGAAAAGCCAACACTTCCAAACACTGTGGCGTGGACTCTGGCATCGAAAACAAGTCGGCCTCCCATCTGGAGTAACACAAGAAGCTTTGTGTTCGGCCGAAAAGCTGTTCGTAAATTGGACGTCGGTATATTTATTTGGATTTGGGCGATTCGAATTATTGTTATTGCCACGATTATTATTATTTCGATTGTTATTATGATTAGGGTGCCCCGAAAAATTTGCAGCATTGTTAATGTCCGGTGCATTAACTACTTTATTGCTACGGGCAAAGGCGGGCTTCTGAGCCAACGTGTCGTATGAATAAGTCTGTTTGACTTGCTGAAGCTTTTTAGAATTTAAATCGATGATACGATTTAATGTTTTCGTCATATTATCGATTGAAGCGCATGACATTACTTTGTCAGCGAGGAGATCCGGAAGTCCCTCAATTAACAGTTTAATTTTTGATTCTAATGGCATATTGGGGTCGATTTGGGCCATTACTTGCATTCGTCCAGCTACATAATCACTGCCACTCATACCAGGTTGATACAAAGTTTTAGGCAGGTCAGCTGCAGCTCGTGTCGACATATGGGCTCGGTCAAATCGTAGGACCATAGCATCCATAATTCGATTCCACGTTTCTTCGCATTCGTCTAAGTCAGCTTCAGTCAAGGTAGGAATATAATGAACTTTTTCGGAGTCCCACCACTTTTTCGCAGGGCCTTCAAGGAGTTGATCAAGCGACATGATGGCTTGATATGCAGTAATATTACGCCTTAATATTTCCTTTTTATAATCTATAAGCCAGTACGCAGCTTCTCGCTCACCTCGAAAGTGACCGATAGGCTCAATGAGTTTCTGCTCATTAATAAGACGAATTTGCGTCATGTCCATTCCGCCTGAACATATTTGATAAAAGGGCTGAACGATAGCCGCAATATGCTCTGCCGTTAAATGGTTCGTACTAGGAACGGAAGTAGTTGTTTGAGGGGTAATAACAGTATTACCACCCGGGTTCGAAGCAGTAGTAGCTGCATTTTGTCCATCCTGGCTCCCGGGCATTTTGGATGTGAAAAATTTGGATACGTTCGCAGTGGCTACGTCTATCGGTTTTAATTTTAATTGGTGTCGGCCAGTTACAGGGTTAATAATATTCGAATCGCGTTCGAAAAATAACTCTTCTAATTTACCGTCGGCTTCAAATTCGTCTACTTTTCCGGCTTTGAACAGATCGTCCACTTGCTTATGGAAAAGTTTAGCTTCGCGATTTAAACGGGTGAGGTGATCGGATTCACTTTCACCAGGATGTCGATAAAGATCAGCAGCAAGGCTTTCTTCGGTTGTTTCGCCGTGTACTGAGAAAGCACTGAAGTCAGAAATGTCAGTGGCGAGTGGAGATTCTGATTTAACGTCAGACTCCAAATTATGAGGATTTCGAGTTTCCTCTGTTTCTTTGTCGTCACTGTTAAGGATGGGCTTCTTTGATTCAGCCAGGGTGTTAATATCTCGGAGATATTAAACTCCCGAGTTGTTGAGTTAATAAATAGGGTTGGTAGATAAATCTGTATGGCTATGGCTACGTTTGTATAAAATGATAATTGTATCAAGCTATACCTATGGTTCGTAATATTTTATATGTAGGGTGATGTCGAATATAAATCTACTTACCAAATCGTGACTCGCAATTCGTTAATGCGATTATCTAATTTGGCTACGAAATCGTCGATAGTCGTAGAGAAGAATGGTTCCTCAGATAAATTCTGCGGCAATCCAAGTATCAATAATTGAATTTGCAGGGGCGTCCTTAAATTCGGAAAATGAATTAACAAAGTTCGAAGGCGATTTTGGACGTAGGCGTGTGCGGTCTGTCCACGTCTGTATGTTGTAAGAAGTAAAGCTTGTTCGTCCATACGGTATTAGAGAGACATACAACAATCGGTCTCTGGAAATTCAGAGAGTTCGCAATGTAATATTTTGATAATACCTACAGTTCGTAATAATGTACATATAAGGATCGAGCAAGTAAGCGATTCAGCGTTTCAATAAAGCTGTCGATTGTCGGGCAGGCGATAACACGTTGGGCAAAGCAGTCGGGCAGTCCCTGAGTTAAGATTTTCAATTTGGCTTCGTTGCCTACGTTGGGGTTGATTTGAATCAAGGCGTGTAATCTGTTTATTACGTATTCATTAGCGTTCATACCAGGTTGGTAGATCGTATTATGTAAGTTACTGAGGTCCATAAACAGTAACGAGTAATAAAAAGAATTTGTTACGTTCGTTGTAATTATTTTACCTACATGTACCTACTTTTCTTAAGCTTCCAAAGGTACCTATTATAGTATGTATTGATTTCGAATTTAAATGTACTTATATCTTTACTTAACTAGTGATCGAGAAATAAAAAGGGAGTTCCTTCGTTTTCTCTATTTATCCCCACGGTTCGTACCTAAAATGTAGTAATACTTAAAGCATACTACTCGTAAAGATGATTATTACTTACGACTAGCAGTTAATGTAATTAATTAATTCTATCCTACGCTCGTATCTCTAGAATTTCGAAGTACGACGATAAGATTTGAAAATGATGAATAAGAATTAGCTTCGGCACTGATTCAAATTTTGTCAACGGAAACGAGAATTCTTCTCTATTGTTCCGTTCGAGGGCGAACAGACAAGAAAAGTGTAAGGATGAATATTAAATTTCGAGTCGAGAGTCGATGAACGAATACAAAGGAAATCCTAGACAGGGATTTTCTTATCAAGGAACTGTCTGGTTTCGAAACTCAGAATTTTATCTTAACGACTAATTTATGTTAATTCGTAATGACGGTCGAGACGGATTTAGAATGCGGTACGATTTTAAGTTCACGATAGGTCAAACAAGTTTCACGAATGGTCGGTATGTACGTTGATACAAATTTTCGTTTAAGACGGCGTGTTCGAAGTCGTATGTACGATGCGGTAAAATATGGGAATCCCTAAGTTCGATGGGTCCCTATGGTCGACAGAGAAAAAGAATTCGTATAAAATAATTCGAAAAGATAGATATATAACGCAAAATTATGGGGTTATGACTCAGCCTGTGAGATGACGGTTATTCGACTCGCGCAACTTCCACCTTGGATGCAATTAATGTATAAAGCGACTACGAAAGCAAGCAAAATATTTTATCGTAACGTGTAAAATAATATGTTTCGTATAATGTATTATGTACCTTTGATCGAATTTAATACGTTTGATTAAATCGATTAATCACGGTTTTAATGACGATTCGATGACTACGAACGGATTTGAAATGATACGGCTCCCAAAAATTCGGTTTTCGATTGAATTAGGGTTTCTTCCCTACGATCGGATGCGAACAGTTCGAAACGATACGGATTTGGCTCTCGGTCCTTGGTCAGCGGGTAAAATTCGGAAGTTTTCCTCTACGTTCGATAAAGCGGAAGTGATTACACGGATCAGCTTCAAATAGTCAGTTTTCTATACTAAAGAAATAATACAAACAAAATTCAATTAGCACGAGTTTCAAACGATACGATTAATTCCTTGTATTAGCCACCAGTTATGACTTTACTGTTTTGTTTTCGAACGATATGACCTCGCACATGAATCCGAAAATAAATGACCTTCGAATTTTATAATTACGATGATTGACGAACTCAATTTTTGGTTTTAACGAATCAAAATATTTTAACGAACGAAATTTATAATACGGTACGATCGAAAATTATTAGTTTATAATTCGAAAAGACAATTACGAGAACGAACGAGCGAATAATGCGTTAATTATATATTACGATTGTTATTGACCTCGAAAAGTACGGAGTATGCTTATTCAAGCTTTAACGATTTGAAATACGAAAACGAAAGTAAGAACGTTAGATACGAGCAAAAAAAGTTTTAGTTTATGAATCGAAAAGACGAATTAATAAAACGACCAAAAGAGCGTATGAATATATAGAACGAAATTAGTTGACCTCGAAAAATACGTAAATTGGATAGTTTGATTCGGTATTAATCCAATAAGTTAAACGGTTGGTTTCTTCGGAAACCTCGATAAGCAAAACCGTGGTTGTAACGAAAGTGCCGGTAATAAATAATCCTACGCGGTTTAGGTTTACGAATTAAAGATTTGCAGACGTGCTTAGGTTTTACAATTGGCTTATAAATACGTGGCTGAATTGAAAATTCACAAATTTTTATAATGATAACGAAACTCAGTAATAGAACGAGATACAACGGTAGGAAATTTTCGTAATGTAGTTTGTAGAATCCTACAAAAATATAAAAGTCTAGTATTGCGTTCAAAATATCCGCAGCCAAGTGGCGAGTCACTGGGTGCATGGGAAAAGGTACGGAAACTTACGGATTACAACTTTGCAACTTGCAAGTATTTTGCGGCTTCGTCTTAGCCTCGAAATATCACTTAACTTTTATATCTTTTGATGAATTTCGAACAAATCTTTATGAATCTACTTTCAGATTAATTGCGTATATCGTTGACTACGGTCACGAGTAAGCGAAAAATGAAAATTCGAATGATTTTCCAACAAAATTTTGAAATTGCAATCTGAACTGGTTGTTCACATTCACTACAACGACTTACTAATGATGATGCAATAAAAGACTGGCGCCAGAATGGTTACAGTCACTGAAAATCTAACGGAAAAGAAAAGTGAAAGGCGTGGGTAGTGCTACTTAACTACCACTGTTGGCTACCCTTAAAATTCACAATTTCAAAGCTCAATATTAGGATACACTTCAGCTAGGTGTATCAAGTTACCCAATATCGTCACAAAAAGAGCGCAATGCTTTCCGTGGTACTAAATTTTATGTTACCTAAATTTTCTAGTTTTGGTTATGTATTGCTATATTTTCGGAATTCTAAATTACAAAGTAAATCTACCTTAACTATATTTAACTGAGATTTACTAGGGGCGCAGGTGCCGCGTTCAGAAAACAGCCACTTGCTACGGTTCAACGCAAGTGTCTATGCGTACAGTTCTAAAGTTAAATTAACTATATTTAACCGTCACTTACTGCCAACGCAAGTGTCGATTTCTGTCTTTCGGCTACTTGCTGTGCAGTTTACACACGTTTGTTTCCTATCTATCTTAATTTATAGTTTCAATTTCGAAGTGACTATCGTTCCTAAATTAACTTAGCGAGTCGAGGGCGGGTCACGGGGTCAGTATCAAGATACCCCGCACCTTGATTGAAAAGGAAAAAATGCGTACGAGAACTTTTCCTACTTTCAGGAAACAATTATATTATATGCAGGGGAAAATGGCCGATGTGCTGAAACCCAAATGCACTAAATATAATATATCCTTATGGCAAATATGAGAGGTATGAGCGATGGGGAATATGATATGTATTTAAGACCCGGTGAAAACTAACTTACTATAACTATGGTGGGTGAGTTGGTGAGCTACTACTTACTTAGGTATCTGTATGCAAAATCGAATGAACTTATTATTATTTCATGCACTATGTTATAAGTATATAAGTGAATACACCAAATGCAATAATATAAGAACGTAGGAAATATTAAATTGTATTAATTTAAAATAATTTACTTTTACGAATTTATTCAATTAAACGGAAAATGGGATTTTTACCCAAAACAAATAATGCCTAATAAAATGATACGATTTACTTTAATTTCGGAAACGGAAAAGAAACGGAAAAGCTAAATTGTAATAATTATGATTTCGTCCAATGATTTATAATATATATTAATTATCAAAGATATGATACCAGAATCGATACACGTACCCTTGGTCAGATTACTCGTCACGGATCTGGGGCTGCTTACGGGATTTAACACTTTTATAAATCTAATTCTAATTTGACCTACGACTATGAATTTAATACGGAATTAAATATAAAAGAATACTTTCGTCAAAATATTAAACAGTTGAATTTACGAAATAGTTACGATCGAAAATGTGACAAAACAGAGTCAGCGTATTTTGTCTAAAGTACGAAAAGAAATATGGCTACGAACAAAATAACGACGAGTTAAATTTTGATGTGTTAGAGGATCGAATTGAAAAGACTGACTGACTGGGATTTTACAAATCTCAGCTTGAGGAAGGCTCGTCTGAGAGCGTCCTTCTTTTGTTAGAATCTTTCCTATCGTCTAGAATAGTAATTCTACTGTCTGGGATTTTCTTCCCTCGCGTCTACAATCTCTGACCGTGAGTCACGTGATCGTTCGGTACCTTTCTCGAGTACTGCTGCATCTTCTTCCCAAGGAGCTCAAGAATTTCCTTTTCACAAGGGAAGTGTATCTTACCAGTTCTAAATCTCGGTTTAAATTCATTACCGCTGACAACGTTCGACAAGAGAAAACGTCCTTTCAAATTTACACGACTCCTTTTCAAAAACACGTCTGGTCTGTCATCTTGGCCTCCCTTGCCCTGACATCATCTTTACTGTCACTAGCAGCTCGAATTGAAAATCCAACGAAATCTTTGTCTTGGCTTGTGATTTTTGGAATTTTCCCAATCTACTCAATTCTAGTAGAAAAAGGAGTTGACCAAGAGTTAGAAAGGGTCAAAAACGCAAGATTGCAAAATTTCTGCAAAATAGTTTTTGGAATTTGGTTGTTAGTTGGAATCATTCTGACAAATGCATACAAAGGGACCATTAAAGCGGATTTTTTAATCGAGTATCCATACAAAACCAAATGGAATTATATAACGGAGCTGGAGGACTTTACATTCTACACGATAATACACCGTGAATTTTCTGAAATGTATCCACCAAAGGGATTCTTTTTCCATGGAAATGTAAACTGTATAACGAACATGTTTACTGCAGGTTGGAATAGCACACTCGCGAGTCAAAGGAGCCAAAATCTCCGAACTGCATGTCAAGTATACTTTGAAGAACTTGATGACTGCTATTTTGTTCTGAGGGTGATGTCTGGAAAATACAATAAGAAGAAGGAAACTCACTCGCCATTACCACATGGACCTAATAGCGAAATCAACAGATTGAGTTTAAAGTTTGAAAATTTGCATGACAACACACAACTAATTTGTCCGCAGGACGTCAGCTCCGTGCTAAGACACCACGCAAAATTAAATGATACCAAATTTGCGTTCATAGCCACAGAAAAGAGCTTTGGCCAATTGTGGAAATTATTGGTGAATCTGGGGGAGACGGAGAATTTAGGGATGAAGTTTTCAAACAACAGGGATGTGAAGGACGAGTTCCTTTCATACACAGACAGATACGAAATCTCAGAAGGGCTGAATAAAAACCACCATTGGATTGCCAGTCGACTTAAAGTATTCTTTCAGTCTGGCATTTCTTTGCTATGGGAACAATGGGATACGATCAGATTCTCAAGAAAAAGTCGGCGCGTCATTGGCGAACGACCCCCAGCAAAAGGATTGTCTTTTACAGACACTGATGTTTATCTCGTCTTTTATGTCCTGATTTACTGTCTCACATCATGCTTTGTAACATTTACTATTGAGCTTCTAGGTGGGCATGTGCGCTATTGGATTGTTTGCAGGTTGTAAAATTTTGCAGGAGCATAATTATAATAATTATTTAAAATAATAACTACAGTATATTATGCAACATGTACTGTAATGAATTATAGTGCACAAGTAATATGTCAGCAGCCTTGTTAGTGTAAACCTGTACTTATTGTCTCATTTGTCAGTCTCACGTCACTCATATGTGTGCGTATCATATTTCCCTTGTAATCTGTAAAGACTAAAAGTTCAACATTCTGACTCTGACCCAATGCATTATTCATTCACTACTGATTTCGCTAGGAAGTTCACAAAGGCAAAGATGTATACAACAACATAAGCTTTGAACGAAAGTGAGGGGGCAGTATAAATGAATGAATGTACAAGATTAAAGAGCAATTGCAAAGTTTTAATTTTAGTCATTTTAGACAGCATGCAGCGGAGTGCAGAGCTTCTTATAGCAAATAAAACTAATGTATGAATGAAGTTAATGTTACTATCGATCATCGCAAATAGCGATGTGACTTATTTGACCGCATGCAATCGCAAGCGGCAGGTTTTAGGTATAATAAATGTCTATTATATTTACACTATCGTAATTTCATGTGGAAGCGGCATCAACAAGGCGTAAGTACATTACTAAACAGAATGCATAATCAGCGAACATAAACTGAGCATCACCATAAAAATGTCGTCCATTCATAAATTAAATGCTTAGCTTTAATTAAAATTCCATGTCACTCGTAAATAGAAAAAGACAGGCTTACCTGTAAAGGGAAGAATTCATTGTTGTTGACTCATCATCATCCAAGGTTCCATGGTGTAACGGTTAGCACTCAGGACTTTGAATCCTGCGATCCGAGTTCAAATCTCGGTGGAACCTGCAATATTTTTGAAATATTTTGTCGCCTAATCTGAACAGGAAAATTACGCAAAGAATTAATTGCAATTAAATAAACTTCATCCGAGGTTCCATGGTGTAACGGTTAGCACTCAGGACTTTGAATCCTGCGATCCGAGTTCAAATCTCGGTGGAACCTGCCATATTTTTGAAATATTTTGTCGCCTAATCTGAACAGGAGAATTACGCAAAGAATTAATTGCAATTAACTCAACTCCATCCAAGGTTCCATGGTGTAACGGTTAGCACTCAGGACTTTGAATCCTGCGATCCGAGTTCAAATCTCGGTGGAGCCTGCAATATTTTTGAAATATTTTGTCGCCTAATCTGAACAGGAAAATTACGCAAAGAATTAATTGCAATTAAATAAACTTCATCCGAGGTTCCATGGTGTAACGGTTAGCACTCAGGACTTTGAATCCTGCGATCCGAGTTCAAATCTCGGTGGAACCTGCCATATTTTTGAAATATTTTTTCGCCTAATCTGAACAGGAAAATTATGCAAAGAATTAATTGGCATTAACTAAACTCCATCCAAGGTTCCATGGTGTAACGGTTAGCACTCAGGACTTTGAATCCTGCGATCCGAGTTCAAATCTCGGTGGAACCTGCCATATTTTTGAAATATTTTTTCGCCTAATCTGAACAGGAAAATTATGCAAAGAATTAATTGGCATTAACTAAACTCCATCCAAGGTTCCATGGTGTAACGGTTAGCACTCAGGACTTTGAATCCTGCGATCCGAGTTCAAATCTCGGTGGAACCTGCCATATTTTTGAAATATTTTTTCGCCTAATCTGAACAGGAAAATTATGCAAAGAATTAATTGGCATTAACTAAACTCCATCCAAGGTTCCATGGTGTAACGGTTAGCACTCAGGACTTTGAATCCTGCGATCCGAGTTCAAATCTCGGTGGAACCTGCCATATTTTTGAAATTTTGTTTCTTGACATCTCTAAAAAATTCATAAACTGAAATATGAAGTATGCCTTTTGCCTTCCCTCAACAAAAAGTATTTCTTGACATGCGACTATGCATATTTCCCAGTTCTCTAATAACCAATAATAATTTATTATTACTATGTTTATACACACTAAATGCGTTGCTCGTGATTTGCTAACAGTTACCGATCATTATGCATATTATTAATCTACAAAAAGGGTAATTGTAAACGCAATTTTATTAGTGCATACAAATTTTGCGAATTTTCAAAACTATCTACAAACACATAATTTGTCTGGAAACGGAAGCACATTCTGTTAGATTTCCTTATAACTTAGATGACATAATTTTCATACTGGAAGGAAACTATCCCATGGTACGTGTTGATGGAAAAACATATTATTATATCCGTGGGAAAATGTCCCAGGTGGAACCTGTCAGGAAATAAAATGCCCTATAACGTGTATATAAAACAATTACTTCCTTTTAAAAGAAATGTAAACTCTTTCATTTAGTATCTTCACTTTATTATGCGTTGTTATTTTTATAAACTTTTGCCACAGCTGAGTTAATTTAAGCCGGGCTGATTAACCTATTATCCTGGTAATTATATACCTAGTATTAATTATGAATGAAGATTACTTATAGTTAAAGAAGAAATATTAATTAAGGAGAGAAATACAAAGCAAAATTATATATGTTTGCCCTAATTCCCGTCTATTTAAATGGTGAATACCAAGACCATAATATAATTAATTATAAGTGTATATAAGGGTTTAGCAAAACATGTAATTAGGTAGTGGATAATATGTTTGTGCCATCATCATTCAAGAGTTTTAATTTAACACACTGCTGAAGACTTTCATTATCTCAGCTGTGGAGAAAGTTTAGAAGAATAACAACGTATAATAAAGTGAAGATACGGCTGCATGGCAATTGGCAGTATAGGGGCGGCCAATAGGCAGTGAATTAACGCGTAGCTTATCGGCAGTACAGTGTTTGCGGCAATAGGCATTATTTTAATGTTTCGAATAGGCAGTATGCAAATTGAAATGAAACTTTTATTTTTAAGAAATGTTGTAACTATTTAATTGTAATATGGAAATCGTTGGTTAAAAAAATTGAGATGTTACGAAATTAAATTAGTTAACTATTGTCGTACGAAAGGGTGGCGACTCGCGTTTCTCATCGTAACATTCCATTTGGTCTTGTTTGTCCTTACTGTGTTAGATGCGTAACAGTTAACAGATTCTTTCTGATAATGCGATAGCCCTGACTTGGTTTTCCATTTTAAATCACCTTAATTTTATTTTCGATGAATGAAACATTAGTAAAGTGAAGTAGTCACTGATAAATCCTCGAAAGTTGAAGTGTTAAAATATCTCTTATTTCTTTTATCTGCAAAACGTTTCTGAGCTTCATTTAATGATACAAAAAAGATTTAACAAGCGTCCATGTATTAACTGTCTTGAACCTGAACCTATACGACGCTTGTGAAGGCAAGTTGTTCTGACCGTAAATAAAAATGGACTGAGAAAAAAAAACTAAAAAGACTTCTAACTATTATGTAAACACATTTAAATTGACATTTGAATAGACGTGATGCATAAGTTATGCAAAACGTGTGATAGGGAATACACATTTTCAATACTGCCAATAGCCGCAAAAAAAGGACTAATTTTATGAGTTTTATTATAATATTCGACTTTACTGCTAATAGGCTTACGCTTAATTTACTGCCAGGTTACTGCCGATTGCCTTTTTAATACTGCCTATTGCCTTTATGCCCTAATCAGCCCCATTTTATTTCATGCACGTCATGTTCATGGAAAGCAGGTAGCAACTATATGCGCGTAAATAGTTACCGATCGGGGATATACTGCTTATTTTTGTAGAGGTACAATTAATAAGCTGGATGTATAATTTTCCAATTCTAAATAATTGGTGCTTGACTGCTTAAACAGTCCTTTTTGGAGCTCGATAATAGCATAATTACTAATTACTTTGTTTTCTTGACACTAATATTAAAAACATACTAATAATGTTATTTTTAGACAACATATGGTTACCATACACAGCATAGTCGTAGCCGTAGCTCCCTAATATTCATGTCCCACATATTACACAGAAAATAAGTTCGTGTTACTCTACGTCCTGAATTTCTGTAAAGACAAAATGCTCACCGAAGCAGTTCTGGAAAACTTACACACTTATTTTACGCTTGCTTCAAAATTAAAATTACTCCCATTTCATTGTGAGTTCAGCGTTTTTGCTCACGATTGTAAAAATGAAAACTCCACTGATAATAGGCCAGTAGTGGCAAACGAAATGAATCAGAATGGTGTGCAAGTTGCTAATTCTACAAGAAATGAAGATCCTAAAAATCACAACAATCAAACTGATACTGAAGCGATAACTAATTGCGTAACTTCAATTTCAATAACCCGACGGAGCAGACGAATTTGGAGACTAGGCGGACCACAAACAAAAATACATTTATGGCTATGGAGGCTGAATACCTTTTATTTTTGTCTATATTTCTTGTGGCAATTATTCTTTTTCACGAAGCAGTTGTGGGAACTGCCAGCAGCACCCCTATTGAATCCGAAAGCCGACGATAATGAGGTACAGAGTAACTTCACACATTCTATATTTCAACTGGCCATCAATTTTATTTTTGTCTTTGCATTCGGTTGCAAATCCATCTTTCACTTGACAATCGCCTGGAAAAGGAAGGAAATAATTTATTTTCTAAATCAAGTTATCAAATTTGATTCCACGTATTATTCTCATTGCTTAAATGGTAAGTACAAACTTTCGCATCGATTTGCCTAATTTTTCAGTGCCATTGATATATAGCTATAATTTATAAATATAATTTTGAAGGTTCGAATCCATCAATTGTGGGAATGGGAAGCAGCAGCTTACCGTTACCGGCAAAAAATTGCAGTAAATTCAAGAGTTGTTTTCAAGGAATTGATATCGGCGCATGGATCATAAAATCCTTTACAGTGGGCATCTTTACAAATCCAATACCATTCATATTCTTGTTCATGCAGGATCCACAGAATCCCCGATATCTCTACAAATGGATTACTTCATATTTCAATTTTAATTCAGATTCTAAAATTACGCTCGGCATCTATCTCCTCTGGGAGTACTACACCTACATAAATATGAGCATGGCAACATTTCTCTTTATTTTCATAACTCTCGTCTATGCGAAAAGTACTGTGTATTGGTTGAGAGCACTACTTGGGATGACTGGAATGGCAATGAAAATAGAACATGGGCAAAGGAAACGTTCGACTAGTGCTTCTGGTAAAGAAATAAGAGACTTTGCGATAATAATTCAAGTGAAGCCGAATTCCAAAGAAAAGAGTATTGAAAACTTCCAAAATAAATGCGAATTATTAAAAACAAAGGCGGGTAACAGTTCAGAGTCAGAAATAACGCATAATGAGCCACATCCATCCCGTGCCATGGATTATATACTCAATTACAAAACGTTTGCACTATTCAACAATCTGTACAACGATATTTGTTCTAGAACTGCGTGGCCTTCTTTGATAATTCTCATGCTATGTGGACACAGTCTGGGATTGTATGGGGCTGTGAAGCTCCATGTCTACATCCCAATGCCTGCTTTCCTCATGTTTCCACTCACCCTTTGCTTATACCCGGGGTTAGAATTCTGTACCTTTCCCCTGGTGGCACAGCTAGGCCAGGTTTCAGAGCAGTTGCTCAACTTATGGCGCATAAAACCTCGCGCTAGCTGGGGTCAAAATAGAGGTCGCAAGACATGTATTTCGGCATCGGTGTTGGCAAGAAAGGATGGTTTGATGAGGCGTCGGGTGACTGCCCTGCAGACACTTCAGGTCAAAGTTCAGAGTATGTTCTCAATTGACGAAACAACCATACTGTTCTTTCTGCTACTTGTTTGCAACGCAACGACAACTCTCATATTAGCTCACTGAGCTTTGACAGCTGACAGCTGTCTTTATAATAAATGTGTTTACCTAAAAGCAGGTATTAAGGTTATAATTAATGAATAAAAGTATACTAAATGGATTAGATACAAATATTGTAGTTTTATTTTTTGCACCGACAAACTATACCAACAACAAACTCAACAGAAAATATGACCACGCAAACGAAAAAGAAGAAAACGAGAATATAAAAGATAAGAAAGGTACTTGGGTCCGCAAAAGACAACCCTGTCACCGGTTGACGTTCTTTGAGGTTCATTCCTTCCCGATTATTAGATGAAATCCGCCGATCCCACGTTTCCCACAGGCTAGAGATTCCAGACTGGAAGAAAACTTTAAGTCTGCGTGAGATCCATTGATGGTTTCCGTTGAGACCTTCTGTTATTTCGTACCTGAAAGTGTGTGACAGAAAGTCGTCGTGAGCATGTCTGTTATTAGCAAATCTCGCCACAGACTCGTTCTTCATTTCATCCAAGAACATTGCCCAAACAGAAGCAAAACTCTTCTCCGTTGTTATGAATGCAAATTTCGTATCTTGAGCTTCTGCATGCTTTCTAAGCACTGACCTAAATTCCTGAGGACAAATCAATGACGTCCGACTTCGGATGTGAACCAATTTCTTTCGCGTATTTTTTGCGCTAGCTGAGATAGAAAAGTAAGTTACTGAACTTATTCCTGCCCTCACACGTGTAGTAAAGTAGCAATCATCGATATCTGACAATTGAACTAGGCAAACCTGACGTCTTTGACTCATCGGTTGGTCACAGAAGATCATATTGATGCTGTCCGAAAATTGCTTGTATGTGAAATCCTCTTGAATGTTGTTAATTGCGTTTTTGGAGATGATTGAATAAAATGTAAAATTTTCCAAATCTCTCAAATGCTCCCAATGGGTTTCGTACGGAAAATCTGTAAGAAAATCCGCATTGATGTTCCCTTTGTACACATTTGCCAGAATTAGAGCTGCGAACATCCAAACCCCGAAAATCAATTTGCAGAATCTAAATAGGTGCTGATGATTCTTTAGTTGGCTTCTTAGATGATTTTCACTTACTCCTTTTTCCACCCCAATTCCATATAAAGAAAATAGAGTGAAGCTTAAAAGTGGCAGCTGTAAGAAATGAGCAGGATTTTTGCACTCAAAAGCCACGAGGGAGACTAAAAGGGCTGTTCCGGTCAGAGAAACAAGAATTGCTAACCAGGAATTTCTTTGAAATGGCGTCGTATAGATCTGAAGTGAAGTTTTTCTTTTTGAAACTTGATCCGCTGTGATTAAGATAAATCTTAAAGTGGAGCTTGTAAGGTACACCTCCCTCTTGTTAATGTTGCCTTCATTGTCTCTAAAATTGGAAATTGTGTATAGCTTTGGATAGGAATTTTCCTTTACGGCGCTTTTGAGAATGAGCAAAGTTTTATTTAAATCGGCTGTGAGAAATTGAAGTGAAGCTTGTTCTAAAGAAATTTTGTTATTGCGCTGGAAAGGATTGTATTCGTTTAGGTTCTTGTAGTTATTTCGAAAATGTTTTGGGATGGACACGTACCATATAACTTGTCTACCACTTCTTATTTTTTGTTCATAAAATAAAAGAAGTTGATTGTAGCATTGTAGCGAGCCATTAAATTCAAACCAGTACGTTGCCTGTTGGAGGGAACTCCAACTCTCACAATACCAGCAAAGAAACCAAGCCTGGGTGATTTCTGCTCTGTTGTTAACTTGAGTTGTGTATTGCAGTGTAAAAATAGGGGCTGCATCCTCGTTTTTAATACGAAGCTTGACAATAGCTTCGTTTACAAATTTCTGAATCCTTTCAATCCCACTATATTCATTTTCCTGCTGAAAAGTAAGCTCTGTTTTATGCACCACAAAAATATATGATTTCGGAAATATCTGCATTGTTTCTGGTTCTTTGGGAGAAGGATGTTTGTCAATTGTGTTCAAGATTTGATGTAGTTTCGAAAAATCATAGGTTGTAGGGGTGGACTCCTCACCGGTAATATTCCAGATATCTGTAGCAGCAGCTAGAAATATTGTAGTGAAGCAGCAGAGGTGACGTACTTTGTGCGTCGCAGCAAAAGTATGGTGATTGTGAGGGTGGATACGATAATCGTCAGTCATGTTCCAGTTTGGACTATTTGAAAGCAGAAAAGGCTGACGATTATCCTGATAATTAGTAACCGGACTCATTGACACCTGGACCAGGTGAAGGAAGCAGTTGTGGTAAGTGTCCAGGATTTCGCTGATACCTATTTTAATATCTATGAAAATTATGGGGCTCGCCAACTGTTTTTTATTAGTATTCTGCCCGTAAACAGTATATTGTTTCTCAAAAAAATAAAGGAGGAGTTGAAAAGTAATGATGGGGAATACAGATGAATAAAATGTAATTTTACCCATTGTTGTGAAACAGCCGTTGTCAGTATAAGATTAGGAATCTGGCAAGAAAAACCTGAATTGATCTGGCTCTGGCTGTATAATAATTATGTCTGACGGCTCTGACCTCTGGTCCTACAGTAACTTATGTTACTTATAGCACAGCGAACTGGAAGTATTTAGACTAACATTGCGCGTGTAAGCAAAGTGGTGTGTTCTAAGTACCGTATATTCTATAATAGTACGCCCCGCGTACTACTCAAATTTGGACCTCTCAGACCCGCGTACTATTACAGATCCGTGTACTAAATAAGATGTACAAATTCCCAGTTTATGAGCATTATTTTCTCCAGCCATTATCTTGCAATTTGCAAACAACAAGTTTATCAAAACGAGTATTTTATTTACAAATAGATTTTAACAAATATAATAAGATAATTTAAAAGAAGTTCAATGACGTTATAATATTTCACTTTTCACCTTTCTCACCACACTAGTGCCGTAATATTGTAAAACTATTGTAAGAATAATATTGTATTGTATTGTAAATTAAAATTGTATTGTAATTGTAATTGTAAATTACAATACAATTACAATATACAATTGTAAATACTTTTGGAACCTTAATTAGACC
This sequence comes from Dicyrtomina minuta, assembly GCA_949802685.1. Taxonomy (NCBI): domain Eukaryota; kingdom Metazoa; phylum Arthropoda; class Collembola; order Symphypleona; family Dicyrtomidae; genus Dicyrtomina; species Dicyrtomina minuta. The sequence goes on from CATKUY010000476.1 coordinate 70,619, forward strand.
CCTAATTAGGATTAAATTACTGACTTGATATTTACCGTGATAACTATCATGTAGATACACGATTTTAGCGTAACAAAGGCTTAGAACACACTGCAGAAAATAAATTTGATATTGTATTGTAATTGTATTTACAAATACAATTGTAATTGTAATTTTATAAATAATACAATTACAATTACAATTTACAATATTACGGCACTACACCACACGCGTACTAAAACAGACCCGCGTAATATTACAGACCCGCGCACTATATTCAAACTGAGACCTCTCAGACCCGCGTACTATTGCAGACCCGCGCATTATTATAGAATATGCGGTATGTGTATATAATTGATATTACCAATAATCGATACATTTTTGAAGTGATTAGCAATAATTTGAATCTAGCACTTACAATGTTGTTTAGTTATATTTACATTATCTCACAATAGGTATTTACAGTGCGCTAGTGCGCATAATATTACATATTATGCCATTATGTTTAAATTATTTAATCACTTACGTCGGTAAATAATGCTCTAATTTTAATGCACCTGTTTCCGTGATGAGTTTTCTTATGTAAAATTTAAAGTAATTTTTATGTATACTAGGTATTAGCATCTAAATCTAGTTACTAATTTTAAAAGGTAGGTAGGTACTTACTTTATTACTGCAGATATAATAGTTCAAAAGATTTGATGTTATACTATACACCTATAGTAAATACTTACCGTATTTCCTCTGATAGTACGCCCCGCGTACTATTCAAACTCGAGCCTCGACCCCCCGCGTATAATTAGAGACCCGCGCATTAATAGAGACCCGCGCACTGGCATTTATTAGTGTGTTAAATAGAACCCCGTACTATCCAAACTGAGGTGGCTACCCCCCGCGTACTATTAGAGACCCGCGCATTATTAGAGACCCGCGTACTATTAGAGGAAATACGGTATTTCTGACTAATTGTAACTGTTTTTCGTTTTCTGATTAAAAATTCAGTCGTCCGTTTCAAGTCTCCAAGAACGATTTGTAAAAAAAGGTTAAAATCATAATAGGCTATATGTAGTAAGACAAGAATGAATCGCAATATTTTGAATATTTTGCAGTTTTTTTATTTTTTATTTTTAAGTTCGGGCTCATCATTAGGTGAACAATTATAGAGTCGTTCAATAACTTGTGCATATTTAACTGTGACCACGTTCCGCTTAACTTTTAAAGTTGGACCTATAGTTAAGAATTTCAAAATTATTAATAATTATGTAGGATAAAGAAAAATAAGAAATGTTGTGCAATAATACATTATATTACCCAGTTCGCCACCAACCATGGAGAAATCTTGTGGGATAATACACCAGTTTCTTATTAATTGTGCATGAGAAGTAACTTTCTTATTTACTTTATCAATCTTCCTTTGAATAGCCTTCCGGATCTGTAATTTATTGTAGAATTAATTTACCAAGTCAGTGTTAGCTGAATCTTTTCAATTATACTTTGCTAGTTGTGGTAATGTGGTGCCAGGATACGATATAGGCCTATTAAGTAATGTATGATTATCTGATTCTATTTTTATTAACCTGATGGTTACTTGTAAAATCTGTTTCGTTCACAATTTCTGCTACGCTTAGGACATTCATCCCACCATATTTAGAAATCCAAGACTGAACAAATGGCGTAAGCTTATCACTTGGTTCACCGGTGACTGGGTCAGGCAATGTCTGTAATTTATAAAAACATTTTAAATCTTTTCAATCCTTAACCCGAAAAAACGAACAAAGTTTTGTGAACTGTATTACAGAAAATTCAAATTCATTAGTTGAAATCCTTAAAAGATTATCATATTAAATTGAGATTGACATTGACCTTAAGTGTAATGAGTAAAGTAAGGCACTTTTGTTTCTCTCCAATGATGACAGCATGACTCACAATTGCCAAATGATTTTTAACCCGATCTTCGATCATTGTCGGTGCGACGTTCTCCCCACCCGCAGTCACAATAATATCCTTTTCTCTCCCCGTAATAAAAATGAAATTATCTTTGTCTATAAATGCAACATCCCCAGTTTGAAAGTAGCCATTGGGTGTGAATACTTTTTCTGTTTTTTCTTTCTGACCCAAGTAGCCCATCATGACGTGTCTCCCTTGCACTATTAACTCTCCTTGGCCATCCGAATTGGCTTCTAAAAGCTTTGATTTCCCACCAGGGACTGTCACACCCACACTTCCTATCCGACATTTACTTAGCGAATGTACTGTGTGCGGTCCGCTGGTCTCCGTAAGACCATACACCTATGCATAGAGATTTAATGTCATAATTTCGTTTATATTTATTGATTACAATAATTTACTGGATTTGATAAAACTGAAATTTACCTCACATATAAACATATTGAGTGACATGAAATACTTCATAATATCAATGCTCAAAGGAGCTGCCCCTGCAAAAAAATTTCTACAATTTCCGAATCCCATCTGTTGGTGTATCTTGCTAAATAATATTTTATCTAATAGTTTGAAACCGGGAACGTTTGGCTCTTGATTCCCTTGACTGAGCAGCAAATTATGTGTGTACGCTTTGGCCTTTGCAAAATCTATACATTTTTCTCTCAGACGAGAACCACCACTTTTAGAGTTCATCTCCATAAGTTGCTGGTGAACTTTTTCGTAGAAGCGTGGGACTGACAGAAATCCAGTGGGCTGTATTTCTTTCAAAGTATGAATGAGAGTTCCTTTCAAAGCATTTTTGTCTGCAAAATAGACACTTGCTCCCAGTGCCAGAGGAAGGTATAAATCCGACAACTGGGATGCAGAATGACTCAGGGGAAGGAAACTAACCAGTTTTTCACTTCCGTCAAATCGGAACACACCAGACCCTTTGAGGAAAGATTGAGTGACCCATGTGAAGTTGTCGTGAGAGAGCATGACCCCTTTGGCCTTCCCTGTAGTTCCTGAAGTGTAGATAAGGGTGGAGCACTGATTTATCGCTATGGTTCGAAGACGCTCCTCCACCATTTGGTCACTTTTTTCCGAACCGAGCGTCATCAGCTGAGACCACGAAAGGATTTTGACATTGCTATTGTTTGGGAATGCCTTTATCCTGGGAACACCCTCCACTTGAATCACAGCCTTGAGATGCTTTAATTGGCTCTGGATTTTCTCAACTTTCCCAAATTGTTCGTCGTCCTGAACCATGAATATATTCACTCGACTATCTCCGGCACAGTGCGCTACGGCGTCGTGATAGTTTGTGGCGTAGATTCCTGTAGAAACTCCTCTTTCGGACCACATATATATGGTAAATACAAAAAAAAAGAACCGACACTACTTACTTACGATTAGAATAACGCAGTGTTTTATAAATTGCTTTTTGATTTGGTATCTGCTTCTTTGCTGTTGTGCACAGAGCGAAAAATTCTTAAAATTTAATTACCCCGCAAAAATTGCCCCAAAATGTGCAAGAAACCATTCAGGAGAGTTCATGCTCAGGATACAAACAGCGTGGTGCCTTTCCAAACCAAGTTCGATGAATCCTTTGGCGGCTGTCAGAACGTTACGATAATGCTGCCTTGGCAAAGAAATTCATAGTATAACAAATTAAGGAAATTATTCCAAAAGGGGTATGTTCTTGTTCTTTGAATAAAGTACATTAGTGCACATTTTACAGTGTTAGGGATGCTCAAAATATTGAAATTAGTTCTGATTTGGCTTAAAGTTTGTGTGCAAATTAAAATTACAATTAATTACTCATATGTAACAGTTTGCCACGCATTGTCTTGTTTAACGCCGATTGCAACATTATTGGGGAAGCGATTGACTCCTGATTTGAAAAAGGAAGGTATTGAGATAGGCTCAAGGCTGCCACTGTCGTTTTCGCCTTTTTTAATTTTGTCGTTCTTAATATGTACAGCCCCATCTGGTTCCCATGTGTAGTCTGCCTTCGAGGGTAAAATTTGGTCTGGTCCTAAAAAATTAAAATTCAAGTTTCTATCAGATATTCGTATACCTAGTCGTTTTACCGTTGATTTTGTTCACACTTTCATTCACCTAGATTAAATTGTTTAGCCTCATTTCTCCAAGCTAGGCTAGGGTCAGAGTCCTGAGAAGAAATTGTGCCTGAATTGTGTCGATGATTTGTCAAATTTTGAGCTTTTATGTGTAAAATGCCTCTAAGGGGATTGTGGCTTTGACGTGGACAATAATTATTTCCCGAATATGAGACTGCCTCACGATGTTTGTAATAGTGCAGATGTTTCAATGAATTTAGCTTAAATGCGGAAGAACTTGTTTTTAGAATTTGAATTTTAACTTGAGAATGGGCAAACATTCTTAATTCTTTATGAGACCGTTAGTAGTGAAGTCCTCAATTTTTTAAGGTCTTTGTGTATTATTGTATTTCATTGTCCAGCGGGTCAAAACAACGGCTCAAAACAGGTCAATACTAGCTAGCTTGAAAGAACTGACATGTTGTAATATTATGTAATTATGGCAAATGCTACTGTAGCGCAATATATTTAAAAAATTTCCTATTAACAATAAAAAGACATGGATATTTCTTGAATTTTTTCCGTTAAGAATCTAAATCTAATCTAATGATATTTTAAGGTTACAAACTATCTGTAACCGGAACCTAGCCCTATTCCTATTGCGAAGCTATTTTTACGAGTTGAAAAATGTAGGCCCCCCTTAAATACAAAATACAAACTTATTACAAAAGAATAGTACTTTATTGCTATTTTGCTATACCACCCCTAATTTTATTACTAATCTATCTGAGACTCTAGCAATCCGACCGAGTCGAGTGTCCGAGAGTCCGAGTTGAAGCTGACAAATTTAGTGTAGACATTAAATTATTATTAAAATTATTATTGCTGAATCTGAGATTTTTACCTAATTAATAAAAAAGGCATTAACTTCAGTCCAAAAAAACTTAAATATTTTTCAAAAGTCTTCCTAGTTTGGTTATAAAATCCAGCAATATCATAATAATATCAAACAAAGGGGGTCAAAGTCAAAATCTATTTTTACTAACGCAACCTCATCCGGTGTAAAATTTACAGATTATCTTTAAACTTTAAACTTAATTTATCATTGTTTCATTAAAATGAAGTTTCAGAATTTTTATTAAAACTGCCAGATTCAGCCGTAAAGCAAAGCAAGAATATAATCTCTGTAATTTAATATTTATATCCACATACATAGTCATTGAAAATATTTGAATGAGACTGTAGTAGTTGTATTCTTAGCTAAGAAGAAGTAGCAGAAAATTGTCCCGAAAGTTATTCTGACAGCGCAGCTTGGGTGGCTTTGTTGTCGGAGTCAGCGACTGGCTTTTTGCGAATACGTTGCTGAGCTTCAAATTGTGCCACAATATCATTACGATTCTCAATCACGGACAGAGCATGGGATTCTTCAGGTGGCAGGATGTTATTCTCGATAATGTACTTGTAGTGACAAATGAGAGTCGTCCCAATGAAAAGCTGTACCACTCCAGTTATCAGTACTAGCCCCTAGACGAAATAATCAGCCTTTTATGAATTCCAAGGTTTCATGACGAGATCAGGTCAATGCTAATTTTATCATGTAAGTAAAAAAAATGCGTATTCTATTAACACAGGACATACAGCTGAAAGCACTTTAATTTCCCAATCCTGACAAACATGCATCTTTTTTCTTGTATGAAAAAATTTCGGATTTCGCTTCACAATAATATTAAACTCATTGAATGAACTGATATGACACGATGAGAGTAAAATAGCTCCAACATCGTGCAACTCATTAGCTATGTTTTCATAGTCCACATAGGCGTTATCCGTCTCAAACACGGACTCAATCTCCACAGAGCCAACGACTATACAAATCAGGAACATGCCAAGATATACAAAGCCTAACTGGAAATGGAAATTATTTAAAAAAAAACGTTAATTACTTATGTGTGAAAATATTTTTTATAAATTTCATAATATGCATAATGATAAATTAGTTAATGTTTTACTTTTAAAAGTCTTGATCGAAATACATATCGTAGTCTATAAAGTAACGGAAGAATGAACGCAATACTGGATGTGGTAGCCAATAGGATGCAAAAGCCTGAAAAAGCTTTTTCTTCACTCTTAGAAGTTCTTTCCAAATTACTTCTAACAGTGTCATGCAAATCCTGCGCACTTGTTCTTGCTCCCGTTGTATTTTCACATAAGGATCCATCTGGCAGGGGGACAACATCACTCCTAAAAAAATTCGTCTACTAGGATTAGACATGTCATGATGGAGAATACAATCTAAAAGCTTACAAAATTTTAATCAAAATGAAACTTTATTATAAATTAGCAAACGTTATGGTAGTCTTTGCTTTGGCTCTTGGTTTCGGCCACCGCCATCCTCTAGCTTTCTTTGAATCTGAATCTGGCTCTGGATAACCAATGGATTTGCGAACACAGTCAAAGAGGGGATCCTTCTCTAAATATTCCAACCAAGTGTGATCATGTCGACGAGTCATTGAAAATATTCCTGCGGCGGAACAAAGTAAACCCTACACATTTAAAAAAAAGAAGATAAAATAGGATATATGTATATTTTATGCAATAAGGGATCGTCTGCAAATAATTTCATCGAAAATTTCCATTTTCTACGATCATATGACCCCTGTCATGATCTTAGCCATTGCGTAAATGACAGTCTTTAACATAGAATGTCATCAATATCAAAGTAGACCCATTGACTCTGCTCCCAGTGACGTCATTTATGGACGATCCCTTCTAATATATACTTTCATGCTTGTTGCAAGTACATAAAAGCAACAGTATAAGATTTTACATTTGAAAAACTAAAACAAGTGAGAGCGAGAAGGGAAATAAAACATAAATAAAAAAACTCACAGTTGTGATAAAACTTAAAACAATGCAGAAAATTATTTTCTTCGGGTATTTAGATGGCTTCCTCCCTCGAGGACCGTTTTCATTATCGTTCATTCTTCTTTTTTTCTCTTGAAATAGGTACACTTTTTTATTAAACTTAATTTAATTCACAGGCTCGATAAGAAAAAAAATATATGTAGTTAGGTACTGATACATGGAATCCTGTTCGAAAATCATTCTCTTCTCCTGCAAATTGTGCAAATGAAAACATTGCAGTTCGGATCGAATCGGGATCGGAATTGTTGGAGGAACCGACAGTTTGGTATAAATTTTGGTGGTAGAGGTGCTCATTTACAAGGGAGAAGCTAGGCAAAAGGGTTTGAAATTAATATATTTAATACATTTAAATATTTAATAAAATTAATTTAGTGATGAAATATTAATTTACTTTCTATCGTTGCATTTTATTATGCAAATATACGCTTCCCTGCAGACTAGTGCCCATGGAATCTTTTTTGTGTACATGATTTATTAGATAAAAATATTCCATTTCCAATTTAAGCTAGAATTAAAATGAGATACATGTCATTAAAACATCTTATTAGATAGATGCGGATGCGGAATTGGTTAATCAAATAATTGTAATACTACAAGTTTTCGAAAAGTGTAAAATGCCCTATTAACACGGTTTTTGAAACGTGCAAACCATTTTATGTACACGTTTTTGAAAAGTGCAAAAAGTTCTAATGGCATTTTTTTTTAAAGTTCAAAATGTTCTGTTAATACGTTTTGTGAATTGTGTAAAAATATACTATTTACAAGTTTATGAAATGTCAAAAATGTCCTATTTTCATGTTTTTTTAAAAGTGCAAAATGTTCCATCTAAGTACGTACTCGCACGATCTTCATATTTTTTCGTAGAATTTCGTTTTAGTTGAAAATTGATGTTTCTTCTAATTCACAGTCATGTACAGTCATATATCATACTGTGCTAAATTAGATTAGGGATCGTCTACCAATGACGCCACCGAAAAGTCCCCATTTTTAGCCTATGATCTATGATCTCCCTGTGACCAATTAAATCATTGCGTAAATGGCTATCTTTAGCATGGGATTTCATAGTTGTAGCCAAGTGTAGACCCATTGATCCTACCGATGACGTCATTTATTGTGGACGATCCCTTACATTACAAGCAGTCCAACAATTTGCTGGAAGATAAAATCAATGAAGACGGGCGTAGACTCTCTTTGAAAAGTGTAAAACTCACCGACCTGAATGCCTTTAATTCCCAAAGAATTAATTACTGCTTGAAATTTAACCCTATCCATATCCATTTGGGCTTTTCCATTCTCTACTCCTGCTAGTCCCTTGGAAGCAACTATTAATTGCCTGAGGAGTCCTTGAACTTTGTCGGGTATATCCGAAGCTTTGTCAAACATGGATACAAAAAGGATGTTTGCCTCAATGAAGAATACAGCGGAAGCCATTGAAATCCAGATGTGAGTGTGAAAGTAACGGATTGCGACGAAACCACAAATTACAGCAACGTTAATGGAGAGAAGCTTGATTAAAAATATGATTGTGGAGAAGCTGATGTTAAAGTAGTTTGAGAGTTGCTGGAGCTTCCGGAGTCTGTCACAGATTTCAACTAGTCTCCAGAACAACATTCTTAGCTCGATTGCATTGCTATTATCAAGAGTAGGGGAAAAAAAGTATCGGATAGTAACAGACAGTTGTATTTTGCATTGAATTATACGCTTTACTAACCTTTCGTCTGTGAAGGATCAAAATGACCCATTTCTAATTTAATCTAGAATAATTACAATGAGGCATGTCAAAAGCCAATGAGATAGATGATTAAAATGCTAAATACGACAGGAGCGGACGGGGCTGAAGGAATTTTGATAACTTCCGCATGGATCCCGTCCCGTGTTTCTTATATGTACATTATACTGGAGATTGGGACCCCTTGGCCCAGCTGATAGCCCAACCTGCTAAATGCAATTTCCCGGGTACAAAGGGACCCCAGTCCACCTCTGAAATACGAGCTTTTGAAAAGTACAAAAGTTTTTATTTACCTGTTTTTGAAAAGTGTAAAATGTTCTGTTTACCTGATTGTGGAAAGTGTAATATGTTCTATCTACATGTGTTTTGAAAAGTGGAAAATTTTCTATTTACCTGTTTTTGAAAATTGTAAAATGTTCTGTTTACCTGATTTTGGAAAGTGTAAAATGTTCTGTTTACCTGATTTTGGAAAGTGTAAAATGTTCTATCTAGGTGCTACATGTTTTTTTAAAATTGCAAAATGTTCTACATATTTACAAGCTGTATGATGAAAATGTGGATGAAAATGGATTTTGGTCATGTCAATTCTTCACAGACGATAATAGTATAATTATAATAATGGTGTTACCCAGTTTTTCGGTTTCGCCTTTGTTGTATCTGTACGTTGACCTTCACGTTATCACTCAGCGTTTGGATCGTGAAATTCGCATGGTTAATAAATGATAATATCATGAATGTGCAATGGTAACCAGTGGATAATAGGGTATTTTAATGAAATAAAATATGCAATCCATAAGAAAGCAGGGCCATTTTAAGCCAGATATTATTTCTTGGTTCATCCATGGAAGTTCAGACACAGCAGAGTAGATGAATACTGGGAATTTCGGGTCGTAGATGTACACGGGAAGGGCCACCAATAGCATCCCGAATATTGGCAAGGGCAAATACTTTAGGAACAGCTTCATGAAACTTACTCCCTTATACTGTCCAAGCCACTTACCTATAATATAAAAAAAGTAAATTCACGCGGTCACAGTCTGTAATAATTATTTTTATATTATTTCAAATTAAAACGTACAAAACATCACATGCTTTCATGAGCATGGCATTTTAATTTTTCTTAAGTCATTTTGTTTTTAGGTAGAAATGGAGATGGGTCATTTTGATTCTTCAGAGACGATACATAACATTAATTCCAGCTTCAGTAATTTATCAGATTAATTAGATCGTAAGTTAAATTGAATTCTTACGAGTTTTCAAGCCTGCCTTTGAACTCTTTATCTGCTTCTCAGAAATGACCTTTCCACAGCCGTCATTGATAAGTTCTCGAAAAATAAGTGCGTTTAAATCAGTCCAAAAGAATGAGACAATAATTGTGCTAATTACACCGCTTAGCTGGGTAACAATCGCAACGATGACAACTGGCAAATAATGTGTAGTTTTGGTATTGGGAGACGGAGACCTTATTAGCAGTCGTATTAAGCTCCCTGTAAGAAAAATCAGAAATAATCCGGACAAGCAAATCCATGTCTTATGAATCCAGAGCTTCCATTTTGTTTTCTGCTCAGACAACAACAGATGACCTCGAGATGCTCGAGATGGTTCAGTTTTTGAATTTTGGTTTGTTTTGGTAGGGTGTCTATTACGTACACGCTTAGCAGGCTTAAATTCGAATGGAAAAATATTAAGCATTGAAAGAATGATGTATAGTGAAATATTCCATCGCAATTCCTTTCGTGTGAGTATCATTTCGTTTTAGTCGTATTCATATTTCAACAGATATTATGCATTATGAGTTTTTTAGTAGTTTCAAAAATGTATTCTGATTCTTGATTTTTTTCTGTGATATGTGCCTTGCTTGAAGACTATCTTATATTTGTGAAAGAATTATTGGAGTTTTGGAGTCCAACTACTACCGTTGACCATGTCGATATTTATTGAAATAATACAGGGTGGGCCATTTATTTGCTGGGATTCTAGCAGGCAATAAAAGCCAAGTTTATTATTCGAATATAACCAACAATATTATGAAATTTTTTAAAATTATGAAATTTTTTCTATGTGCATATTTTTGAAAAGTTCAACATGTTCTATTGGCACGTTTTTGAAAAGTTCAAAATGTTCTATTTAGATATTTTTCAATAGTGGAAAATGCTCTATTTAAATGCATTCAAGACATATTTGACTATATTTTTGTAGATAGTGGATATTGTTTTTAGCTAAATATGGAAATGGGTCATTTTGGTTCTTCATAGACGATGTGCACGTAATTTTACCTACTCACCCTGTTATTTTAAGTATATGTATAGTTATATATAGTATATGTTATTTTAAGTATATAGTGCATACAATTATCATTAAAAATTTTCCTGTATTGAAAAAAGGAAGGAACGGAAAATGGAATGACAGCGTTCCTTATTTATTTTTCCATTTCTTATATTTTTAATGGCTTTCTCCTCTCTTTAAATAAAAAAGTTAATAAGTACCTCTTTATACTTTTCTGTCGCGTATTATATGAACATTATTATATCGTATTTAAATTTCTGTCATTAATATAAATAGTTATAATACATAACCACTACAGGTACCTATATTTACCACTGCACTATATTAGAATAATTGAATTTTGAGTTTTTTGATTATATACGTAGATATAAATATCACATTTTGTGGCATTTTTGCAATTAAATGGAGATATATACCCTTTAGCTATAACAGTCAACAGTGTTTACCTTTAATAGAGGTATACTAAACATGAGTAAGCATTATTGATTTTCTATCGATTTAGAATTATAATACTAATTAATATATATCGTGCATATTTCTTTTCTGCATAACATTGAACTAAATGACTCATGTATAATATTATTCTGACCCTATGCCATAATATGTTGCGTTCACCAGCTGTTTCATCACTATAATATAAGTACAAATATTTTATTTTCCATATAAATACAGTTAAAACACTGTTTGTTTCCCGAAAACGTCGTATGAATAAAAAATTGTAAATAACATAATTTTTTCAATATCAAAGCATCTTTTGGTATTTTTATTTTTCAAGAGCTTTTAAAATGATATGTCATAGTAAAATATATGCCTTCATTACTGCGTCCAGAATTGAGAAAAGGGCACTAAATTATATATAAGTATAGGCCGAAAAAACAAGTATATAGTAATAAATTACTTTATCATTAATCCGCACTCACTCAGCGAGAACCTTTGTGTCTGGCATTTTATTATTTGTGCAGACAATATGGGAATCGGTTGCCTTTAATCAAACTTTTATAAACGTTCAACGTTCTGGTTTGTGGTAAGCAAGACTAATTATGGCAAGAACCAGAACCGTATATTTACATAATTAGGCGGAATTTCTACAACATATCAAAAAATAAATATCTATATGCTACTTACATTTTTGAATAATTTAGTAGTAGTAAGAAAGATAACTGTATGTAGGTATGTTGCCATATTAATCTGTTGATTGCAAATTAATAATACTTGTATAAAAATGCAGTATATAAACCGCAATTAACCTCACGCGCATTGTTTAATTACTTGCTCATAATGACCCATATCCATTAATTTGAGCTTTAAAAAATACACAAAAAGATAAAAGTACCATGATCAGGAAAGCATGTGAAAAGGGTGTTTCAAAACTGTGACAAAATGGAATGTTTCAAAACTATGTAAAAATAGTATATTTTGCTTTTTTCAAAAATATGTAAAATGGAATATTTTGCACTTTCGAAGCATGCAATATGTAAAACATTTTGCACTTTTTAAAAACTCGTAATATTAACATTTTCCGCATTGAATTATATTTCATTTAATCTGATTTTCGAAATAGCTCATTTTAATTCAAGCTTAAACTGGCTAAATAGGCTATAGGTCACTTTGATTCTTCATTCACCATACAACAGATCTTAATGTAAATCGCGTATAGGTACTTAATACAGCATTAAAGCCTGTATAGCACATTCATCCATTGTATCCTACTGACCCCTCAGAGCTCAGCCAGTAAGTCAGCAATACAAAATTCAGAACCGGAGTAACCGCAGTTAATGGTAGGAGAATAGTGTAGTTGTTCCAAGTCGAGTAAGTTCCAGAAATCACACAAAGAACTGCATCCCGCCTGAGAGACGGGAAATCCCAGTGCGGACGTAAAAGTAAGAGTCGCCTATCTTCCTTTCAGTTCCCAGTTTCCCAGTTGTCGTTCCCATTTTAACCACCGACCGCTACAAAAAGTTACATTCCTAGAAACATCATATGACAAATATTATGTAATAATAATTAATATAAATTATACTTTTACCGCTCACTTAATTTTGAAGTTAAAATTCGACAATTTAAAGGCTTTCAATTTCAAAACCTGTTAATTAATTATTATTAATGTGATTAGTTTTATGCTACGAAAATGCATCATTCATCATACTAAATTTTATCAATGTTATGGATTATATCGCCGAAAGAATATGGCTTCTTTTTATGTAATTTCTGTTTATAAGTAAAAAATTATAAATAATGTGGTGATATTATAATTATTATAATAGGAAAGCAATCGATGTTTCCAAATCTAAAATAATTTTCATTTCTGCGTAACTACATATGAAATAGGTACTCACGCATTCAACACTCCAATACATATATTAAAATACATTAATATCTAAAATCTTGCATATTTTTTTTTTGTAAAATGTGTAAATTCTGCCATACATACTAATGTACTTACCGTATTTCTTCTAATACTTCCCAGGATCTTAAGCATGGAAGCAAGTGGAGAGGCTCGTTTTTTATACTCGGATTTCTAATATTACTCCCTGATCTAGAGAGCAAAGTTTGACGTACACCGTATTTCCTGTAATAGTGGACGGGTCTGGGAGGTCGGAGTCGGAGTTTGAATAGTGTACGGGTCTGGGAGGTCGGAGTCGGAGTTTGAATAGTGTACGGGTCTGGGAGGTCGGAGTCGGAGTTTGAATAGTGTACGGGTCTATTTAACATACTATTATATAACAGTAGACGGGTGTGTAATAGGTCGGAATTATTAACTCGAAACTAGTTGAAACGGGGTTCGATATTACAGAAAATACGGTAACCCACGGGGGAGATATTAGAAGAAATACAGTATATTTATAAAGTAGCTATAATTCGTGAATAATTATTTCTCTTGGGAAAATTTGTTGGCCCTTAAAAGGGCCGTTGGTTGTAGGTATTATGAGTCGTCAGGAGAGAATTCTAAAAATTTTGTTTTTATTTCTTCGCTGCAGCCTTTTTACCCGGAGATTTCTTGGCGGCTTTTGGCTTGGCTGCAGGTTTCTTCTTCTGTGCCTTTGGTTTGGCTTTCTTGCTCGGTTTCGGCTTCTCAGCCTTCTTGACACGTCCCGCTTTGGCGGGAGAGGCATCGCTCTTCCGAGCCTGTTGCTTTGTACGAGCCATTCTCCAACGGTCGTTTTTTCTGCTGAATGAAAATACACTGAGGTGTTCGTCAACTGCAGCTGTTGAGATGAGGAAAAATAAATTGTAGGAGTTGTGTAAGGAGAGTGCGTCTCCTGAATATATAACAGTTGGTCGAGTAACTTTTGGATTTTGACGAACTCGATCCCTTTGTGAGGAAAACAACAACATCAACAGCCAGCATTTCGCTCGCTCTTCTGCATTCTGCAACGGGCAACAGCTGAGTCATTCAATTTGGGGTCGTCCATAAATAAATGATACCATTATCTTGGTCGGTGGGTCTTAAAACCCTCTCCATTCAAGGCATTGTTAGAAGAAATTTTCATTCTATTGTTTGGATGGGTGATTGTGCCAGAAAAGCGTAATTTCATTCTTTATGGACGATCCCTTTGATCAATGACACGCTATGCGATGTACTGTGTACCGTGTGGGTTTTTATGTAGGTACCACTTGACATAGGATTTTTTGTTAGGGTACCTAAACCTCTCCCTTGGTTTTTTCATTTTTCAGTTCGTTACTTTTATACTTGTGGATTTGTGAGTGATGTGTCAGAAGCAAGTCCCTCGAAACTGGGCTTACATTTTTATTTTTAGCCAACATTTTAATACGATTTACCTTCGACGATCAAGATAGTAATTCATTACCGATTTACAAATATTATTTGCTCGCACGTACGCCTGTCTACAGTCTGTACTTTGACACGTCTAAAATTCAAGTATTTTGGCTGAAATGTGTTGAATCTGTTAGACTACTTAAATACATATATGGTAGCCTGTGAAGAATCAAAATGACTCATATCCATTTTTAGCTAAAATCACGATTCACTATCTAAAACAAATACCTATGAAAATATTATTATGATCACGATTCACGATTTCATACTATGTAAGCATGTATGCTGAAGCTGAACAGAACATATTTTACGCTTGTGTATAATACGACACTTTATGCTTTTCAAAAGCTTGTAAATAGAACGTTTTTTACTTTTCCAGAAGATGTAAATAACGTTTTTCACTTCAGAAACGTAAAAATAAAGCGCTTGAAACTTTTTTAAAAAACGGTTTTAGTATTTTACGTAATATGTATTTACATTACTTATTGTTAGTGTTTTATAAACGTTTAGTACATTTTAATTCTAGCTTAAAAATTGGAAATGGGTCATTTTGATTCTTCACATGCGGTATGCCGTATGCACATAATCGGCTTATTATGTTCTTTATAGGAAAGGAATAAATTGCTTTGTCTTTAATATTTATATTGCATAAGATAATATTAATTTACACCAATGCTATGTACCAATAGGTAGGTACCATGTAGTTTTTTCGTGCCACTGGCCAATTGCGATACTCGCAATACCTATAAATTCTGACTCAATTTATTTCAGCAAAAATCTCATTCCTAGATTCCAACCAACCTACCATTACCTACAACACGACAACCCTGTATGAGAACGCTTTTGGCTTATTGGCTATGAACTGTGCAGGTACTTAGGCGGTATTGCTTTTAGTAAAAGTATGAAGTATTGATTCAATTAATAAATTCAAATTCAATGCGACTAACTTTAAGCAAAGTTTTCTGTAGTATGAGTTATTATAACATACAACATTGAAGATGCTAGGACGTAGTACAGACGGAGCAGATCCGGTTCCCTGTCATTACAGAATTACGCATAATTGCAAACTCTGAACGTTTTTTTCGTAGTGTCTGCCTTTCATTATTATTTTGACAGCAATTCCCCAGTCCCTTTAGTATAGCTTTAATATTTTAAATAAAATTAATGACTCATTACAATAATGCGTAGTTATGGTTATGATGAACTATATAGATGGGAAGAATTGAAGATGCAGATGCAAGCATATTTTCAGCTATATATAAATATTGTCTTAACATTTACCTGTTTTTCCTACAATTTTCATGATAATTTTATTTTCCTACTTTTAAATAGGGTACAGGTTTGGTCTATGTTTCATTCATGTTTCGTATAATGTACATACTTACGTAGGTACTTTTTAACTAGTTTTTTCCCGTATGTTCTTTGAGGATTTTCTATTATCGATTAAATAGCGATTATTTTCTCATAATGTAGAATTGTTTACGAAGTTGTTTTGAAGTTAATCGATTACATGATTTTTATAGTATTTTAATTTCTTCCTCGTTACAAGCAATAAAACAACTAGTTCTGAATTCTGATTAATCTGACTCGTATTACGTATTTCTCATGTTTCTGTGCGTACAGATTTTTATTGAACTTGCAATCTGCAGATTTTCTTCTGTTTTATAGCACCTATAGTCAATATTATGTAGTAGTCTATACCAATAAACTTATTATGGTGCCAATAGTAATGTTCGAAGTAAAATGTTGAATAAACAGCATTTACAATATTGTGTAGATTCTGCAATAAATATTATTGTACTTGAATGTTATTGCACTTGATACGTTGGTTTATAGCTTAAGCGGTACATTTTTCACACTATCCAAAAGATAAAAGATACCATAAATAAAATCAAAATCCCATAATTTACATCATTTACCATTTGTCTGTGTCAATAGGTTCAACAGACATAAAGCACAAGTCATATTGGAATTCCCATAATTATTACTTTAAAGGTCCGGGCACACGTGGTGTCTGTGATGAATGAAGTGAGAACCTGTTTGTCTCTCTACACAAATTTTGTTATCGCTCCTTTCATCTCGTTAGATGCCAAAACCAGATTATCAAATAATTATCTACTATCCATAAATTCCCTAAGCAATGTCAAGAGCATAATATGGCAAACACAAAGCAGCCCAACTGAAGTAATTTGATGCAAAATCTTCTTGTTGTAGAAGAGCTCGCATAAAAAGACTATAAAACGTTAACTACCCACAAATCTGAAAATTATCATAATTTTAATCTGCACATTTTTATTTCAAGCTTCAAAATCCTTTCATACTTCAATCACAAGTCAGTGTGAATTCTGTAATAAATAACACAGGAAGTGCTACATGGACAATAAGGCAAGAAGCAATAAAAATGCATGCAGTTTACAAAACATAAGCCATACAGCCACACATTATTTTCATTTTTTGATTAAAATCACTAATCGTGACAACCATAAATACAGATAAAAATTGTAATTTTCAATGTCCCTATCATCATTTGAAAGTGTATTATACGAGCAATATCGTGTGAGTAATGTGCTTTGCATTCACAATATAATGTTAGAATTTCCTGCGTTACCCTCAACCTCAATACTCAATATAATTAATATGTATTTTTATAACTTTACCTATGTATTACTGACTCCACTTTAAGCGTGAGGTCTGAAACTGAAAGGAGTAATTTGCTAATGTCTTTACACGGCGATTGCAATCAGCCTGCCCACACGCGACAAAGAAGCACCTCCACCACAAAAAAAGCAATGTCAGCTATATAACATAGTATCCCATCCTTATGTGTGTGATGCTAATTAGAGCTTTGCAAATGATGGTACGCTTGGATTTGTAATCAAAGTGAACGTATTTAGGTAGATACCTACCTACCTACCTACACTTGAAGATGCACCATGATTTTATGTTTACGATGATAATGATTATTTTATTATTAAAGAGGAGCAGCATATTATGAATTAGGCTTATCTAACTAATGATAATTATATTCATATGGGTTACATCTCTAATGATACTATAAAGTGAGCGCTATAGTGGGGAGTGGGGAATCTAAACTGTATATGTATATGTACAGGGATAGGAAAAACGACAACAACCATTACAGGCAGACACCTTTTGAAAGTTTCGAAAATAATAACACTTTTATTTCTGTATATTTATATTTATTGCATTATTAATTATTCAGGGTTACTAAAAAATACAAAATGGGGAAAAAGAAGAAAGAGATCCAGTATAACAATTCCGTGCTCGCATCATTAGAAGTAACTTCCACAATTGGAATAATTATTGGAGGGCTATATTCTTTATTTTTTGTTGGTCGTTTAATGGGTATTGTATAATATATTATATATTTTAGTTTAAGAAATTAATGAGTGGCTAAGCGAGAGTGTATAAAAGGATGTTACAGTTCAAAAGGATCACCAGTACCAGACTCGGGATAACTGCTTTGTGAAGCAGTTATTGTTGTTAGTTGTGTGCTTAAAATATTTTGGTGGAATTTATTATAAAAAGAAAAATGAGGGGATATTGTCAAATTTTGACTATTGCCCTTTTGGCTATTGCCGTAGCTGCTAAAGCTGAGCAACTAGCACCTCGTTACCTTCCGCCAAATCCAAATCAAAAAGTCTATGATGGCCAAGACTCAGAAGTCAGTCGGCCGTCATACACTCAAAATCGTGTTTCTCAGGCGTATGAAGACTCCCAAGTTAATTACGGAGTGTCTGTCAAAAGACCAACTGGAGGTTTTGAACTACCAGCTGCACAGCCGCCTCGGTCCTACCAACCAACACAGCCCCCACAGGTTTACAGACCAACACAGTCTCCACAAGTTTACCGACCAACTCAACCACCACAAGTTTACCGGCCAACGCAGCCGCCTCAGGTTTATAGACCGGCTACCCAACCAGCACGAGTTTACGGACCGCCTGTAACCCAGCCACCCCAAGTTTACAGACCAGTGACCCAGCCTCCTCAATCTTACCGACCAGTGACCCAGTCGCCTCAATCTTACCGACCAGTAACCCAGTCACCTCAAGCGTACAGACCAGTGACCCAGTCTCCCCAGTCTTACAGACCAGTGACCCAGTCTCCTCAAGCTTACCGACCAGTGACCCAGTCGCCCCAGTCTTACAGACCAGTGACCCAGTCACCTCAAGCTTACAGACCAGTGACCCAGTCGCCTCAATCTTATCGACCAGTGACCCAGTCGCCTCAATCTTACCGACCAGTGACCCAGTCGCCCCAGGCTTACAGACCAGTGACCCAGTCGCCTCAATCTTACAGACCAGTAACCCAGTCGCCCCAGGCTTACAGACCAGTGACCCAGTCGCCTCAAGCTTACAGACCAGTGACCCAGACGCCTCAATCTTATCGACCAGTGACCCAGTCGCCCCAGGCTTACAGACCAGTGACCCAGTCGCCCCAGGCTTACAGACCAGTGACCCAGTCGCCTCAATCTTACAGACCAGTAACCCAGTCGCCCCAGGCTTACAGACCAGTGACCCAGTCGCCTCAAGCTTTCAGACCAGTGACCCAGACGCCTCAATCTTATCGACCAGTGACCCAGTCGCCCCAGGCTTACAGACCAGTGACCCAGTCGCCTCAATCTTACCGACCAGTGACCCAGTCGCCCCAGTCTTACAGACCAGTGACCCAGTCTCCTCAATCTTACCGACCAGTGACCCAGTCGCCTCAAGCTTACAGACCAGTGACCCAGTCGCCCCAGGCTTACAGACCAGTGACCCAGTCGCCTCAAGTTTACCGACCAGTGACCCAGCCACCCCAAGTCTACCGACCAGTGACCGAACTACCACGAGTTTACGGTCAGCCGGTGAGGTTGCCTCCTGCAAATAATCCTCCTGCCCTTTATGGACCACCTAAAATTGGAACAACCATAACAGAAGCACCACGCAATGGTTACGATTACAAACGCCCAGTAGATACCTATAGTCTGCCAAATTTTTGATTGTTATGGCACAGATTTGGAATGTGTAATATGGAAATTTTAATGTGTGTAGTGTGTCTAAAGAAAAATTGTGTGCATTTATGGGAGCGTCACATATAATTATTCGTAATTAAATTCTGATCCACCAGCACACGACTACTTAATTTTGCATGATGTTACTTTACAAAATTAATTATAGATTTGTAAATTTTATTTTTTGAATTTGTAATTACTTACTCATATACATACACTGACAATGATTGTATAGCCCCTGTTTCTATTACTTAATAAAATAAATAATAATTGCCAAAATGTATCACAGAAAACGAATGAAATATATAAGCATTACAAATAAAATAATACTGGTA
Source organism: Dicyrtomina minuta (assembly GCA_949802685.1). NCBI lineage: Eukaryota > Metazoa > Arthropoda > Collembola > Symphypleona > Dicyrtomidae > Dicyrtomina > Dicyrtomina minuta. The sequence continues at coordinate 90,648 of CATKUY010000476.1, forward strand.
TTAATTTTTATTAATTTAATGGTGAATTGAATTTTCCCATTCTGCCCATAGTCACTGCCCTAACAATTTCCATTACAAATACAGCGCAGCAAATCATAAAACAAATCAAAAGAATATAAAAAATTAAGTAGATATCAGTATCTGTAAACGACAGCCCTTTGGCTTTTTTCCTCTCTTCATGTCTTGTGTCGTACCTCTTAAACTTGGAATGAATTTCATCCCACCGTGCCCACAATAAAGATATGCCTGAATGAATAAAGATCCTAAGCCTTCGAGAAATCCATTGATGATGTTCATTTAGCCCATCCGTAATTTTATACGTTTTGACAAAAGACAGGAAATCATCTTGAATATGCCAATTGTGAGCGAATTTTAGCTTGCCTTCCTGGCCCTGGTTTCTTTTCATTTCCTTCAAAACTAATGTCCACACACGACCAAAGCCTTTCTCTGTAGTAACGAAAGCAAATCTGGTGTCCCCAAGAGCGTCGTGCTTCTGGACGATGTTCCTTAATGCTTGAGGACAAATGTATGATAATTTTTTTTGCATTTCGTCCATTTTCTTTTCAACTAATCGAGTTCTGTTTTCAGTTCCTGGTGCTTGAGTGCTCCAAAAGAACGAACTGGCGCCGCTCGCAAGTTTTGCATGTAATAAGCATTCATCATCGTTTGCAAAGTATATTGTGCAGACTTCTTGCTTCCTTAGCTTGCGCAATATAATTTCTAAATCATCCTCTATTTGTGAGCTCATGTTTGACTTACAGTTCAAACTGGAAAATATATTCTTCTGAGTCTGGGTCTTATTATCCTTACCTTCCTCGAGGTCCGAAAACAAAATAATGTAAAATGTAAAATTCTCTAAATCTTTTAGATGTTCCCACTCAGTCTCGAATTGGAACTGTACAGAAAAATCTGATCTCACAATCCCCTTGTAAGCATTCGTCAGAATTATACCCACCAAAATCCACGTTCCAAAAATGAATCGACAGATATTTTTCAAAATCTTGGAATTTCGCCCGATGTGCCCTAAAAGTTGGTTAAATTTGACTTCCTTCTCAACTAAAATTGAGTAGAGAGACCAACAACTGAAAATTACAAACGAAAGGAGATGTCTATGCTTTTCCTTTTTTTGACAAATACCCGCCGTCGCCATAGCAGAAACTAGTAAAAAGACAGTAGCAACCATGGTGATCAAAAAGGCTGCCCACACATTCAACTGAAACGGTGTCGTGTAGATCTCAAAGGATGTTTTAACTTGTCGAACCCGATCCGCTGTAATAAATTTAAATCGGGTATCAGTGCTGGTAGAGAACGTATGTTTGTTGTCGTCCAAGGAAAAGCTCTCTGGGACAGCCCATAGTGTTGCCAAATGGCTGGAATCGCGTTTTTTTGTAAAATGTAAATAAGTCACATTTAAATCTGCGATGGCAAAACGTACAGATGCGCTATCAAAGCTTGAAGGATTAATTCTGACGAATGAACTCGACTGAGTCTGGAGATCCATGTTCAGTAGAGATTTATCAGTTGTGTAATTATCTGCCAGGATACTTTCTTCCCATTTTGAATAGTATTTTGATATTCCTGTGTTATTTCAGTGTAATTGTAGGGAATCGGTGTAAGCTTTGCTTCCAAAGTGTCGGAACTGAACTGTGTCCAGGTCCAGTTTAATTTCTTTTGTTCGGTTTGAGTTTCAATGTACGGCACGGAGCAATACCAGCAAATGAACCATCCACGACGATAAACACCACCGTGATCGTACATCAGCGCAAAAATGGGTGGTAAACGGCTACTCGAAATTCTAGTATCCACAATGATATCACCAACGGCTTTTTTAAAGCTGTCAGTGGTTGTATCTTTTTTTGAATTTGAAATTGTACGCTCTTGAATTTGAACTGCAAAAATGTAACTTTTAGGAAATATTTGTATACCCTTCGTTATTGTATTTAAAAAATCAGAATCGTCATTGTGCTCTATTTCGTCTAAGAGGTTTTTTAATCCCGGTACTTTGTAGTTTACTATTTTGTAATTTTCAATGTCGATATTAATGTGAAACATTGTGACCAAGCATTTCGTGTATCGTACTGGATCAGGACTTGACGTTTTGACGTCCTTAGATGCGGGAAAGTTTCGGTGAGGTTGTCTCCATGTTTGAATGTTCGACAGAACGAAAGGAACTGTGAATTCCTCATATCTGTAGTTTGTAGTTGGGCTGGCAGAAATGTGAACAATGTGAAGGAAACAGTTAGAATAGTTGGTGATGACCTCATTCGTATTGAGATCGTTATTGACTCTGACATGAATTTTATCTGCCCAAAGTCCTAAGATGTACGGGCTTAGAGTCACAAGTGTAGTAATTATGTTGGTATTTAAAACCGCCATAATTTAGTATTTAATTTTAACTGTATTACTGCATTGTTACACAGCCTATACAGTGACTAGTGGCGTTAGTTTTAGTTACCACATTTTATTATAAGTATTTTCAATTTAATTAACATACCTATTTATGTGGAGCTCAACACTTTCTTGATGCTTTTATGTTTTGTTGCTTTTATTTTCTGAAACTTTTCTGTACAAGATAGCTAATTAAAGCAGTTAGTAGTTTTATTATTTTATCTACTTATGACACAAATAAAACCAAATAAAAATTAATGTAAATATTTAAAAGAAAACAAGCACCTCCATCAAAATGGAACCAATCTAGTCAATCTACTATATGTATTTCACGTACAAGTGCAATTTTCATAATTGAATTGTACAACTTGTAGAAAATAATTTCAATTCCAGAATTCCAGACGCACACCCAGAATACTTCAAGTGCTTACCTATATAACAGTATGTATTATCTACATATTAAAAGGGCAACTTGATCATGAAAATTACGTTAAGCAATTTTCTACAAAACATTGCATTAATTCTCACTATATGAGTGTTATTAAAAGACTGACGTGTGAGTCGTTTATATTTCTTAATGCTTACTATTACATAATAAGCGTGTAGCGTGTCAAAGTCAAAAGTTTTAGACAAGTATGTAGGTGAGACATTTACACTGCCCTTAGAAAATAATATGATTAATGTTGTAATAATAATTATAACAACTGAAGTGGTAATGCATTTTGATAGTAAAATATGATTTTTTTCTAAAAATAATTAGGAATCGTTAAAAATTACAATTTAAACTCCCAAAGTTTTCTTACCAATTTTTGAAATTTCGGGCCATTTAAGAGGGATGTTGTATTTGTTTGGCATTTGTAATTGTACCATACTTTTGCACTACACAAAACCATGTTTTCATTCAGTGTTAACTCAGCTACAGTGTCAGTATGGCGCAAACAGTTGTGCAACTACAGCAGAATTTTTGAATGACTGATGAAATATGTTTTTTTTGCAGTTTATTATTACGACTTAATTATCAATATTTACATTTATTCCTACCTATGTACATAATTTGGAAAGCTTTTGCAATTCTCAACCAAATCAGACAAACGATATGTCATTTTGAAGCTTGATGTAAATTAAAAATACCAGATTCAAAATAATTTGAAAATTAATTAATTTACTAATTGTTTTCGTCATTTTGATGTATAACTTGTCTATACTATCATTGAGTGACCGGTTGAATTTTGAAGATTAAGGTTTCCAATTTATTTTCAAAAACTCAAAATCACCTGAGGGCATTCTCACCTTATCCTATTTTTTATTGAGATTTTAAAAACGCGTGCATTATAATCCACGCAGGTTACTCTTTCTCACGATTCCTGCCACCTATTTTACAAGCTCTTAATTGAAAATTAACATTTGGCGCCAAATTCAAACTGCCTAAGTTTTCTGTTAGGGCTTAATTTTATAACGAATATTATCCTCCACAAAAAATAGTAATATTAATACCTGTTAAAATATATTTCTTGCGTGATCCTCGCTTCCTGGTTGAAAAATTAAAACAACCTGGTGATCCATGTGGCGCTACACAATTATTTCTAATTCATGCGACTGCTACCCTGCGAAGCAAAAAACAAGGGCTTTAGCCCTTGTTTTTTATTATTATTACATACCTGTACTATGCACAATATCAGATAAATAATTAAATCAGTTTCATTACTGTAATTAATACACCACTGCATGATATTTGCATAATATTATAACACACCTTGGATTCTAAAACTAATTCAAACTAAAATTCAAAAATTTGCCATTACATTTACTTACACCGAGAAAATGCTAGACTAAAATTTTCCTTAAAGCCAGTGATATTCTAAAAATCGATTGGAGCCACCACCAGCACCAACCAACCGATCGCCTCAGCAGCAAACGCCACCACACAACCCAGCAAGCAGAATAAAAGGACATAAAAAATCAGGTAGATGTCTGTATCCCTAAAGGACAAGCCTTTAACCTGAGCACGCTTTTCAAGCATATTATGATGCTGCCTCCCAGGGTGAGACAAGCGAATACTGTCCCACTTTTCCCATAGCACAGAGATTCCAGACTGGAAAAATATTTTGATTCGGCGAGGTATCCACCGATGCAGTTCACTCAGCCCATCAGTCAGCTCATACCTTTTTGTGTGGGATAAGAAATTGTCCTTAGTATCCCAGTTGTGTCCAAACTTTGTCACTACGGACTCATTCTTCATTTCATTCGAAAATATCCTCCAGACTTGATCGAAATTTTTCTCTGTCGTAACAAAAGCATATTTTGTATCATTAGCATTTGCATGCATTCTCAAAACAGTGCTGAGTTCATTTGGACAAATCAGAAATGTTCTGGATCTCATTATTTCTAATTTCTTGTGGAAGCTTTTAATTCGCTTATTCCTTCCAGTTGGGTCCAGCGTCTTAGATGTTATTGAGTTATCACCACCATCATCAATATTACTAAAAGCAATACTATCGGACAACCTTGCAATAAATTTACAATCTTCAAGATCCGAAAATATTTCAGCACAACGCCATTTCTGACTACTCTGACGTACCGATCTACTTGTTATGTTAAACACATCAGAAACATCTTCTGTGCAGCTATGGCCATATGAGTGTGATTCGTTGATACTCTTTCCATCAGTCAGAGTGAGCGAGTAAAATTTAAAATCCTCCAGATCTGCCAGATACTTCCACTCGGTTACGTAAGGGAAGTGACGGAGGAATTCGGATCTTATAATCCCTTTGTACCCATTTGTCAGAATAATTCCAGTTAATAGCCAGAGACCGAAAACAAAATTGTTATAACTTAAAAGCTTGGAATTTTGAATCCTTCCCAACGGACTAAACCCCTTTTCAACAAGAATGCCGTATAAAGAATAAAAGGTATGTATTACAATCCCTGGGAGAAGTTTTATTTTGACTTGATCCTGATTTATAGCTTTGAAAGCCACCAATGAAACCAAAATACTTATGAATGTCATTGTTCCTAGTATAGTCATCCAGACGCTCTTTTGAAATGGACTTACGTAAATCTGAAACGAGGTCTTTTGCTGTACCACTCGGTCTGCTGTGATAAATTTGAAGTTTAACTTGTGACTCGTCAAGTAGACTTCCTTGTCCACATTCAGTAAATCCCACTTGACAACTGTTGTCATCTTGGGTAAATCGTGAGTGGGGAACTTTCCGGAGATGCCAACCAATGTTAGGTTCATGTCAGAAATGAAAAATCGATGTGTTGCTTCATCCAGCCGTGCAGGGTGGCGTCGCTCAAAGGGGCTCATTTCGGATTCGATTTGATTTTCCATCTGAAAGTGCCTAGGTGTGGTGACTTGCCACGAAACCCGTCGGCCATAGTCTAAAGTTTTTTCATAAAGTCTAATGTGCTCCCTGTGAATCTGGAATTCCTTTGATGAGCTATCAAAATGAAACTCATTCCAAAGCCAGTTTTCCTTATTATATGGGTTAAACAATTCATTATTATTATTGGCCCATTTGTGGCAGTACCAGCAAAGGAAGCTAATTTTTTTAATTCCATTGACATCATCGTAGAGTATGTTGAAAATAGGGAAAAGCTTATTGTTCACAAGAAAAAGGGACGAAATGGCGGTATCAATAATTTCCAAAATATGTTTCTCGGACATGGCTTTCCCTGCTGGTGTCGTTAGCTGTAATTTAGTTGTTGTTTCAACAATGAAAATAAACGATTTCGGAAATATCTGCAAACTAGGCTTTTGTTCACTATCATTCTCATCTAATCGTTTTGAAATTGTGCCAACGATTTGTTTTAAATAGGTGAAATAAGCAAAAAAATACTCTTGCTGTAACACAGCTTCAAGGATGTTGTTAGCACTAACAAGGAAAATTGTCGCGGAACATCTAATGGAGTTAACTTTGAATGGCGATGGTAAATGACGAGTTGACCTTTGATACTGCCAAGAGTAAATATTAGAAATTGCAAAGGGATGCTGAATATCCCTGTAATTTGTTAACGGATCTCTTGAGAGTTGCAGTACGTGAATAAAACAGTTTTTGTAAGTGTCTAGAATTCCATTTAAGTCGATGTTTTTAGGGCTTGTTAACGAAAATGGGCTTTGGCTAGCAGGATTTACATAAATATTGTTTCCAAATGTTAGTGCGTTAATAATAATTGATAAGCGCAGACTGAATTGTATAAAGCAGTACAAGGTTGACATTGCAGCTATAATATGTATAACTGGTTAAAAGTTGGCCTAAATTTTTGAATTTATATTAGTCCACAAGGTCCACATCCCAGGTCCCAAGCCATACAACGTTTATTGAAAGTGTGACAGAAGTTTCTTTGTGCCAGTAGTTGAGCGATTTACCTTTGTATTTTTTATTGATTTAAATCGTGTTTCTTTATATTTATTCTTCGGAGAGTAATGTTATTCAAATCCAATTTAATCTCCTCAGTTTGACAATTCAAGGGTTTGCAATAAAATTGTATAATATTATTTATGTTCTCGAAATCTTTGGCAAACCAGAATATTTCGATAATGGATTGAAAATAAATTATAGCATAAATATTAATACAATGAAAATAAAATAAGGCTTCGTAAACTTAAACTTTAAAGTTCTAATCTAATTATGCATTATTTGTTAATTTAATAATATTATTTTTTTCTGCCTCCCCTTGCAATTACAAGCAACTGACCACGTAATAGATATTTTACTAATATGCTCAACAGCAAATACAATGAGGCAAAACCCAATGGAAAAAATGAGAAGGTAGAAAATTAGGCAGATATCTGAATTTGTGAATGAAAGCCTTTTTCCCGTATGGCTTTCCTTAGAGGTGAAATGTGAGCCGGAAACGCTATTGAATTTTCCCCATTTCTCCCATAGTAATGCAATTCCTGACTCATACAAGATTTTGAGGCGACGTGAGATCCATTGATGGTTCGTACTGAGACCATCTGTCATTTCGTACCTTTCGGATTTTGACAGAAAGTTGTCCTGAGACCGCAAGTTGCTCGCAAACTTCATTCCTCCGGGCTTGTTATTCATTTTATTCAAAAACATTTCCCAAACTGGAATAAAACCTTTCTCCGTTGTTATGAAAGCAAATTTTGTATCCTTCGCGTTCTCATGTTTCTTAAGCACAGAATCAAATTCTTCGGGACAAATCAGTGACGTATGAGACGAAATTTTGCGTAATTTACGTTTCACCAGCTCATTGTTATCTCTTGTGTGGGTTGTAGTGTAAAAATATGTAGTAGCCCTTAACCCAAAATTAAGTCTCGACATAAAGAAGCAGTCATCGATGTCAGAGTGTTCATACATGCAAGCTCCTGCCAACATGGAATGCCTCAAGCTCCTTAAAGAATCATTTAAGGGAAGTTTGAGAGCTCTGCCACATTGAACTTGTGAATATTCCTTGATTCGATAGTTGTATTTCATGGATAGATTAGTAAATATAATGGTGTAAAAGGAAAAATTTGTCAGGTCCTTTATGTGCTCCCATTCGGTTTCGTATGTAGCCTGTATGAGGAAATCTGACCTTATGACCCCCTTGTAGCCATTCGTTATGATGACCCCAATTATAAGCCAAATAGCGAAAACAATCTTACAGAAACTGCGAAGTCTTGGATTCTGGATTTTTCTCTGTCCCAAATGATCCTCCACGCCTTTTTCAACCAAAATACCGTAGAAGGAAAATATGACTACAAATGCTAAGGAACAAAGGGATCGTACTGAACTTTTCCGGATTTTAAAAGCCACAACGGACACCAGCGAACTTGTAACTGCTAGACTTCCCAAGATAGTTATCCAGACATCTCTTTGAAATGGTGCAGTATAAATCTGGAACGGAGTCGGTTGTCCCTTAATTTTATCTGCTGTGATAAATTTAAATCTTGATTGGGAGCTCGTTGGGTAGACATCTACGTTCTGGTCCCCCCAAACGATTGATCCTAACTCTGTGTATAATTTCGGCAAAGGGCTTGGGTCATAATATCGCTCACCTATTTCCTTATTTGTGAAAATCAGCCATGTTGTATTGATGTCCGAGAGGATAAATCCTACCGATGCTATGTGGACTGAAATAATATTATTTTTTGTAAATGGTTTAAACTTTTGTTCTAGGAGAGAACTGATCTGCAGGAGTGGAAATTGTAGCGGGATGCGAACTTCCCAGACAACTCGTTTTCCGTTTTCAATTGTGCTTTCGTAGAATTGGATAAGTTCATCGTAGAACGTGGCCTGGGCACCACTGGGGAAATGGAATTCATACCATTGAATGCGTCGTGTACTCCTGGCGTTTACTTGGGTGGTTTTGTCATTTTTGTCACAGTACCAACAAAGGAACCATACTTTTTGTAGTGATGATACCGGGTTGCCTTCGCCTATTCGGTAGATCAGTGTGAAAATGAGGGATGCGCGTGGATCAGGCAGATTTAGACTGTATGTCATCTGATTTACAATTTCCTTATATTTATCGCTTCCACAATCATGTGTAGTGTTTCTATAAATCATATTTTGGCTTTTTTGAATGACAAAAATGTACGATTTGGGAATTATCTGTATAGTTTCTGAATCTTGACTGGAAACTTGATGTTTTTCAATTCTAACCAATATTTGTTTTATTTGAAACATATATTCGCTGTCAAGTTTTGTTTTGGGGTTTGATGAAATGCACATGTCCTCAGCTTTAATGAGAATTAAGGTCATTGCGCATTGAATGTGTCTTATTTTATATGTGGATGCAGGGTCATTAGTATTTGTCAAATACCACGCTTGCTGTCTCCACTTTCGAATATTTGAGAGCACAAATGGGATCTGAATACTCTCGTAATTAGAAATAGGGTATTCAGAGTGTTGAATGAGGTGAATAAAGCAGTTCTGGTGAGTGTGAAGGATTGGAATTAAATTTATTTTACTATGTACTAAACTTGGAATTTGCATTTTTGGAATATTTTCCCCATGTGTAAGACAGTATTTCTCAAATATTAATGTTTTTAAAACACAAAATATTACTTTACTCAAACTAAAACTCAATAGTTTGGTCAGGCCAGCCATTTTGTGCTGCTGTAAATTCTGTGAGTCTGGAAAATATCGAAGATAATGTTGAATATAGAAATAAATAGGATGACTTACGGAAGGTTTTGATGTGGAACGTATTGTGGAGTTCTGAAATAATGATTATGTTCGAGAGAACAAACAACAACGTATTAAAAATAAAAATAACTTTTTTTAAATAGTATAGCGTATTGAAGATCAAGAGCAGCACAGGTTTAACTTCAATCTTCAACTTCTTCGTAAATATTGTATGAAATATTATTATCATTAAATTGAATTGCGCTGTGAAATATTTTTCATGGTCTCCATATGTACTTATGTTGCAGCAGGATAATAATGTAATTTATGTATGAAAACCTTTTTGGCAAAACTGGATATATCCAGTGTGTAAAGTATGGACTTATCCCATTTGGCAAAACGATCTTGAATATCTTGACGTCATATTATGCAAACTTTTGGGTTTGTGTTTGTATTTATAAAATACAAAAGTCAGAAATTCAGAAGTGTACCAGTATGTATGGGTTAGTTATTATGTATTCGCATTATCTAATCTTATTTATTTTATTTTATTTTCTAGTACTCTTGTTTTCACGAAATGCTTGAATTTTCATTATCTGAAAATGTACTAAATTTAAAGTAAAAGTCTTCATCGAAATAAGTAAATAGTAAAATATACGTAGGTATATATCTACTTACATGGGAACCTACCTTACTTGAAACTACAGAATGAAACGAAACTACCCGGAACGTATACACCCCATATAAGTGACCTCTGCTTGTATGGTCGTTCGACTGCAAAATTCGTTGTTTGGCCGCAATCGCGCGCGCAAATTCAAAAAAATCGATTTTTTCGAATTTCACCGCGCTCTAGCTCCCACAATTTTCGTCCAAATTTCATAAAATTTGAAATACAACATCTTTATACGCTTATCTAAAACGCTATTTCAGGATTTTTGAAAATTCGAAAATTTTAATTTTTTCGAAAAAAATAGTTCTAACTCTGGGCCTCAGAAATAAACATATTTTTAACTTTTTCGAAAAAAAATTAAAATTTTCGAATTTTCAAAAATCCTGAAATAGCGTTTTAGATAAGCGTATAAAGATGTTGTATTTCAAATTTTATGAAAATTGGACAAAAATTGTGGGAGCTAGAGCGCGGTGAAATTCGAAAAAATCGATATTTTTGAATTTGCGCGCGCGATTGCGGCCGAACAACGAATTTTGCAGTCGAACGACCATACAAGCAGAGGTCACTCATACGGGTAGTATACGTTCCGGGTAGTTTCGTTTCATTCTGTAGTTTCAAGTAAGGTAGGTTCCCTTGTTAGTCGAAATCATAAATACAAAATTAATAAAAAGCTTTGCCGTGTTGGCTTTTTAAAAAAACTGGGCCGCATAAGCAAAGCATAATATAATGACAATATTACAAATTTGTACTAGATAATTTTATTACATCGATTTTAGAGCGAGTTGGTTTCATGACTTTCATGACGCAATTAAGATAAGGAATAGAACAGCATGCTGTGCGTTATGCACCAATATAATCCGTATATGTAAATGTACTTGTGCAGTTTGGATGATAATTTTAAAAATTGGGAATCATCCCATATTTTAGTTTTATTGATTTCATTGTTCTATGTGTACTACTATATAGCGTTAAACTTTGTTATAATCATATCGAAATCATTCGGAAAAGCATTAATAATAATTATTATACTATACAGATTAAATCCAATTTAAGACTTCTCGAACAATGCAGAGCATGGCGTGGACATAAATAAGTATAGGTACCTACGTAAGTAAGTACCTACTTTCATATCGTTTTTGTTTGGTGTGTGCAACTAGTACGCCATGTTGGTGTTAATGGTTGTTTGCTCAATATTAAATTAAGTAAAGCATCTATATATACTATATGATTTGAAGACTTCGAAAATGTGTCTCCTCTGTTATCATTCAAAAGCGAATTTCTGAGCGTCCCCCCGAATCTAAATGCTTCATTTTTATTTCTTACTCCAGTTGTTATCGTATCTGCATGTCATGGAAACCTTAATGTTCACCAAAGTGACAAGCTCAGCCGCGAATACTCCCAAGCAAACTGTGATGCAGAGCATCACAGCGTAAAATACCAAGTTTATATCCGAGTTTTCAAAGGAAATCCTTTTTATTTTCCGCTGACGACGTTTCTCATGCATTTCCACGAAATTACGACCATGTTCCGGGGAGTAAAAAAGGTCCCATTTTTCCCACAGCAAGGAAATCCCGGACTGAACAAATACTTTGAGTCGGCTCGAGATCCATTGGTGCTTGTCATTTAGCCCGTCTGTTATTTCGTACCTCTTGACATGGGACAGAAAGTTATCCTCAATTTTTTGATTGTGGGCGAATTTAATTTGTGAGTTGTACTTCATTTCGTTCAAAAATAATTTCCAAATCCTCTCAAAACTATTCTGGGTTGCTATGAATGCGAATTTCGTATCGTTGACTTGAGAATGCATTTTAAGAACGGAGCGAAGTTCTTCGGGGCAAATGTACGCTGTATGAGAATGAATTTCCTTTAACTTCTTTTCAAGTTTTTCCTTGATTTCGTATGTACCCGTCCAAGTTAATTGGCCTGTGACCTGCATTCCATGCTGTACCCTTTGAGCGAAGCTACACTCATCAGCGTTGGCAAAGTCCAATAATGCTCCTTCGCAAAATCTGTCAAATGCCTCTCTTCTCAATTCTTTTACTGTTGTGTTCAGCGGAGAGTTATTGGTTTTGGTTTCCCGTTCCCCGCAGCAAATTGAATCGGAATCGTTTAGAAGGATCCTGCCACTTTTGAATAGTATTGTGTACATTGTAAAATTGTCCAGATGATTCAAATACTCCCATTTAGTCTCGTAGGGGAACTCGGTAAGAAAATCCGCCTTAATGACACTTTTGTACGCGTTCCGCAGTATTATCTCAATCAATAACCAAAGACCAAAAATTAGTTTGCAGAAGCTGAGCAGACTCGGATTCTTGATTTGACGCCAGGGATTCCTCGTTAGTTTTTGAATTAAAATGCCCAAGATGTGAAATAGAATCATTCCGACGAGGGACCGAGGGGATTGAACTTGCCTTTTAAATTTCAGAGCAAATAATGACACGAATACGCTTACAAAGAGTGATCCTAAAGCTGTGACCCAGGTATTCTTTTGAAATGGGGATGTGTATATCTGAAAAGATGTTTTCCTTTTCCATACTCGGTCAGCTGTGATAAACGTGAATCGGGACGTGGAGCTTGTGATGTAGGCCTTCATGTTCTCTTTGGCTCCCTCCCACCAGCTCCATTTTGAAAAGGGTCGTATTTGTGGCAATGTTCTCGCTAGAGTGTTGCGACTTGTAAAGTCGAGCATTGTGGAATTCATGTCTGAGATGATGAAGTCAAAAGAGGATTGGTCAAGCGACGTATGATGATTTCTGTGAAATGGGCTGTATCCTTTTTCTGTAGAAGAATCGATTCGCAGCTGCGGAAAGTTTTTCGGAGTGTGAACGTTCCATGCTACTCGTCTGCCGTTTTCAATTTTGTACTCGTAGAATTGCATTAGCTTGCTGTAGTGTGATCCCCGGGAATAGTGTGCCCCGTTGCCGTTAAATTCATACCAGCGGACAATTTGGTTGGGATAGCTGTTTAGATTTAACGAGGTATTATTTTTATCTTTATGGCAGTACCAGCAAAGAAACCATGCCTTCTGAAAGGCAGTGTTGACCACTTCTTTGTCATCATAAAGCAGTGTAAAAATGATTGATGCATGTTGATCTTGACTGGACAGCTTCTTGATGGCTAGCTGGACGAATTCTTTGTAATAATCGTCACCTTCGGCTGGATGCTTTCTGTTTTGTAGAACAAAAATGTATGATGTGGGCAATATTTGTATGTCTGATATTTCATAGCTATTTTCAGCAACTTGGTATTTGTTTAAACTTGTAATTTTTTTTAGTTGCTGAAAATATTCATTGTTATTTTGCATTGATTCGTCTAGAAGATCTTCGGTGTGCTCAGCTCCAACGAGAAATAATGTTACAAAACATCTTATTCGCGCGGTCTTGTGTGTAGATGCTAGAGGTAGGAAAGGGTAGTTGTAATAATTATTACCTCTGGTTCTGGATGCGTTGTAAGTGTGAACATTTGACAGTGCGAATGGTGTCTCGGAAATGGGAAAATTAACAATTGAATCCTTGGAAAGTTGAATTAGGTGAAGGAAACAGTTTTCATGGAATTCTAAAACCTGGTTTAAGTTTATTTTAATGTCCAAAACAGCTTGAATATTATTTGCTTTAAAATTCTGACCCCCACCAGCTAGACAGTGTTTTGTATAATACAGGTGAATGAGAAGATTTAGAAAATACGAGAGGCAAAATACTTTATTACGCATAACTTCAGCTGCCTCAGCGTAAACACTTTTACACGGTGATGTCTATATATACAGTAGTGTTGTGTTGTAAAATTCAACTGTTGCTTTTATGCTGAGATTGAACGATTAATATATTATGACATTCAAAACCAACGTGCATTTTATTTTTATTAGTAAATTCGGAGTAAACAAAAATATACACGTTTCAGTATATTACATTGTAAAGTATTTGTTAAGAAAACAAAGTGATATATACTGAAATAATTTATTTTAAAAATAAATGTCTTCAAACTTTAATAATATTATTATAAACAAATGTAAGAAGTTTGAAGTGTAGTTTGTAGTTTTGAGCCTACACTGTTTTAAGAATTTTTGGATATCAACTGAAAGCTTTGTATTTGAATTTTATGATATGACCTAAGTAATTGCCTGTATGTAGTGTTTGCAAATTAATTTCTTTTTTTACCATTATGGTGTTAAATTAGAAGTGGTAGGATGTACTTACTATAGTTAGCAACGTGTATACATAATAATGTAAATATATTTTTCAGCTGTTTGTT
>CATKUY010000477.1:0-267330 GCA_949802685.1 Dicyrtomina minuta
AGAAGATATACATTATTTTTGAAAAAAAATTATTTGTATTTATTTGAGATGAAATCAAGATTTCAAAAATTAAATTTTATTTCGAATATATATAAAATTCAAAACAATACTAAATAAAATTTTATTAATCAAAACTTATAAATAATAACAATTATCTTCTATATACTTTTAAAACAATCAAATGTGTATTTAGTTTTAGCTTATATACAAATATTTTTGTTTATTCAAGACATGTGAAGTACTAGGTCCTAATATAAAAGCTTGCTTGAATGTACTAGATTCAATATTTAGCTATATAGAGAATTCATTTTGTACTGTATGACTAAATTGAATAAACTTCCTGAAAGTGTTAAGTTCTCTGGTAATAAGGATATAAGTGATAAAAGTGGTCAGCTATGTTATGTGCCTGTATTTAGAAATAAATTATTATACTTTATTGTAAGTAATTGTAATTAAATTGTGTAGAATATGTATATTCTACTATAAATTGGTTATTTGTAAAATCCTCAATTGTTTTTAAAATGTTTTATAATTATATGCAAATTTAAAAATAAAATTTAGTGTAATTATGGTTTCCGTATTTGTAAATCAGTATTTCTAACTAGTTAACACTTAAATAAAAATAACTCAAACTCTCTCAGAATTAGCCCTTTAACAGTTTGCTGTGGGACTCCACTGTTATCTCATTAGACACTTTACTGTTTAATACAACTCAATTTGACCTATCAGTTGGCTTTTCAATCAGCTGTTATCGCATTTAGATTAGAAAAACGGGTTACGGGTTACGCGCAAATGATGACAGGTGAATATTTCATTTTGACACCCCCACCCAGCTGCTATCGCATTTACAATAGGTTAGCAGGTTAGGGGTGACGCGCAAATGACGTCACGTGAAAATTTCTTTTGGACACCCCTACCCAGCTTCTATTGCATTAACATTAGGTGAGCAGACTAGGGGTGACGCACAAATGACGTCAGGCGAAAACTTCTTTAAAATACCCCCACCCAGCTGCTGTCGCATTTACATAAGGTAAGCAGGCTAGGGGTGACGCGCAAATGACGTCACGTGAAAATTTCTGTTAGACAGCCCCTCCCAGCTGTTATCGCATTTACAATAGGTTAGCAGGCTAGGGGTGACGCGCAAATGACGTCACGTGAAAATTTCTGTTAGACAGCCCCACCCAGCTGCTATCGCATTCACAATAGGTTTGCAGGCTAGGGGTGACGCGCAAATGAAGTTACGTGAAAATTTCTTTTACACAGCCCCACCCAGCTGCTATCGCATTCACATTAGGTAAGCACGCTAGAGGTAACGCGTAAATGACGTCACGTGAAAATTTCTTTTAGACAGCCCCGCTCAGCTGCTACCGCATTCATTTTTCATTTTTGGGACGTCTTTATGTACGATCCCTAAATATATATAATTTGTATAGATATAATTGTGACATGTTGGTAAAATGGTTTGGAAAAAAGCTCAATAGTTGGCAATGGAGGTGCTTAAAACTATGATATTTGTGTGACGTCATTATAGACCAACCCTGAATATCTATAATCTATAAAGATATGTTCGTGACATGTTGTTAGAATAGGTTGAAAAAAAATTGAATTTCAAATGGGGGGTACTCAAAACTATGTTTGTTTTGGGACGTCATTATTTACGATCCCTAAATATATATGATTTGTTTAGATATAATTGTGACATGTAGGTAAAATAGTTTGGAAAAAAGTTAAAAAGTTGGCAATGGGGGTGCCTAAAACTATGATATTTGTGTGACGTCATTATGGACGAACCCTTAATATCTTTAATATATATAGATATGTTCGTGACATGTTGTTAGTAAAGGTTTTAAAAAAATTGATTTTTAAATTGGGGAATACCTAAAACTATGATATTTGCGGGACGTCATTATGGACGAGCCCTGAATATCTATATACTATATAAATATGTTCGTTCAACATTGCAGTGACAGACTCATGACTATTATGCCAGGCTGCATTGTTAACGTCTGTAAAATGATGAGGAAGGAGAATTCCGAATGCCTGAGCTGGTATTTTAAGAGTGGACCCCTGTCATGAGAACGCATATTTTCCAATTTTACATTGCAGTGTCAAACCAACGACCACTATACCAGTCTGCCCTGTGAACGTAAATATGTCAGCAGTACATTTACTTGTAATGGATATTGGTGAGAATTGTCTATGTGTATTTCTAACGGCGAAACTTGACAAGCTTTCAGCTCCATATGTACCTTCCATGTATTATCAGCCTTTTTTTTATCTTGAAACATTGATTTAATTCTTGGTCGGTTTAACTGCTAATTGCGAAGAAACTATAACTTTTATAATAACCAAAAACTATACAGCACTTCTCCCTCGCTTTTCTTGGCGATTAAAAAAGGTTTCAATTTAAAATCTTCAAAAATGCGACATATAGCGTGCGACCAACAGCCATTGTAATAGACAGGCAGCAAACACCAGACCAATAGATGCTTTCTCAGCATCTAAAAACCTTTTTAAAATCATACATGAGTACAGTCTTTCCTACCATTGGAATTCGAATTTCGTATATTCTCACCAATACAAGGTAACCTTCTCAACGATTTTATCCTTGAATTTATTCTCTGACGTAGTTGGCGGGAAGGCATTGTGTAGAAGTAGGCTGGGCTAAGAAATAATTCTGGCTGAAATGATACTGTACGTCTGCCCAGTCTTTCTAGGATCGCTTGTCTTTGGACCACTGCCACCTACCTACCTTATAATAACATTTCTTTTCATTTTATTTTAACTTTATTCACAAGCTTCAACATTGTTCTGATTTTTGGTTTTGTTTATTTCAAAGTAATTGCCTCATGAAAACTAGCTTAACTTAACTTATTGCAATTTTAAGAAGCTAACACAGTAATTTGTACACGAAAGAACCACAAGAACAAATAAAGTTTTGAATAAAGTAGGATGCACGTGTAACATTAAATTTCATTTCGTTCCTTTGTTTTGAAACGATTTACTTAATATACAACAATATTTACCAATATAGACAAATGTTAGCGACTGTAAACAACCCACTCCATTTCGTAAAGCGTCACCACCATACGTCTAATTACACGCAATCGCGTGACGAAGAAAAGTTATTGATATACAAGCTTCATCAACAGCATAGTTGCTAGTTGCACACGATAGTGTTCAGTCCGTTTCAAAATATTGATGAACTAGCAATTACAGATATTATATTGTTAATAGACGGTTGTGATGCCGTTCATAATTTTGTTTTTAACAATCACTGAAATTTATTAATCCCTATAACATTGAAGTGTGATCAAAATAGTGTCAAGATTGTAGCTTTCCTACATTTTAGTATGTTGTATGAGTGTGTATGACTGAATATGTATGTACAAGCGGGCATAATTAAGTCTTAAAGTACACAATTGACTGTAAGCACAATTTTATTTAAGCAAGAACTTTGAGATTAAACCAGAGACTGCCACATCAAAAGTGTTTGGTCTCTCTCCTAGTTAAAGCTCGCAAAGCCAAAACAATAGCCTTGAATTAGATATGTAAGATGCACTCGGTAGTACACTTTAGTGCATCCCAATATATGTTATTATGTTTCTTAAGGGAAAAGTTTTAGCCTATCTACTTACATACTTAAGATATATACAGAAATTAAGCTACACTTAAACTTTAGGAATGTCATAAAACTAAAAAACGCAGATATTGTGAATACGATGTAGAATATACAAAATGAGGAACAGAGGCTTTTGTGACAGAAATTTGTCATTTTTATATTAAAATTCTTTTAAAAGGGTGAAAATTGCGATTTTTAACTGTGATCAATTAAAGTTTAAACTACAAAGAGTAAATTGGGAAAACAGAGTTAATGTAAACATAAATAAACTTGTAATTTGACGCGTGTGATTTAAAATAATATTTTTGTAGAGATCCAGTTAAAAGGAAAGATACAGGATCGAGACTGGAGGAAACAAGACGTGGAAAATTTTAGTGACCAGGTTATGAATGTATCGTGTTGATATTTGTATTGGAGGACAAACAGGTGTGTGCGGGTGATGCTACGTTATAATATAATCTGCCAGGTATTGAACAGGTTTTGAGTAATAATTTTTACAAATAAAAGTAAATTAAATTTTAGTAAGCATTGTTACATAAATCAATGAAACCCTAAAATGTAACTTTTACCCGAAAAACTAGGGTCACATAGCATAGCCGTAAAAAAATGTATTAATTTAAAGTCAACAGTATCCGATGTTGCCATCGTCAAGTGCAAACAACAACTCATCAGAACTCACAAAGAACAAGTATATTAAAAAAAATATTTACAATATATTTTAATAAACGAATTAGTTATACAACTGTTTCTTATACAATGTGCTACTAATTCTTAAGTTATTTACATTTCATAAATTTTTATTATTATTTATACAATTAACATACGTTTATTCAGACATTTTACAAATTCATATAGTACTCTGTGTATTTGATTTACAATTTTACTTAAACTTTAACATATGACATATGTAATTATACAACGAACAAATATATAGATAGTTTATACAATGTTATTTCTATACTTTTACTATAGATTTACAATAAACTGTGTTTTTACATTAAATAGACAATGTTTTATTCTTAAATGTATTACAATATACAATAGGTTTACAAAACGGTACTTAATTGGTATATATTTAATATATACACATCTTAAGCCTTGGGATACCATAACAAATTTTTACAAAACTCAGGACAACATACCTTACAGGTATTTGACTGTAACTTATATCTATGTGTAGAACACTTGTTTAACATAGGGATCAAATTTACAAACTTTTTAACTTTTCTATCATTAACTAGTACAGAACATGTAAATACATTTATAAAATCTTGGTATGAAATACCAATTGCACGCAAATATAAAAAATATTAACAATACATTCCGCAAACAGTAGATCGTCCACTCTGCAGTGCTGTACAATTTTCTGCAATAATGTATCTCCCTGGCACCTGAAGGTTTTATTATTGCTGAATTAGGAAACCATATATGTCAAAATATTTAAAGGATTCTCTTAAATCAAGTGCCCTCTAGCTTGTCTGTATTTTGTATTATCGCCATTGGATACGATCGTTAGCCGTTGCTGTTTTTTTTTTCGTTTTCTAATGTAATCTTTATTTTGTCTGCAGCTATTACGTAGTATTAGATGCTTGTTCCGCCAAATAGGATTCCAAGACATTGCTCCAACTGAGCTGTATTCATTCTGCACGTGCTTGTTGTTGTTGGTCAGTCAGCTTCTATTTAGCAACAGACATGTCTTGAATTTGCGCACGTAATTTTATGCTCAATTTTCTAAAGTGTTTTGGCAGGAAGCTTGATGGTTTGCTACATACATCTTTACAGTTGATAATGATTTGTTAATTTTAGTCAATCTCAACTACGGTTTGGTACTTGCTAAACAGTATAGCTGTAATAGACGTGGTCAATTGGGTTCTAAATTTCAACTGGATTTAATTTTGACCAGATTTATTTACACTCAATGCATTAGCCTGTGTTGATACCAGCTCGTATGCAAACAAGACTCTTCCTTGGGTGTAGTTCTGCTAAGATATGCCATTTTTTATAGTTGGGTTGGCTGCAGTTTTCTTGAAGGTGTTTAAAGCAAGTTAGTTATTATCTTTACCATTACCAGAAGCATCTTTAAAGCTCATAGGCAATGTCTTGTACTCTATTGCTTCTTGCTCCATTGAAGCTGTTATTTCATCCGGGTCATCCTAAAGGCTTATATTGGTCAGGGAAAGTTTATCAAGCACTAGGTTGCTTTGAATAGACTTCTGGAAAAGTTCTTGATCTCATGTTCAAGACAAGGATACTTTAAAGTCCTATCGTTGAGATTAAGTATATGCTTCTTGTTTGCAAGTGGAGATTCTGTTTGCCGCTTCAAGTACAGTACATAATTTACAATGTCTACACGGAATGGACAGCCAGAATATTTAGCCCGTATAAATCCGCCAGTACTTACCACCCACCAGCCACAACTCGTAATGCAAAAGTTATTAAGTAGTGACCCCTGTGGCACAGAGCAAAGAGAGTAGGAATGCATGTATTGAACTATATAAAACATACAGTGAGAGACAGTAGGTACCTACATTAAGCCATCAAACATCTGTCTCAGAGAGTAGAACTGTTACTGATGAATGTACAAAGAGCACCCACTAACCTTAGCTCTTTAAAACAATCCCGTTCCTTCTTTCTAACCATCAGCCAGGAAAATCACCAACACCAACTTCAATCCTAAGCGTGACTGGCTGGCACGACTCAGTGGTGTGATCGTGCCGTAGCATCGTCAAACCACCAAGCCGGGTTGACTAACCCTATTACACGCTCTACTATATCAGACTTTGTCTCGCTTTACGAGTTGTAGTATTTGATTCCATAGGTTTTTAAAAACATTGTAAACGACTCGGCGCAAAATTTTGTGCATGTATACAATTCTATTTAATAGGGTCAAGCTACAATTTATTATAATTTAAATTAAATAGATTTATATAACTTGAATTATGTTTCAAACTATCATTATATTATACGTAAGACAGTGATAGCTGACACACCTTGATCTGTGAATAAATATATTGGAGTCATCTTTAATTCTTTGAAAATGTTTTTAAAAGCTTTGATAACTGACTCAGGTTGCCTATTTCTCATAAAACAGCAGTAAAGCTTCTTAGAGAGCATCAATACAGAATAAAATATTTGCATGGCCAGAATTTACTTTCGCAAATTCTTTTCCTAGGATTTTTAAATCAGCACAATAAATTTTCCCTTCCATATTCACTAGGGTTCTTCGCCGTTTAAAGTTTTTGCGTATAGGCCGGTTCATTGAAAATGAACGCAGCTGACTTAGCTCCTTATTGACTTCTGCCTTATCATGAAAGTTTTTGTTATTCTTGAGAAACCCGCTAAAGGCCGAATACGAACCTTAAATCTAGAGTTTAAATATGATTTACGTATTTCTGCCATATTTAGAGCTGTAATTATTACTGACCTACATTGAACAACAGTTGATTGTAAATGGATACAGATTCCTAAATTCAATGCTTTTTATACTTTCTCAGCCACATTTACATTTATTTATTAATAGACAATATATTATTGACAAGGTGTACATAATATTATTAGTTTTGTTTAATTTTAGAATTAAAACTACCACTGAGACTTGCATCATATTTTATATAGAACTGTACAGTATTTTGGCAAGTAAGACTCAGTCAGTTACATTATTTACAATATGCATGTGAAATTAAGTTAGAAAAAAGTCTAGTATTAAATCCACGACGTTTTGAAAAGCAATTCTATCTACTTGTGATATTTAATTGCCTAATTGGTCTAACAAATTTTCTCTAGTACGCAGTCAAATTTTAAATAATGATTAAATGTAGTTTTTCTAACACTTGAAGCACAGGTCTCGATAATTTAAACAGGTTTAAATGAAAACTTGCTATCTCGACTTTGTTTAGTGACAGTATATGGTTTATTGTTTTTAGAGCCTGAGACTTTCCAGCTCCTTGAGTATCTGTTACAATCATTCTCAACGGGTTTTAGTAAAACTGTTTTTCAGGCAACTCAATTTGATTTCTGACAAAATTGATAATTTGTTTCTGAGCGGATGAAATAAAAGTGTACGACACCTCTGGAGGTTGTGACATTTCTAATATTGCAGCTCGTGCCAAATCGTCAAACTAAGTTCGATCAAATGAGTAGAGGGGTTCTCTCTTTAAAGTTTTATCAGGAATAGAACTAGTTAAATCACACTGACACTTACAATCTTCGATGTCTTTGGCACTAAGTCGATGCTTGTAAAAACAGATTAGGCAAAGCAAGTGATTTAAAATAAAAGCTTAGAAACGCGACTTTGGCAACAATGGTTTGTGTGGCAATGGTTCTATATATTGTCTAAGTAAGCCCCGCCCAAATGTCTGTCTATACATTTGCAACGTTTTCTCAACAACCTTGGCGAACTCAAAAGAAGTTCGTTTGCATGAGCAGCATTTTATGCGTCTACAACAAACTTTTATCGCTGGCTCACGTAATTCTCGTTCTGGTGATGGCAAGCTTTTTAATACTACTGGTGGTGGCTGTAGCCAAAGTTGACCGTCGCGAGTGTTGGCACAAATAAGTCTTGAAAGTTGTAAAGAAAAATATATTATACTTCCGTAGCACTGTTCACAAGTAAATCGATGTTGAACTGAACTAAAATTCTTAGTATGAAACCTGGCATTCAAGTCTCTATTAAAGTATTTGGGTTCTGTTGGTTGAGCCCATAAACTTCTCTAAGCAAAAACCAAAGCGTCACAGAACTGGCAGCTTATGAAAGTCAGCATGCCACAGTACAAATTGTTTGGATCTACAACATTCATACAATAGCAGCTCTCCTTGATATGGACTTCTCAATTGGATTTTGCTTGACAACTGAATTAAAACTGGACAAGTATTTAAACCTTGTAATTATAGTTTCTTGTTCTAGGACTCGTAAAAGAGGGTAGTAGGTAGGAATATGGTCCACTTCAGCCAATCACAAGACGCGATTTCCTGACCATGGTCTTGATCACCCGTCTCATTAAATTAGCATAACTGCAAACTCTGAGGGACCAAACTCAAACGTCGCTACATTAATAACCTATTGCTACTACAATCAATGATATTAATAGGCAAAGCTTGCCATTTTTAGAATCATTTTGTGTTCAATCTATAACTTCACCTTATCTTTATTTTTCCTTTTTTGTTTTACACCACAAAAAATTAAAATACGCAACTATGCAATTAGACAAAGAAATAAAGCAATCGCACTAAAATCAAGAACAGCCTGTCAAGGATGCATTAAAAAGAGGAAGAAACAGACTTTTAATGTTGCCACTACAAATAACTGAAAGATGTGCAGTGAATTTGAGGGATATTGAAGCTTTGACAAACTTGTATGTATCTTTAGGGTCTTGAATACCGTTATTGTAACAGCACCAAGTTAGCGCAGGCCATTACTGACCCATTGCTATCCATTTGACACTATTTGACAAACTTACTGACTAAACAAAACGCAAGGCTGGCTTCATCGTAGCCCGATGATTATACAACTTAATCTTTTCAGTTGAATGCCCAAGAAGTTACACAGGAAGAACATTACCAAAAACCAGCCGTTAAAGTTCAGCTGGCACCACAGCGTGTAAAAATCGATTGGGATGGGGTTATTTCTACTGCAGTAGCAGGGTTTCATCCGTCACTAAAACAACCAATTGACTATTTTGATGTTGCCGCCGTCACTGATTCAGACATTGACGACTCTGACAATTCTGACGTAGACTGCGATGCAGAAGACGAAAACAGCAATTAAGAATATAATTTGTAAACTGCAACTCGCAAGTTTAAAGAAATAATAATATAAACCATTTGTAGTATTGTAAATTTTGTAGTGTGTCCTACGGCAATATTAATGTGTGTACTAGTCACTTCTCTTTTATAAATGTTGCCAAGTTCTTGTAATAAATTTAAAGTTTAGTTCTGTGTTTAGTTTTAAAAAGCAGTAGCAAGTCGTGTGTGTGAAATATAATAATACTTTGTCAATAGTTTATAACCAACGTGTAAAATATTTTATACTCTGAATTTGTATAAGTGAAAATTTAAAAAGTAAAATAAAATGTAAACATCGAGTTCTAGACTTGAACGTTTATAAATTAGATTTAATACTACTGGAATAAATATGCTGCAGTTGTAGTTTAATTGCAACAGCGAATTATATTTCTTGTAAAGTATTTATTTAGATGGCACAAAACAAAGCCAAGAAAAATAATTGTAAGTTTGTATTCATTTGCAACGTTAAAAGCGAGGACTCGCATTGCATTTTCAATCATGTTATTTAGTAGAATGGTGAAGTGCAAATACCGCAGAGACCGCCTATTTTAAAACTTTACTTATTGCCATTTGTAATACAACTTATATAGGAAACAGTGAGAACAGTAGTCGTTCTTAAAAAATTAGGGTTGTAAAGGGGTACACTGGGATGGTTACATGTACGAACATATACATTACCAACAACAAGTATACCCTGCAAATATAAACTTTCTACAACAAATATTTTAAATGCGCGCCATGGCACTTACTATTTTCCAATTGCCCCGCAAACAAAAAAGCGATTTTTTTCTAGCGCAAAAACAGACATTCCGTGTTGTCCATAAAATCCGCCATATTTTTTAACATCGAAATATCAAGTTTAAATATAAAATTTCGTTTTGACACAGAGAAAGTTTTGAACATTTTGTTAGGACGCTTTGCACTCCTATTCACATTGCCCTTGGTATGTTAAGTGCTAAAACGCTCGAGTTTTTATTTTTAAAAATTTTAAATAACAAGTCAAGGCACTTTCATACGCATACATAGAAAGTGCCGTTTACGCTAGTGTTAATATGGCTACACCATACATCTCACTACAAACGCATACAATTTTATGTCGGTTAACTTGCAGCAAAATTATTTAATACACACAACATATTTTATTATATACCAACTTTACTTGGACCTAAATAATATTTGTACAAAAGAATTATTACTAGGAAACTTGTTAAACTACAGCAGGAGCAGAAAGTAAAAGTGAAAGTAAAAGAAAGTGGAAAAAGAATAAAGTCAAACAAATAGCCAAGCTCCAACATGACAAAATTCAAACGAAAAAATAAAACAAAAAAGTAGAATTTAAAAGTTAGGAAATGAAAAAAAGGAACAAAACAAAGCAGAATATAAGTTTGAGGAAGCAAACAGAATTCTAGTAGGTAGTTGTAGTGGTGAAAGCAAGGAAGGCATGGAGAGAGAACTTCTTCGTATCCTGGGCCTGGCCATAAGACTGGCAACGAAAACAAAAATTACAATTCATTTCAAGCTTTCGGACAAGACTATAGGATCGATACTCGACGCGCCGTGCCTCTGTTCACCAACTCCAATCCTATCCCCGCATGCTTGTCAGGGCATTATGTACAGGCTACAGCGTACGTGCGTACCATACTATCTGCATTGCCCTTAATTAAATTATACGTTACGTATACCTACCTATGTATGTGTCTCTCTCTCTCTCTCAACCGAATTGATCGTATTTAATTGAATTAGCCATCTCTCTCTACTGTCTTTTTTTCCGTGCACTCTCTCTCTCTCCCTTCATGGCCAGGCTCAAATTATTCATTTTTTCCAATCGATAATACTACTACTCCGTAGGTGCCCCATCATTTGCTTTGCAATTAATTGAATTATACATTACGTGTATCTGCATCTCTCTCTCTCTCTCTCTCTCTCTCCTACTCACTTATTTCTATTGCATTGAATTGCACTTAATTAAACTAGGCAATACGTATACCGTCTACCTATGTACCAAAATCTCTCTCTCTCTCTCTGTCTGTCTCTCAATCCCATCCATTCAACTGCATCTCTTTTTTTTTAATTACCCATCCATTACGTATAGCTATCTACCTACCTCTATCCCTTCCCCGGGTCCCGGATCCCAGCCTCCCTCATCCCTCTACCATTACGCTACCCGGTACTTCTCATCTCCCACTAATAAATCATTCCTTCCTCTTCCCAATAAACATTCCAGAACGGCCTCTAAACAAGTAGTAACGTGTACTCTTGTTTTCTAACGTTATATTTTTTTCGAAAAGAAAATCGTGAAAAACTAGAAATCTCTTAACAACATGCTTCGAACTCGAAAATGTTTTCTGCAAAATAATTTTTATTGTAATTTCAAAAATAGTCGAAATTTCAGATTCTGATTTTTTCCATTAACGTAATTAGAGAAATTTTTGGTAAACCCAGGTATAAAATATGAAACACCAGTAATTCAAAATGTGTTCTAAGGAGCTTTAGTGCCTCACGTAACTCACGTAAAAACTTTGTAACTGCAGAATGTTGTATCTGCGCTATTATAAAACCAAATACATTAGCTTAGGCTTGCATGGCATTGCTGGTTATGCAAATTAATTCGTTGCATTGCATTGGTAAAATGTTATAATTGAAAGAAATTTCACATAAACAAATTACCGTAGGTATCAAAAGGACTTATGTGCACGTTTAGCTAAAAACAAAATCCACTACCTACAAAACAACTAAAGTATCAAAGGGGCTCATGCTTAGCTAAAAACAAAATCCTGTATCTACAAAACAACTAAAATATTATGTCACTCGAATCATATGTACATGAAGCAATTACCAGTTTTTAAAGGCATGTATTAAGAATATTTTGCAGTTTAAAACAAACATCCTAATGCTTGTCCTTTTATAGTTATGATTGCATCCTTTAGAAAACTTGTAAACAGAGCTTTTTGCATTTTTAATAGCATGTAAATTAAATATATTCAATTTTCCGAAACCATGTGTATCTTGTCCTAATGCGCGGGTTAGCAATACAACGCGTGTCGAAGGTCTTTGTTTGAATAGTGCGCGGGTCTACCTAACACATTATTCAATAACTAATAACCCGGGAAGACCCGTAAGAATTGTGTTGTGTGTGTGTGTATGTACGTATGTATGTATTACTTGCGCATGCGCACGAAAAACCCAGAAATAACCCCGCACCTCCCGCCCCCGCACCCCTAAAAAATTTAATTATCGCAACACACTACAAAAGTATTGTATAAAATTTTAAATATAAAAATTAAATTATCGCAACACACTACAAAAGTATCGTATAAAATTTCAAATTGTACTAACATAACTAGTAGAGCTAGGCAGTGGATCCTGAGAAATGAAATAAAGTTTCAAATGTAGCACGTCTAGTAGGTGAGGGCGAGTCAGACCCCTTTCAGTATTTAGCTCTTCTGCCTATTTTCCAAGGCATGGGGCGAGTCAGACCCCGTACAGTTATTGCTCTTTTCCCACCAGAAGCACTCTTTCTCTATTCACAAACCATGGGTGACTATAGAGAGCACAGATACTAGTATCTGCGGCCCGGTCCGTACTAATTTATTACACAGAGCCAACCAGGACTAGCCTACCAGAGCTGGTGATCGAATCGGAGACGGTCTGAGTCTGGAAGTCGACAAACTCCAAACTGCAGACCCCGAACCTCGCGACCAACCTGGCAGGTTTCGGCAGGTTCTTTTAAGATTCTAAAAATCTTAAAAGTTCTATGTACTTTCTTTTGGAAGTCCAAAACAGTTTAGTTGCTTGTTTTTAGATTAACAAAATCTTCTATTCACTTGATTTTTAAAAGTTCAAAATGTTCTATATGCTTGTTTTTAAAAAGTAAAAAAAAACAATTTAGCAGGGACACGCCTTATGGTAATCTTGCCGTAATAGCCATCAGTGTCTGGCGTTAAAATACAGGATTTGTAAGAAATAATTGAGGAGTTGGAATTAATAGCTTATAGCCGCAAATCCTTGGTATATAAATAGTACTATATCATTATGTGAAACCTCGCACTAAGAAAACTTTATGAACCTTTTACTTCAAAAAATTAGAACCAAGATATTAATTTGATAACTATGAACTTCTAAATTCCAAGTAAAACGTAAAATGCGGGCATGAATTGTTAACTACAATCATTAGCAACTAAAATAACTCGATTCCCAAGTTAGTTTTCTTTTGGATTGGCCGGAAGTCAATCAAATCAAAAGGCACAAAATTTCAAGCTTGAAGCCTCAATAGCGATTAGCTCAGTGTGCATATATGTGATCACCAGATAAATCCTTAAAACACATCATAGCACCACTATTTTATTGATTTCCATTAGGTAACAATAATACCACTCAACTACATGTATGGCAATCATTTGAAATGTATACATTTATGTGATCTTTAAAGGTCAAAAATATGAATTTAAATTAAATTTGATATATAGGTTAGGGCAGTTTGCTGCAAATAGTTTTGTTGACATTATATGTGAATTTTTTTCACTAAAAAGAGAAAAGGAAATCTCTGAAAGTGTTAAGATAGCGTAGTACTTACGTACTACATTTTTTTAATGTCAACAGCCAACACCCACACATAGTTAGTTGGTACGAGACGACCGAGAGGAGAAGTATCTCTCACTGACCAAGCGATATACAATAAATATATACCTATATCACAGTACACCCATCTACGCGTGCATACGTATCCGTACAAACTCAGTACCATATTAACATACATTCATAGTCGCTCGGTATGCACCGTAACAGTGGTGGAGGTGCGCGCGTTGTAACGATTTCCAATATATTTAATTAAATAGAATATTAAAATAAGTAAAGTAAAGATAAGTTAAAATAAAGTTAAGTGCAAACGGGAAGTTAAGTAACAATTGTGAACATTGAAGCGATCATAGTATTGGTCGTAGTGAACAGAACTAAGAAAATTAAGTAAAGTGGAACAATAATAGTTAATTAATAATATTGATAAAATAAATATAAAGATATTTGAAAATCAGTGTAAAGAACAAAGCATGAGCATATTGCGTCACTTGTTTCCATTTCATAGAAAGTTTATAGATCTACAGGAGGACTGCAACGGCCAAGTATTAGTAGAGTTTTTTGATAAAGACCATAAAAGCCTGGGTATTCATGAGCCAATTAGTAAAGCTAAGTGTGAAAAACGATACCCGGGGTTGCAAATTTTTCCTTACAAACTAGTAAAACGAGAAGTTACTCCTAGATCTGAACTTCAAAAACCTGTACGAATAAGTGAAGTATCTGTGCATCCAACAGTTGCTAAACCAGACGAACAAAAACCAGGCAGCAGCAAGTACTTCACACCTGCCGCTACAGTGACACCAAGACTATTACGAGATAAAAAGCAATACGAACATTTAACATAAGAAATCATCAGAAAGCTTGATTTCAACAAAGAAGGCGACCCCAAAGAGCCTGACGAGGAACCAACCACTAGTACCGAAACACCAAAGCCAGTTCCCAGAACAGACACTGAGTCATCTCCAGAGATTGAAGAACCGTCCATAATACAACCGGACCACCGTCCAATTGATACTTCAGGGAGTTACTATTTAAGAGACTCATCGCCAGACCAGGACGAGTTGCCTACAGAATTCGAGAGGAAACTTAACCGACTAGGCGAATTGCTGCGTGACGAATCCCCAAACGCTGAAGAGGTTTCAAAGTTTGTAGCAGCGGTCCAGGCTTAGGACACTGATCAAGTAGAGGAGATATTGCTGCAAGCACGAGAACGGAATCAATCTTTGGTAACACCCACGACACCGGTACGTAATCGCTTTTGTCTTAGTATAGGATTTTTGTCGGCCTGTAAATCACCACGAACTGAGTCCAAGGAGGAGTGTTACCTTCCAGAAATATTGCTAATATTTATGTGAGGTCATGCACAATTGTTAGAGAGGGTCTGTGAGGACACTCTCCGTAAAGAGGTGAGGTGAACTCAATAAGTTACTCAAATAACACAGGTTTGTTTTTTAGTGAGCTGGTCCTTAGGCACCAGGTCTCTTTATTCATCAATAAGTAAATTAACACACAATAAACACAATAATAATCCAATATTTATTTAATATTAATTCACCTGAACTTACTGTTAGGTGATCCAAAGTTAACTAATATTATTTAAATAACGTAAGATTGACCATACCTTCTCTGGTTATCTTGGAATACAACAATGGGGTAATGCTGTACTCGGGGCTATTCGAGTCAGTCCCTTACTAGGGTGAGACTAAATTAAAGTGCGTAATTAAGTGTAAGGTTTGTGAGTGAATCTCGGTGAGCAGCAGTATGTGTGTGTGTGTGTCTTAGGAAAAATATTCTAAGTCTTTGGCAGACTAGAAATTTTTCTAAGTGTTTCGCGGGATGTTGAGAAAATCTTCTAAGTCTTTCGCGTTTTGGTTCACACTTAGATAATAACAACTCTGCGTACCCTTAGCCTGAACCAAGCCAAGGAGACCAAGATGTTACTATAAATACGAAACTTTCTCGATAGTCCCTTCTGCCCAAAGGCTAGGGACTCTTCTCTCCAGAGAAGGAGACCTTCGTATTTGAGTCTTATAAGGTGCGTGACTATCAGACTCACTGCGTACTCGGATAGCTTTCTATCCAAAGACCATGAGTCTGACTAACTCACCAAGACTGAGAAAGGCACTGCACAAGATCTACTTGAGGTCTTCACTGCTCGGCGTCTCGGGATCAACTGAACTGGCTGGTGTGGCAGAGGCCCCTTTTATACCCGTCCGGAGACGTATGTACATGTAATGGGCAAGGTTGGAAACGTTCTGGGAACGTTTTCATCCAGCCACCTGTTTTAGCTCATGTTTCAATGAGTCAGCTCCAAGTTCTATTTTTAGCTATTTTTAATGGGATTCTGTCAAGTGAGGCACTTTAAGGCATCCTGTTAATATGTATGCCTAATGTAAGCATAGGTGCACGTGCAACGTTGGCGTGCAGCTGACAAACGTTTGTGGGTCAAAAGGAATTTTCCCACGAAACCATCTGCCACTTCAAAGCAACCGCAAGCAGATGTTCAGAACATCTGTGGACCGGGTGTGCAAAGAATTGGACCATCTGGTCATGCGCCCTCTGGTTGGCTCAGGTACATACTAAAAGAATGTATGAGTCATCCAGTGCAACTGCTTACCAAGCATAACGGCAGTCTTTATATAGCTACTATGTTTTAGTTATATATGCTCCTGCCGTACACCGGGCTTACCTGCTTATAGCACTATATGGATACATTTAGTGTGTGTAGTGTGTCTCGCATGCCACACAAAGATTGTCGTTCTCTCGACGTTTTTCACATGTCTGTGGCGAGAGGATCTCCAGACATGTGTTTGGTGTCATATTACACACACGGAAAGGGGAGACCAAAACCAAAAGCATCTCTGCACTTGCTTTCGTTCCTTCCTTCCTGACACTCTCTCTGTGTATCAAGATGCCTGTGTCGGGTACCTACTATTTTAAGTTGTAATTTAGGTAAGCAAAAGTTGATAGTCAACAGGAGGACCGACTTGAGGAGGAAACCGAGATTGAGAGTCATTTAGACAGAGTCACGGGCATTAACGAATTACAAATAGAACCGAGAGTCGTAGGGGTTCCAGAAATAAAAATAGAAGTTGAGCCAGAGATAGACTATTACGGCATTGGACAGTTATTTCCAGTGAAAATTGCAAATTTTAAAGCATTAGAGTTGAAACGACCGTCGTATTCCAAATCTGACATTTATACGAACGCATTTAACGAGTTCCAGACTGAGTTCACCGCATACGTAGCGTCAACAAATGTGGATTTAAATTATAGTAAGAAACTATTGACAGAGGCATTAACTACACCCATCGCACAGAGTTATTTTAACATTAACAAGGCACAGCTAACGGATGCAATAACACTGGCACAGCTGTTTGCCGGAATATTAGTAAGTTGCCCAGCAAAACCACACCCAACAGTACCGTTAGTCGAACTTTTGCAACCACGCCAACAGTGCACCGAGGGCGCCAATGATTTTTTCATGAGGCTTCAAAGTTCATTTGGAGTGAGTTGGGCTAATTTTCCAGCAGCACAAATGTTAACTGCAATAATGCGAAATTTGCGAGAGAATGTTAGAAATTTTCTAAGAATGCAAGCGCAGCCAACAACACTCGCACAGTTACAAGCATTATTGATTCAATTTGATGCATCAGATACATATGAAGTAAAGTCACCTGTAATTAAGCAAGAGGTAGCGGAAGTGCAACAGGTGGACATAGTATCGGCATTAGAAAAGACAGTAGCATCATTGACTCACCAACTCAGCGAGATGCAGAAACAGCCACGTATTAGTCCCACCTCATATCAACCACAACAGCAGCACGTACGCCCGCCACAAGGGAGATTTAATCATTCACGGGGAGCTCTTAGACAGCTCGATCATAGAGTATGCCATGGGTGTGGCAGGCCAGGGCATTTCATTGCAAATTGCACAGCAGGGACTCAAGGTACGTGGCCAAGAATGAATCAACAGTACTCGAATCGTGGATATTACAATCCACGTCAACAGCATAATTATCGAGGGGGAAATCGCAATTACCAACCACGGCAGTCAACAGGATATGCATCACCAGGATGGAGCAACCAAAATCCCAACTTTATTCGACCTTTCATTCCACGATTGCAACAATATAGTCATAATTTTATCGCACTATTCCCCAACTTAGCAATTATGCCGCCACCGAATTACAACACTCAACAGCAAAATCAACATTTAAACGATTAAGTGGAGCGAGCGGGCCGACTCGAGCCATTGCAAATATTAAACCACCAGAAATAAATATAGTTAGTACCTACAATAGATTTAGTGCATTCAAAATAGTTGAGAGTGAAGAGGAAATGCTTTACCAAACAAACAATAACAATGATGTGAACAATGTGAGCGAAGCAACGGAAGCCATAAATTTAAAAAGCATCAACATTGAAGGCAGTGCCAAGACTTGCCTTGTGAATATTTTTATTGATAGTGGAGCTATGTGCTCGATTATTAATAGTGATGTGGTGAAACATTTAGTTGTCGAAATACAGCCATCAAAATTAACATTGAGAAACTATGGAGGTGGCGCAATTTTTAATAGTGGACAGGCAAAAGTGACAATTAACTTTAATGGATACAATGTGACTCATACCTACATAGTTGTAAACAATGCACAGCATGAGCTTTTAGTTGGCGAGGATTTCTTAAGAAAATTTAAAGTAGTTTTGGATGTTGGAAATGAAGTAATTTATTCACCTAAGTTTGGACACGTACGAATGACACCAAGCCAGCCACCCGCTACAGACAGGCGACAGTTTGAAATTTCATCAGTCTACACGGAGCAAGAGACCAACTTAAGTTAAGTACGAGAGAACACACAGAGACAAGCGATGGCCAACGCCCCTCTTTTGAATCAGCAAGTCAATAAAACACGGGACATGGATCTAGTCGCCGTCAGTATGAATGTTAAAAAAAAATTTTATGAAAGAGTACGAGCCACTGACAAGCATCCTAATGTAGCTAGAGTTAAGAAGTCAACATCTACAGCGCCAAGCATTCTCAATACAAAGAAAGGAGGAAAAACGGAGAATATTGTAAGAATACATAGCGCTAGCAGACAAGTACTACAGCCCTTCTCTATGGCGGACTTCTCAATTTACGTATTGAATCAAATAAATGGAACTCGATTTCAAGCTTTGTCACTGGGACAAAGGAAGCTAAAACAGATGGTGATTCAAAACTTTATGATTAGTTAAAAAACTCAGTTTCTCCGCGTATTAAATCCATCGGAGGAGGAAATAATAATACAAAGTAAGGCTGTAATTGCTACCGCTCAGAATACAGACTGGGATGAACTAGAAGTGCAAGTTATAAATAATATTAGTAAAGTGGAACCAAATTCTCAGCAAGGAGGACTTAGATCGGATATACCTATATATAAAGTAGATGAACTGGAGCAGGAAATCAATAAAGTTGCATATGACCCGCAGTTAAGTAGTGCAGATCTAATGAAATACAAAAAGTTGGTAGCTGAATGTCAACAAGCTTTCAAATTTTCCTGTACTCCGCTTAGGGATTATCCCCATGCTAAGTACAAGATCGAACTACTTGACCCAACACCAGTACAGCTGTGGGCTCACCCACAAAGCGAAGCACAACACGAAGAGATAGCACGCCAAGTGAAGCAACAATTAGCGGACGGCACAATTCGGGAGAGTAACAGTGACTGGAGCAGTCTATCGTTTTTAGTTAGCACGAAATCGCCTGATCCGACCAAGAAACAGTTCAGACTCGTAAATAACTATAGATTTCTGAATTTTCAAACTAAAAAACAGCTTTTTCCTTTGCCTTTAATCCACGAGATCCTGTATTGATTCAGGGGAAAGAATATCTTTTCAGCTTTGGACATGGAAGTGGGCTACAATCATATCTTACTTGATGAAGAATCTATTCCACTTTCAGCCTTCAAGACTAGACATGGGCACTATGAATGCCTCAAGCTGGGGTTTGGCATGCAGGTAGCCCCGAGTTTTTTCTCCAAGATGATGATAAATATGCTTGGAGATCTACAGTATACTGAAGTGTTACATTATTTAGACGACATCATTGTGCCATCGGAAGACATCGATCAAAACATCAGTTTGCTACGTAAAGTTTTCCATAAATTAATTGAAAATAACTAAACGCTAAAACCATCAAAGTGTAGATTGGGTTTCAAGAGATAAGAAATACTAGGGTTCTTAGTAAGCAAAGACGGGCGCGAACCAACACTTGAATTAGTTGATCCCATTCGTAAAATTAAGCCTTCCACCAAAGTCAAATCACTTCAGTCATTCATGGACTTAGTTAATTTTTATTCGGAATTCATCCCAAATTCAGCTACAATAGCACGACCCCTCAATGATTTATTAAGGAAGGACGTTGCATACATCTGGACACCGGAGTGTCAAGAAGATTTTGAGAAATTAAAATTGGCTTTAACAACTGCTCCTATTCAGGCTCATTTTGATCCAAAATTACTAACTACATTAAGAACAGAAGCATCGTTAACTGGACTGAAATGTACACTATTTCAAACTCATATAGTTGATGGAAGACCAATTGAAAAAATTTTAGCATCCATTAGCAAGTCTTTGACCCCTGCTATGAAGAACTATCAGGTTCCAGTGTTGGAGATGGAAGCGATAGCTTTGGATTATAACGGTTATCTCACTTCTTGAAGGGGATTCCATTTAAAATTGAAACTGATAATTTGACATTGCCCAGCTTAATCAACTCTAAGAAAACTCCTATGTCACCTAAATTGTTCAGACAAGCCATGATTTTTAATTTATATAACATCACATATATTAGTCACTTAGCAGGCAAGATCAACTTCCTACCGGACCTGTTGTCAAGAACTCATAATGCAGATATGGACTTTTCCATATGGACGTTAAAATCAGTACCACGAGACGAGAATTACCGACCAGAACAGTTGGCCGATCCAGCTTTAGCCAAAATCATGACGACAATTGAAAGAAGCTCAGTGGAAACGTTATCAAATTATCAGTTACTCAACGGCATACTGTATTTTAGGCAGGCCGAATATAAAAAGTATAAATTTTTATTAGTGATTCCGTGCCATAAGAGAAAAGAAATCTTAACTAATTTACACGATTCTAAAATTGCGGGACATTCAGGTAAAAAGAAAACATTAAATAAAATTCGACAAACTTTATTTTGGCCTACTATGAGTAAAGATGTGTTTGACTATGTGCGGACTTGTTCTAGCTGCCAGCAAAACAAAGTGCCTCGCATCAAGCCAGCTGGGTTATTCAGATTCATTGACATTCCATGTGCACCATTCGAACGAATTCAGATTGATTACGCGGGGTCGATAAACACATCCGTAAATCGAAATAAGTATTTACTAATTGCTGTTTGTTATTTGACAAAATTTTTAGTTGCGAAAGCTGTTCCAAATTGTGAAGCCGCGACGACCGCTAAATTTCTAATGGAGGAGATCGTGAATAAACATAGAGCACCACGAATTATCCAGAGTGACAATGGATCCTCGTTCTTAAATAACACCGTGAAGGAGTTAAATAAGTTACTAGGAACCAACCATATTACCAGCAGCCCGTACACACCAAGAAGTAATGGATGTGTAGAGGCCAGCCAGGATGTTGTGATGAAAGCTATTCAGTCCTATCGGAGTAAATCAAGGAGAGACTGGGACGAGGCGCTACCACAAATTACTTTTGCTTTGAATACGAGTACCCACTCAACCACGGGGATGACGCCCTTTTTCTGTCTATATGGAAGGGAGGCTACACAGCCACTGGATTTGTCCTTGCCATTATTCAGGGAACCACTGACAATTAGGGATCATGAGCAAGGTCGCGAGGCACGAGAGCATGCCCGACTTGCTATAGAAAATAGTCATGTCCAGTGGGCACAGCGTTATAATCCTAATAGACGAGACTTTGAATTTAATGTAGGAGATTTAGTCTTATTACGAAATAGTAATACAAAAAAAGGTTTTTCTAAAAAATTAATGTCTATATTTTCCAGACGCTACAAAATTGTTGAGTCTGTCGGAAATAATGTATATACCATCGAAGGGAGAAAACGAGGAGGTGGATTGATTTGCTTTAATGTCAATATGGAGAAGCTAAGGAGATACTATGTACGGCCTGGGGAGATTATTTTACCCATACAGAGATCAACGGTTCACGCGGGGTGTTCCCAGGGGAATTTAGAGTTAAATAATACCAACTCAGCTGATACAAGCCCTCAACAGAATTCCAGCCTTCCTAGTCAACATACAAACACACAGCAGTATGATGAAGACTTCCCGCAGTTAGTTCGTTTTGACAGTATACAACCAGAAGTTAGCACTGAAGGCCTACCGACATTAATCCCTGCAACCGAACAGTCTATAGTTAAAAGAGGTCGTGGTCGACCACCAGGTTCTAGGAATAAGGATACGTTAGCTACTGTAAATGATAAGTATATAATGAATTAGGATATTTATCGATATAATTTAAGGCATTATGATAAAAATTGGGATAAATAATCGGTTATTTGTAAATTAGGTATTACGTTAAAAATAAATTAGCCTATCTCATACTATTAAAATATAGAACTTTCGCAACAGCAGTGTATACAAACTATACACGCCGCCCCGCCAAAAACTGTCAAGCCAGATCATGGACTTGAACGCGGAACCACGATGCTGTGTCAAATTAACCAATTATTTACGACAAGCTCAGGACAGGATCACATTTTGGCGCGAGAAATGCTAAGTGTATAACATAATTTGACGATATTTAGAGTAAGTACCTTGTTAGTGACACATAAATTTTTAAACTAGAACAAAAACAAAATAAAAATGTAATATAATTATAATTGAATAGTTAAATTGTAATTATAGACGCGGCCTAGTATTACGGTTAGGTCTACACATATGTGCAGTAAATAAATTAATTTTCAAAATCAAAATAAAATCGATAAAAAGGAGATAGGTAGGAATAGGATTATTCTAAATGTAGAAATAGTTATAGAACATACGGCCGTAGGGTGTACTTACGTACATACCAGTAGATAGTAAGGACAATTAAAATAATTAAATCCAAAGTTACTAGTTTCGATCAATAATCTATTAAGTAGTTGATTTTATTACGAGTTTAAAACATAGCCATTACTAGTTAACAAAAAGAGTTTTAAAACCAAAATAAAATAGAGAGATAAGTTATTGACTAGGTAGATCTATATAGTTTTGTCAAGGATTAAGGAAAAGCTGTGCGGATGAAATATATGAGGTCCTGGTCATAAACGTGACACATGTAATTTTAAAACATAGTTATGAATTAATTTTTGCCACAAGTTATAAGTAATTTTTGGTTTATATTTAGCATAATCTTGTAAGTAGTTGGTTAAGGGAATGAAGGACTTGCATGAGTACGTCCTCTTAGTTACTCACTTTTCATTTAAGAAAAAATTCTGAAATTAGGTTCTAGTAGGTTGTGGAGCTAAGTTGTTGTTATAGAGTGAGCAAGTTCAAGGTTATAAACTTGGCCTTTGCTTTATGCCTACCTAACTATAGTACGGCTAGACTGTTATTTTTTTTAATACCTATACGTAGTCGCCAGGCCTAATAAACATTTACTAGGGAACCCACAGGCACTTTTCAACCCAGTCTCTTTTAAAATTAAGATTACCAAAAACATGACAAGTTAATGAATTATAATTATATAGTGCGTAAGTTATGTACCTCGGCTACGGTAGGCTTGAGCTAGAAATAGATAAACAAAACTTCCATTGGGAAGTACATAGATTAGTAAAAATATATCATACACAATGGTATAAGTATACATATATATAACGCAGCTTACATAGTTATAAGCAGTAGATATATATAAGTGTAGGAATAATATTAGTTTAGCCATAATGTTAAGTACGTACCATGTAAAAAATTAGAATGTTTAAAATTTCCAAATTGATATGTATAGTATCTAGTCACGCTCAAGTTTGTTTAATCTGGCCGGAAAACTGTAAACAAAAAGCCAAACTCCGCTTGGAGGCGCAACCATTAATTATTTGTACGATAATTCATTTGAATATCACATTAACATCAAAATTATGTTTGGTGTGTTTGACACCACTGAAATATGTTATTTGTTGTAATTTGGACAGTTTATTTGAGTAATGTTATGAAATTTTTAAAGTGTGAGAGTTACCTGTAATTTGTATTTAATATTAACACTAAAATTCGTAGGGTTAGCGTAGTCACCGAGGTCACTGGGTGTGGATAGTCATCTTCCGCAAACACTATTTCGGGCTGGGAATAGTATATACAGTCCATCCGGAATGTTAAAAGATTTATTTTAGTAGTAAAATGTAATAACTGCGAAAATTCGGTCTAAAACCCGCGGTGTTCCCTAATCTGGCGGTTTTCCAAAATTATTTTTTCAAAATTTTAGTATGTATATGATAGTCCTGAATTTTACAAATTTTTTAAGCTATTAGGCTATTACACAAAATTGTACTCACCAAATTGTTAAAATTGTAAATATTTTCTTAATCTTGGTAGTTAACTTGGAAAAGATTGGGATCCGTCCTCAATGCCTTCCTAATGTAATGTGTGTATGCTTAGTAATGGTTAATACATAGTGCGTATGAATAAGATAGGCTTGGCATTGACAGTGTAAGATGTCTGTCCTTTTATTTTTATTGATAAATTGCTATTATTGTGAACGGCATGGTTTTAATTACCTATAGCTACCGCGTAAATTATATAGTTTCACTATAGCGTAGAGGCTGGTGTGTTAAGATAGCGTAGTACATACGTACTACACTCTCCTAATGTCAACAGCCAACACCCACACATTGTCTATATAGATAGATGTACTAGCGATAAGATAGTTAGTTGGTACGAGACGAGCGAGAGGAGAAGTATCTCTCACTGACCAAGCGATAAATATATACCTATATCACAGTACACCCATCTACGCGTGCATACGTATCCGTACAAACTCAGTACCATATTAACATACATTCATAGTCGCTCGGTATGCACCGTAACAAAAGGCAAATGCTACCATTAGGACGCGAGCTATCAAAATTTTCTAGTCTTAATGCTTATTTAATAAGGCTCCTTAGAAATCATTTCAGAATTACTGGTAATTTTATATTTTATACCTGGGATTACCAAAAATTTCCATAGTTACGTTAATGGAAAAAATCAGAATCTGAAATTTCAACCTTTTTTGAAATTACAATAAAAATTATTTTGCAGAAAAAGTTTTCGAGTTCAAAGCATGTTGTTAAGCGATTTCTAGTTTTTTACGATTTTCTTTTCGATAAAAATATAACGTTAAAAAACAAGGGTATACGTTGGCGGGGTTTGCTCGTAAAAAGTGCAAAATGCGCTTCAATGGTATAGGGAGGAAAAAAGAAAATTCACCTAAGGGTGTGTTTTATAAAACTACAAATATCCGATCGTGGGTAGCACTGGTAGCAGGAAGCCTGTGTAGTTTCAAAATCTAAATAGTTTGCTTAGAAGGTCCGGTTGAGTCTCCAAAATATTTAATGCCTCGGTTTGTGTTACGTATGTGATAAGGTTATGTATATGTGGGAACTGGACTATAATATATGGCACAGCTGAGACTTGAGATGCGGAGGGGATGCAGCGTAGAGTCAAATCTATGCCGTACTTTATACTAATTACATATTAAAGTGGCCTTCCGTGCCCGGAACTGCGAACGTTCATCTATTCTTCTACCTTCTATATAGATAGGTGTTACGTAAAGGCACATTATCTATGTAGATATATGAAGATATAACTTACAAGGAAATAGTTTTACATGGTATAAAATTAGGCCTTAAAAATAATGATTTTTCAAAAATTTGCCGAAAACATTTTCGATTTCCCAAAGTAGACCAAGGAAATTCCTATCTATTATATTCCTGTCTAAAGTGTTATTGAAACGTCTATTTCAGTGAAAAGGGGAAAAATCCGGCGCTTCGCGCCAGATTTGTCGACCGGGGGCGGGCCCGAAGTAGATGCTGAGCTTCAACAAAGGCACAAGATAATTTATGTTACGCTTAAACATGATATAAAATTTGTGGAAGCTCCTCTACCATCAATAAGCCATATAAGAATGTTCGTAGCCTGTAGCTTAATATAGCTGCCAAACTTTTATAAATTGCACTATTCACAAATGCTGTCATTTATAGAGGCTCCCCTACTATCAATGCCTCATATATGGATGTTCGTAGCAAGCAGTTAAACAAAAGTTGGAAAAAATTTTAAAGTTAAAAATGAGGGTCCTAAAAACTATGATATTTGAATGACGTCATTATAAACGATCCCTGAATATCTATAACACAAATAAGTCCGTGACATGTAGTTTAAATAGGTTGGGAAAAATTCTAACGTTGGAACTGGGAGTACTTAAAACTATGATATTTAAAGGACGTCATTATGGAAGATCTCTGAATATCTTTAACATATATAGGTCATGAAATGTAGCTCCAATAGGTTGGAGAAACTTTTAAAGTTATAAATGGGGGTACCTAAAACTGTAAAATGTGAAGGACGTCATTAGGAACGGTCCCTGAATATCTAATAACTTTAAAGGTATGAGAATATAGTTAAAATACGTTAAAAAATTACAGTTGTTTAAAATGTGAAATACTTTATTAAAGAGGATCCCTAAATATCTATATGCTACATAGGCATATTTATGACACGTGGTTAAAATAGATGGGGGTACTTAAAACTATAAAATGTGGAGAACGTCATTATGGACTATCCCTGAATATATATATACTATATAGGTATATTTATGACATGTAATTAAAATAGTTAGGGGTACTTAAAACTATAAAATGCGGAGGACGTCATTATGGACGATCTCTGAATATCTATATACAATGTGGGTATATTTATGACACGTGGTTAAAAAAGATGAGGGTACTTAAAACTATAAAATGTGAAGGACGTCATTCAAGGACGATTCTTGAATAGATATATACTATAAAGGTGTATTTATACTATATAGGTATATTTATGACATGAGGTTAAAATAGGTTATGAAACATTTTAAAGTTGGAAATGGGGGTACTTTAAAGTATGCTTTTTGAAGGACTTTGTTTATGGACGATCCGTCGCTATCTGTAATGGGTTGTCCATAAATGCTATCGAAATATCTTTATTTCTAGGACCTCATGACTCCCCTGTCATTAGCTTAACCATTGCGTAAATGGCTATCTTTACCAGTAGACCCTACTCATGATATCATTTATCGACGAACCCTAACCCAACATATTGTAATGAATAGGAATCTGTAAAATGGCGAGAGGGAACAGTGATGCCCATAGATTTTATGCGGTGTGTTTAAACACACGACAGTCCATGTAGAATTTGAAAATTTGTTATTATGCACGTTAATGTAACCTTACGGGAGCTGAGACTGGGGTTTTGCATGTGAATAAAATGAAGCGTAAAAAATTTCAAGAGTTGGTCCATTTAACTGCCTATTGCAACTAACATACTGTATAGATGATACCCAAAAACTATACAGCACATCTACATTGCATTTACGTGATTTAGGAATTTTTTGTATTATAATTAATTCAAAATTACGACCTGTAGCGTACAACAATGAAAAAGGGGACAGACAGACAGACACACAGGCGGACGGACAAAACCAACGCGAGACCTGCGCGCGCATTTATGATTACATAAAATTAGCAGAAAGTAAATCGAGTAAAATGGTGAAATTTAAATTACGTCATTTGCAGACGACCCTAAACTATCTGTGAGCTATACATGTATGTGAGTGACATGACGTAAAAAAGGGGGAACCGTAAAGAAGTGAAGTTTGGATGACGTCATTTACGGACAGTTCCTAATAGAAATGTCTGTGTTTTTTTTGTAATTAGTGTGTTTCATAGCTGGGCATGTGCACTTGCTTCCCACCACTTTCTTGCGTGCAATGTAAATTCCTTGCACTGGCACTCTGCTCACTGAGTGAAGGGGAAAGAACTGCTCGAGTGCGCCCATCTATGTATTTTTCGCTCCCTCGTTTTTATGGTGTTTACTTCTAAATTTCTTGACCTTGGTCAGTTCAACAGATCTTACTCCTATGAACGTGCCGGAGATAGAAACAATTGTAACACCGGGAAAGCTAAGATGGGCAGTGAACAGCTTTGGGCCGTACAAGGCACCAGGCCCCGACGGTATAGCTCCGGCTGTTTTACAGCACAGCTTACCTGTACTCACTGAACACCTGCAATTTCTGTTCAAAGGGTGCCTAATTTTGGGCTACACACCGACAATCTGGCGTAATGCAAAGGTCGTATTTTTACCAAAACCAGGAAAGAAAGATTACAGCGAACCCACATCGTGGCGTCCAATCTCACTATCCAACTTTTTGCTAAAGTCCCTTGAGAGGTTAACGGATAGGCACATAAGGACTCCTAGATTAGAAGCCTTGTTGCGCTCCAATAACCAATTTGCTTACTTAAAAGGAGTATCCACCGAAGCCGCTCTACATAGGCTGGTAACACATGTAGAAAAAGCTTTGCAAAGAAAAGAATTAGTCCTTGCTGTCTTTGCAGACATTGAAGGAGCATTCAGCAATCTTTTGTTCAGTGCTGTACAGCGAGCAATGAAGCGTTTGGAAATATCCCTCTTCATCAGAAGGTGGATATTTTGCATGCTCTGTAATCGTCAAGTACACTCTGAACTGCAACAAGAAACTAGGAGAAGAAGTGTAGAGAGAGGGTGCCCACAGGGGGGTGTTCTCTCACCACTTCTTTGGAACCTAGTAATGGATGAGTTACTTGCCACCCTGAAGGCCAAAGTACTATCAATGCTATCCCAGGGTTTTGCAGACGATGCAGCCATGGTCCAAAGCGGTCGAGATTTCAACGCCATTGTGAGCAGGATCCAAGCAGGTTTACGCCTGACGGATACCTGGTGCGTTAAAAATGGCCTCAGATTGAAGCCTGACAAGACTTATGTAATTGATTTTACTAGAAACCCCCGTTTTAAAGGGAGACCTGTACACTACCAGGGCATACTTTTACCAAAATCAGACACGGTTAAATACCTTGGTGTGATCTTGGACAAAAGGCTCACATGGATTCCACATTGCGAATCTATTGGGAAAAAAACATCCACCACCCTTGCAAGATGTAAGCGGATGGTTGGTAAATCATGGGCACTACAGCCTAGAGTTGTAAGTTGGATGTACACAGCAATGGTTCGCCCGGTCCTAGACTACGCTGTCGCTGTCTGGCATCCTGCTATTCAAACTCAAAAAGCTGTTAAAGTTCTCACAAAAGTTCAAAGACACGCTTGTCTTTTGATAACAGGGGCAATGCAGACCACACCCACGTCCGCAATCGAATGCTTGGTCGGACTGACTCCTTTGTATATACATCTAACTGGAATAGCAGTTCGTACAATGCATAGATTGAGAGCTAGGGGTCTGTGGCATGGCAACCCACAAGTACTTGACCATCGCAGTCACACACGCCTTTGGGATGAATGGGTTAACAATGAACCCATCCTCCAAATGGGCACTGACTGTAGCATCCTTACTCCAAAGGATAGTATCTACTACTTAGTAGAAAATCAACCCAGAAATGCCTGGGACAGTGATCTATCGGAACTAGCACATGGGTATGTTTGCTTCACACACGGATCCAGAAATGGGCCTCTCTCAGGAAGCGGTGTCCTCATTGAGCTGTGTCAATCCCACACCCGAGAAACACTGCATTCAGAATCCATCTACCTAGGCAAGTACGCTACTGTATTTCAGTGTGAGATCTTTGCAATCCTACACACGGCCAATTGGCTGTTGGGGATGGGCTGTGAAGGTCAAACAATACACATCTTTAGCGACAGTCTAAGTTC
Organism: Dicyrtomina minuta; assembly: GCA_949802685.1. Classification (NCBI taxonomy): domain Eukaryota; kingdom Metazoa; phylum Arthropoda; class Collembola; order Symphypleona; family Dicyrtomidae; genus Dicyrtomina; species Dicyrtomina minuta. Next base: position 29,869 of record CATKUY010000477.1, read on the forward strand.
ACTAAATGCGCTGGTAAAAAATACTACCGTGTCTACGCTAGTGCTTGCGTGTCACGAAAGTTTGAACCGTCTGGCCACAGGCAACGTAGTTAGACTTTCATGGATACCAAGCCACACTGGCTACCGAGGCAATGAAGAGGCAGATCGCCTTGCCAAAGCATCGTATGAGAACATTGCTCCCTCACAGGAGGCAATGCATTCTATTCCTATTGCAACATCTGTGGTTAACATGGCTATCCGCTCTAGAGGAAGGAAAGCACACACAGATAGGTGGGATAAAATAACTACATGTGCGCAATCTAAGCGATGGATAGACAAACCTTGGAATGGAAATCACTCGCTTACAAGATATTCGCGCATACATTTAAAATGGCTAGTCGAAATACTCACTGGTCATGGAAGATTCCAGGCACATATGCACAGGATGAGACTAGCTATTTCACCTTTGTGTTCACATTGTGGACTAGAGCAGGAAACAGCACGTCACTTTCTGGCGGAGTGTCCGAGATACATTATGATCAGAAACATTTATCTGGGTGCATGCATCTTGACAACTGATCAACTACTACTGGCTACACCGAAAGACTTGTTGTCCTATACCATGGCAACAGGTCGTTTTGCGTAAGGCCTAAATTAAAGTTATAGTATAAGGGTAGTCTGCAATGGGCCTATCAGTGGCCTGAGCGGCATTTCACACAGTATCATACTGTGTGCGATCCCTTCAAATACAATACAATACAATCTATATACAATGTGGGTATATTTATGACACGTGGTTAAAAAAGATGAGGGTACTTAAAACTATAAAATGTGAAGGACGTCATTCAAGGACGATTCTTGAATAGATATATACTATAAAGGTGTATTTATACTATATAGGTATATTTATGACATGAGGTTAAAATAGGTTATGAAACATTTTAAAGTTGGAAATGGGGGTACTTTAAAGTATGCTTTTTGAAGGACTTTGTTTATGGACGATCCGTCGCTATCTGTAATGGGTTGTCCATAAATGCTATCGAAATATCTTTATTTCTAGGACCTCATGACTCCCCTGTCATTAGCTTAACCATTGCGTAAATGGCTATCTTTACCAGTAGACCCTACTCATGATATCATTTATCGACGAACCCTAACCCAACATATTGTAATGAATAGGAATCTGTAAAATGGCGAGAGGGAACAGTGATGCCCATAGATTTTATGCGGTGTGTTTAAACACACGACAGTCCATGTAGAATTTGAAAATTTGTTATTATGCACGTTAATGTAACCTTACGGGAGCTGAGACTGGGGTTTTGCATGTGAATAAAATGAAGCGTAAAAAATTTCAAGAGTTGGTCCATTTAACTGCCTATTGCAACTAACATACTGTATAGATGATACCCAAAAACTATACAGCACATCTACATTGCATTTACGTGATTTAGGAATTTTTTGTATTATAATTAATTCAAAATTACGACCTGTAGCGTACAACAATGAAAAAGGGGACAGACAGACAGACACACAGGCGGACGGACAAAACCAACGCGAGACCTGCGCGCGCATTTATGATTACATAAAATTAGCAGAAAGTAAATCGAGTAAAATGGTGAAATTTAAATTACGTCATTTGCAGACGACCCTAAACTATCTGTGAGCTATACATGTATGTGAGTGACATGACGTAAAAAAGGGGGAACCGTAAAGAAGTGAAGTTTGGATGACGTCATTTACGGACAGTTCCTAATAGAAATGTCTGTGTTTTTTTTGTAATTAGTGTGTTTCATAGCTGGGCATGTGCACTTGCTTCACACCACTTTCTTGCGTGCAATGTAAATTCCTTGCACTGGCACTCTGCTCACTGAGTGAAGGGGAAAGAACTGCTCGAGTGCGCCCATCTATGTATTTTTCGCTCCCTCGTTTTTATGGTGTTTACTTCTAAATTTCTTGACCTTGGTCAGTTCAACATTTAATTGCTAAGCAATGGTCAGTTCGATTACAGTGAAAAAACAATACAGACCTGCCGGCTCGCTTTTGTGATTGTTTTAAAAAAGTTCTAAGACAATAGTGTAAACGGTTTGACCTGTAGCGTGGGGCCAACAGACGGACAGACGGACGGACAGACGGACATGACCATTTCATTAGATGCTTGCTCAGCATCTAAAAACTAACGAATTCTTCAGGTTTCGTTGTTTTTCGAAACATACACTCAATGTTAAACATCAATGTTACAAACTTTAAATGCACCTAATACAGAACTTAATTCTCTATCGATCTGTATGTTGCCAAATAGTGTATTATTATTATTATTTACCAGAGGTTCAGCCTCTTACGAGACTGACGCCGCCGTGGCCTTATTTATAATGGCCTATCGCAGACTCCCCCTTAAAAAAAAGCACCTTATTCCGAGTCAGTGTGTGAGCCTGCCCGTGGCACGTGCAAACGCCACGAGCTGACCCACAGATGCCTGACCCAACATTTCCAACGAGATAACGCAACCACCAAGATAGAAGTTTCTCACTAATACAAAGGCTGGGCATGTTGTCATGAAGTGAATCGGGGTATCATCCTCCTCCCCACAGTGCAAGCACAGCGGAGAGTCCAATACTCCTATCCTCCAGCCATGACTGCCCCAAGCCCCATGCCCGGTAACAAGCCCAATCAACCACCTTAATTGATCTCTAGGATATCGTACAAGTGACGCATTACCGTACAACGGTGCCGATATCCAGAGCTTGGCCATCCTACAACTGCTCAAGCCAGTCCAGTGTCTCTCATGCTCACGCCTTGCCCATCCCGCAATAGCGCAATGGACAGCGGAGATTAGGACTGGTAGTATTGGCCTTGGGCCAAACTGCTTGACGCAACTACCATCATGCGAAGCCTTCGCCAGCCTATCCGCCTCTTCATTACCCCTGAACCCGAGTGAGCAGGGACCCAAACTAATTCAACCTCGCAACCCCTATCAGCGAGTCTATTAAGGTACGAGTGGCAGTCCCCTACAACACTCGAGGCAGTGTAAGGCCTAGATAGGGCACGCAAAGAGCTCTGACTATCACTGAAAACCCTAACCGGGAGATCCCGGCGTTCATTCTCCAGCAGCCAATGAGCTGCCAGAGAAATGCCAAAGATCTCACACTGGAAAACAGAGGCATCAGCTCCTAAATACTCGGACATAGCCAGAAGGGTAGTGATTACCCCCTGACTCCTGTCCTCAATAAAGACCCCACAGCCAGCATTGTCACCTTCACGTGAGCCGTCTGTGTAACACACAACACCCCCTCCACCAAGGGATAAATCCCTCACCCAATCAGCCCGTGACCCAAGTTCCACAGTGAACCTGCGATACTCCAGGTTCTTATATGTCCAGTCCACTGGCATCCTGAGAATTAGGTCACATAAGCCCCATCTTTCGCAGATTACAGTGTGACTACCAGAACCCCCAAACATAGGATTGACCGTCCACAATCACCTGGTTTTCAGCATATGAAATGATCTAACGGCAACCGCTCTAAGACAGATGTCCAGAGGGATTAGCCCGATAAGACACTCCATGGCCGCTCTCGGCGTTGAGCGAAGGCCACCAGTGATCATAAGACACGCCTGGTGCTGAACCCTGCTCAACAAACTTACATACGAGCTTTTCTCCAGTGCTGGTGACCAAACAACAATCCCATATTCCATCACAGGTCGAACAAGAGATGTGTATGTCCATTTCGCAACACTCAGTGAAAGCCCCCATTTCCTACCCACCATGCGTTTACACCTGGCCAAAGTAACTTGCGTTCTGCTCACAACTGAATTACAGTGTGGCTTCCACGTAAGATGCTTGTCCAGGACAACACCAAGGTAGGTAACCCTTCGCTGGATTTCCAGACGCACGCCCCTATACCGAATGGCAGAGGGACATAGTCTGGTGTTCCTTGTGAACAACACCAGCACCGTTTTCTCAGCACTCAGCCTCAGTCCAACTTCCACGCACCATTCACTGATGATATTAAGACCATCAGTGATACGGTGCGTGAGTGTACTAAGCGCTTTGCCGCACTGAAGCACCCCGGTATCATCCGCATACGCTTGCGACAAAGTAGACCACGCTCTCTGCCGTAGTCTCAGCAATAGACCATCCATCACAAGATTCCACAAGAGGGGCGATATAACCCCACCCTGTGGACATCCTCTCTTCACTTCCCGATGTCTAGAACAACCATTGACCTCAGACACAACTCGTCTGTTCCTAAGGCCAAAGTCAATCCACCTCTTCAGCAATGAGCAAACACCAAACCTATCCAGTGCATCCGTAATTCCTACCTATCTACATAATTTACCGGAATTTTGAACTTTCTTCAATACTGGACCAATTTCATCGTGCCATATATCATTCGAAAGGTAATCACTAGTAGATTCAAAATAACATAATGCGCCTCTATTTCTACTAACAGTTTCCATGACAACGGCATTTTAATTTTTAAATCCCGCCAAAAATGTGTTGTATGGGTCACAATCAAAAAACAAAAAAAATGGTGTCTGCTTATTTTTGAAGAGCTTTCAAATGATATATCACTTGACAAAATCCATTAAATTTTTTTAATTTTCAATTAAGTTTTTTCGAAATTATTTTAAAATTAATAACTATCGTGCGTGCACACTAAGTTATTTAGATTTGCCTAATCGTTACCGTTCGAATGGTATATCATGTTTGCGTAAGTTTACTGAGTGACCGGTCAAAATCTTCATTTAACACAATATTTAAAGTTTTCGCGGGAAATTCAAAAAATTCAATATTAAATTTTTGGATTTATTGTAAATCGTCACAACTAACCCGTTTACGGCTTCTTCCCTTTAATTTACAACCTGTAAATTGTCAGCTAAAATTTGGCGGCAAATTCAAAATGCTAATTTTGCTGTTAAGGCTGCCATTAAACAAGGGCTTTTATTCCTACCTATCTACATAATTTACCGGAATTTTGAACTTTTTTCAATACTGGACCAATTTCATCGTGCCATATATCATTCGAAAGGTAATCACTAGTAGATTCCAAATAACATAATGCGCCTCTATTTCTACTAACAGTTTCCATGACAACGGTCTTTTAATTTTTCAATTTGACACTCGCTCAAATCCATTAACTTTTTTTAATTTTCAATTATCTTTTTTTTAAACCATTTAAGTACTAATAACGATAGAGCTTGCACACCATGTTCACTATCTGTGCTTAATTATTACCATTCGAATGATATATCAAGTTAGTGTAACTGCATTGAGTGACCGGTCGAAATCTTGAGTTAACACGATATTAAAAAATCAAGCGGGAAATTTAAATATTGTAATTTATAATTTGCGATTCTATCACATAAATTGTCTACCCAAACCACTTACTTACATTATTTATGGACCAAGCAGTCACCTTCACGTATCTTTGAGTTTAGTGCCATTATTTATTGTCCAATGTATGTACCCAGAAGTGCTTCTACTACCACTATTGGTCAATGAAAGATGCAGTGTAAGTTTATTTCATCATTTTATTTCCCTGATGCTCAGGATTGGAATCGAATGATGAAATAAACTTACACTGCATCTTTGACACTCATTTTGACCACGCGGTTAACTGCACACCAAACAGCTACAGCAAACACATATACAGATTCAATCATCATCATTATCATCCTCATCATCATCATCCTCATCATCATCATCATGATCAACATCATCATCATCTTCATCTATTTCTAATTAATTGACAGGTAATCCGTACATATTTATATTTCCATCAATTCAAAATATATACCCATCATGTCACATATTTTATATTTTTTTTGATTCATAATAATTCGTACATTATCGGCAACAAAACATATTATTGTGTAGTAAGCTTTCCTTTTATTATTATTATTCTCACACAGTTTCATTGCATTAGTTAGCTTAACATGTTATTTCATCCAAAATTATAAAATGTACTGTAAATTCACCTTCAATTTCGGTTTTGTTTGTTTCAATTCAGTGACTACCTCGTGTATCCATCTCTTTCAATTAAATATCTACTTAAGAAGAAACGAGTTAACGCTCTATCTCAACAATACCTGGAAACTAATTCAAAACTGTGAACGTAAGTCGAGTTAAATAAATATTAGTAATATCTAATTCTAATATAATCTAATTCGAGTCTAAATACAATTCACTCTATTTAAAGACTATAAATACTGCCACTAAAAATGACGCTTTAATATTTTAACTACATTACAACTCAAAAGTTTATTGTGACGTCGACAGAAAGATCATCATACATTATCACATTAACTCTACTTCTTTTAAGAATTTTTCAAACTACAAATAACTCACAATTTTTTTCTTTTGTTTTGCAGAGCGTTTTGCTGGAATTTAAGGTTGTACCAAAACACCCAAGCTAATCCAAATTTGTGAGTGGTTCTTGAAGTTTACACACATAACTTCCAATCTACACATTTTGTTCTTTTTCGCCTTGTCCATCATCAATCCGAACTCCTGCAACTTTCTTTCGTCAATTATTTAACACTGGGTAGAACCAACTGATTGGAAGACGGAAACCTGGACGTCTACTGTCATTTTGAAACTCACAAGAGCGTTTATAATACTTGCGTCGTCTACATTTCAAGCCTCGTCACTGTACTCCTAAACTGCTCCCACTCAATATAAACGACACGTTGGAAATTGCTGTGCGTGTATTTTCATTGGCAAATTTACTACTAAAGTTATTGAGTGATTCATACATCAGTTAGGTAATGCCTATGTTTTTACTTTTTCATGTAAGATAATACAAACATGCGTTATGAATTCAATTTTAATATTGTCGTTGCCGGACAAAGTCTCCCTGTAGCACTAAGCTGCGTAAATGTGATCACCCCTTAAATGTGATCAGTGGCCGCTGATATTAACGCCTTTAAAAATTTGTGCAACTAATATTCATACAGCTTATAGTCTCAGCTACCATCACTAGTGATTTCAGCTTTTTTTCTCAAAAACCATGGCTATGTAAAATTATGAATGTTGATCACTTTTTTGAATTTTTTTATGCCGATCACATGAAAGACCCTACTTTTCCATTACCTTTAAATGTATTTAAACTAACTGATCACATTAAGGGCACTTGTGGCGTTGTAAGACTTTTCGAAATTGTTTCGTACAATGACCTGTATCTCTTGCAACTTTTAATTTTAGACACTGAGTATTTTTGTGTACATAAAGGATTAAAAGAGAATTATAATGATAAATTATTCTTCATTGTGCGTCGGCTGGCTAAAAAGTTACAGATTTTCAAAGTTAGAAAAAATGAACCCGATCACATTTACGCACTCTACTACTGCGTTGTCTCCTCGCACATTTTTCCCCCAATCGGTGTCCTTCCGCTCAGTTTTCCTCCAGACACTTCTTCCCGATTAATGCAATGTAAGCTGTAGCAACTGTACCTTGAATTTTATTGTTACTTTTGTTAAATTATGAAAGTGTAGTGATTTAACATGATCAATGAGTAGAAGGTTTAACAGATGCTCTATGTAATTCATGGCCGTATTTGATAAATGCTAATTTATGAAAAAAATATGCAGTAGGTGTAGTCTGTAGTAGCAGAGGCACAATTGCGGCGGTATTTCTAGCTCCCTGATTTTGCCCAGACCTGGCGCGGACCAGGGTCAGATCGGCATTCAGTTACTAAAACCTTTACTAGGCCCCAGCTGCGCCGGAGTTTTTAAATCAACCTTAGGCCATTGCATACTACTCTGTATATATTTTTATTATGATTTAAACTGCTCACCTATATTTACTACACTTTTCAATTTAAATCTTCTTTGCCAATCCATTCACTCCAACCTTGCGGTTAAGTAAAGTATATTTTGAATTGGTTTAATGAGATAATATAATATATAGTCGAGATAGCTGGGCAAGGTGTCCAAACCCTGCTGTGTCCATTTGATTGCATAGATATGAAACTGTTTGGACACCTTGAGCAGCTATCTTGACTTTGTATCGAACACATATTCTTATTAACCACCACTTCATATACCATCGCCTTAGGTTACAACACCGTGAAGTTCAGTAACCTTACTAAGAGTTAAGAGGGAACACGTCCGCTATTGCTTATCGGGGGGAAGTGTCCGGGGGGGAGGGGAGGGAAATGACCGTCAGGACAATGGTGGGGGGTAAAATGTCCACAGATGCTTTGTCCTACAACCATTATGAGGATACTGTGATTCCCCGCGAATTCCTTGACATGTTTTCGCTTCTATTTCAAATTTCGGGGTTTTCCATAAACTATGTAGGAACTGTATGCATAGTTACGGCTCAAAAACAAAGCTGTTTTACCTAACATCTTCACCATATGGTACATAGTACATGTACTGTGAATTATAGAACTGATGCTCTGATTACTGCAAATCACGCATACCTTAGAAATACGAAAAGCTCAAAATTCATTTCCTTTTTACTTATTTAACAAGATAAAATTAGTTAAAGTTATCTATAGTGTAAAATTTAATTCCCACTCGGGATCATATCATTTGATGTGATCTAGAGTAAAAAAACTGTAAACGTTATTTCTCATTCACTATCATATAACTTAACGTTTTATACAAAACGAATGCTTTTAACTTACATTATCAATCACAGTAATATTACCTGAGGTAATCTATATTGTGAATGCTTCAAACTGTCATTCTCACTCGGGATCGTATCATTCAATGTGATCTAGAGTAAACAAACTTTAAACGTTATTTTTCATTCACGATCATATAACTTTACGCTATATAAAATGTAAATGCTTTCAACATACATTCTCAATCACGATAATATTAATTAAGGTTATCGATAGAGTAAATGCTTCAAACTGGTATTCTCACTCGGGATCGTATCATTTCATGTGATCTAGAGTAAAAAAATGTAAACGTTATTCCTCATTTACAATCATATATCTTTACGCTATATACAGTGTACATGCTTTCAACATACATTCTCAATCACGATAATATTATTTGAGGTTATCGATTGTGTAAATGCTTTAAACTGGTATTCTCACTCGGGATCGTATCATTTGATGTGTTCTAGAGTAACAAAACTGTAAACGTTTTTTCTAATTCACGATCATATAACTTTACGCTACATACAATTTACATGCTTTCAACATACATTCTCATTTACGATAATATTAATTAAGGCTATCTGTAGTGTCAATGCTTCAAACTTATTCTCACTCGGGATCGTATCATTCAATGTGATCTAGAGTAAACAAACTTTAAACGTTATTTCTTATTCACGATCATATAACTTTACGCTATATAAAATGTATATGCTTTCAACATACATTACCAATCAGGGTAATATTACCTGAGGTTATCTATATTGTAAATGCTTGAAACTGTTATTCTCACTCGGGATCATATTATTTGATGTGATCTACAGTAAACAAACTTTTAACGTTATTCCTTATTCACGATCATATAATTTCACGCTATATAAAATGTAAACGCTTTAACGTCAATTCTCTATCAGGATAACATTACTTAAAGTTATCTATAGTTCAAACTGTTATTCCCACTCGGGATTATATTACTTAACGTGATTTAGAGTATTTAAGCTTCAGGCGATAATTCCCGTAATTCCGAATTCCAGTTTACAATCAATGTTTATTTTAACATATTTGTTTTTATTTATTGCTATATTGGCATGTTTATAAATGTTTACGTTGGTTTGGTAATATTTGTTTCTACTATTTGTTAACAATTTCAGTCATGATTTGGCAGTGGACACCGGAATCTAAAGCTTTTGCATTAGCACAGTTAGACCATTCTACTAATGGGTCAACAATTAACTGGGTTACCGCTTTTGACACATTTCGGCACACTTATCCTTCTTATGATGGCAATAAAGACAAATTTAAAACATACGTTAACAAGCTACAGCAGCAACAACATTTGAATATGAGCGCTACTGTCTTTGACAGTTCTACTGAACCTAAAATGTGTTCATGGAAATGGACAGATTCATCGCTTCAATTTCTTATATCGTGCTTTCAGACTGTGCAAGCCCTTAAAACGTCCCGCAAACATTCTGTTGATGCTCTTTATACTATGTTTATGGAAGTAAATCCAGGTTACCCGTATCAAAAGTTGACGTTATACAAATTTGCAACGGCTAAATTCGCTTTGACCGCACCTGAACCTTTGATGTTGGAGAGCGACTGTTATACTTTAACTGACACCACACGCTGGAAATGGACAGAAACATCTCTTTAACATTTACTCACGATTTTTAAAACAATTTAAGCTTCTAAAACATCTTACAAACTTTCACTTGATTCTCTGTACACCATTTTTATGGAGTCGTATCCCCATTACCCATTTAAAAAGGAGTCGTTGTACAGCTTTGTAAGACATAAAGTTAATCATGCTGTATCTCAACCGTTTACTGCTATCAATCCTGTTTGTTGGCAATGGTCACATGAGTCCGAACAATTTGCTTTGCAACTACTATGCAGTATTTCTTCCCACTCAAATACAACTATAGAAATCGTTTTTCAATCATTTAAAAATAAATACTCTACTTATGATTGTGAGTTTGAAGATTTTAAAAATTACATGCACCAGCTTCAACAACAGCAAATTCAACATGTACCAGCTAGGGAAACTTGTGATATTTCAGCTGTCGGTACATCCTGGAAATGGACAGAAGCAGCTCTGGATTATTTTCTTACAAGTTTCAAGACATTTCAAACTTCTACCTCCTATCAGTTGACTCTCTGTACTGCGATTTTATGAAGTCGTACCCACAGTATCCGTTTAAAAAGAAGTCCTTGTACAAATTTGCAAAATCAAAACTTAATTCTTCTATGATCAACGTTATCCCATTTACATCACTAACAAAGGAAATGGAATTAGTTCTCCTCGAGATTTACGAGGCAACAAAAACAAATCCTATTTGCAAAATCAATATTCCACAGTTTGTTTACTCTGAGTTTATGATGAAGTTTCCCTCTTGCACTTTGAACCCGCAACAATTATTTACTGAAGCAGTTGCTTTGTATTTGAAGTCAAAATGTTTTATGCCTTCCCACCACAACTTTCCACACAATTTAAATACAACCTGGTCTACTAACTGTAACAGTGTGCTTTTGCATGTCATCACAATGTTAAAACGGCAATTCAAAAGTTTTACTACAGATATTCACGAAGCTGAATATGTTACTTTAGAATTTAAATCTTTGTGGCCGTTCTATACTGGCGATAATTCAATGATTTTACATCAATACTATCGTCAAAAATCACGTATAAAGACCCCTACAAAAAATTGGACGACAGAAAATATTGACGAAGATTGTCGTGATTTAGAAAATTTCAGTGGCAATGAGTTTCAAGATTTTCGCATTTTGGGCCAAAGAATGTCACGTAACCCAGTATTCAATTTCATGTGCCATAACTGTGGATTTTTGTTTGAAGTATTTGTAGGCGACAAAGGCAACAAATACAATCGATTAGACTACCCAATCTCAGATCCTCCAAAGGTTGATGATCTTTACTCCCATATCTGGACAAAACTGCCTGCTTATGAGACTGTAAGAAAAAGGTTTATCACGTGTAAGCAGTGTTGTAATAGTAAATCTATTCATACTTTGTATCCTCTTATTGACGCTCCTTATCATAACAATTTCATTCCGCCCGAACTTCATCAACTGTCACAAAAGGAAGTTGAGTTGATTTCTCTAAGTGGTGTTTACTCTAATATAATAAAACACAACAACCCGTTTAAACGAGTTTTTGAACATCGGCAAGGAAAAGTTGAAATTGGAAACCGATCTTTACAAAAGTATGCAGATATTCTTATGTATTACAATTTATTACCTCAAAATGAATCAAGACAACACTACATTCTCCAAGCCCTAACATTGTTAAAAAAAACAATCATTTGTACACAAGGTTTTACTCTAATTATGAGACTGTTTTGCCTTGGCTGTCCAACCTGAGTAATACCCATGTCAATGCTTACCATATCCTAACTTACAAAGGTGATTTTCAAGACCACGTTGGAAAGGATTTAGAAGGTATTGTAATTGTTGCTGAGGACGTTGTTATTGATCCAACTGACGTCACAGGCAATCGCGTATATGGCTTGCAACATCCTTAAGATGCTTTTGATGATTTGAAAGCAATGACAAAAGTTAGCTACAATGACCCACATATAGAAGCAAGAGCATTTCCTAAGGAATTTCCACATGGATTAGGCAGTTTTAAGTACTTACCTGGTGGGTTGGATCCCCAGACGTACGTCAAATTGCGACTACTAAACGCCGACCCAAGATGGCGTAACAATAACTCATTTGAATTTTTTTGGTTGAATAAACTATTAGTGAATCGTTTGGTTTATTTCAACAATGTTGGTCGCGTTGTGCAACAATCAAATTTAGTTCAACCTATAACCGCGTCTGATGTTTATTCAAAGTTTAAACTAGGATCAGTAGTACCTACTACAATTCCCGGTTCTAAGAATTATTGGAACGCCAGAGTTTTAGATCTTGTAGCGGCTACAAAGGCCTTTGGTCATCCACAGCTGTTCGTCACTTTAACACATAATGACAACTGGTACGAAATCCAATCAGCTCTTGGAAACGACAAACTATCTAACGACCCAACCGGGTTTGATGACCCTGCTAAAAATTTAGATCCTTCCAACAGTGTTCCTGTGGAAAACGTTATTGCGTTTGTAAAACGTTTAAAAGTTTTTAAACAGCAATTTCTTCAGATTGGTAAGCTTGGACCATTTGGAGTAGTGTTAAACTTTTATTTTCGGTTTGAATACCAAAAGCGAGGAGCTCTTCATGTTCATATGGTTGTATGGGTCCAAGAAGGTACGCTCCCTACGGACGCAGTTGTTGCTGAATTTCCACGTGCGTCCCGTAACGACAAACATTATGCAGAAGTATCTCATATACGAAATTTAGTTACCGCTTTTCAGCTTCACAGCTGTTACCCTGAAAGATGTCACCGCATATCTAAAGGAAAATACATTAAAAATTGTAAGTACGGTTTTCCATTCCATGTACAAACTGATGTTACCATAGATAAAAATCAGCTGCGGTTTCAGTATAAACGATCAGCTTCAGAAGACATGTTGGTCGTTCCGTACAATCGTCAGTTACTCCTTTTATGGGGAGGTCATGTTAACGTTCAATTAACAACTAATGTACACTTTGAGAAATATTTAGCCAAGTACGTAGCAAAGTGCGAACCTTCTGTCAAAGCTAAGGGACAACACAATGACGTTGACCGGTTTCTTAATTATCAAACAATGGGCATTCTAGAATGTATTACAACACTACTTCAATATCACCAAAGCCAATCATCGTACAAAGTAATTTATCTACCAACTGAATTTACGCCTAAACAGAAAATGCTGAAAAGAATTCAGCATTTGCCTTCTGATTTAAGCAGTGAAAACGTTTATTACGAAAACCTTTTTGAAAAATACATCAACCGACCAGCATCCTTAGCATCGTGTTTGTACGAACAGTATTTCCAACAATACGAAATAACGCAGAAAAAACATTTCTCTACAATTGAAACGGTTGAATCGGACGACGATGATACTGCCAGTGCTTTCCAGACAAAAACTCCAATAATTTTAATAGATAAATGCAATCGTACAGTTAAGGCGCGTTCAAAACCATCTGTTACAAGGTACCGCTTTATACTTCCCTACGGTCTCGAAACCGAAAACTTCTACGAACAAAAATTGTGTCTATCTGCACCGTGGAAGTCTACAGACTTGGACAGCAACGGGTTTGTTTTTTCGTGTAACAACCTAACGAAAACCTTCATGGAAGAATGCTGCATTCGTAACTTAGTTGATTCGGAGCAGGACGCTATGGCAGTAATTACATCAGCAATTGACCGAGGTTTTAATGTTTCCAGAGTTTTTGAAATAGCAAGGCAAATGGTCGCGCACAAACTTATAACGGAAACTAAAGTAGAAAAAGTGATGGAACCAATAATGGCGGCATTAGGAATACAAGACATGGAAGACGTTTTGCAAGACTTAAGTGTGGAGTCCTGTAATTCTATTGTTGATTTGTTTGCTAATATTCCAGCCTACGAAAAAGTTGAAGAATATAAATCTAAAATGAACACTGATCAACTGAATTCCTTGAATTGGTTTGAGACCGAAATAAACAGTGGAAATCAAATACTAACTATCTGTTCAGGAAGTGGCGGTGTTGGAAAATCTTATTTGCTTAACGCATTAACTGTACTGTGCCGCAGCAAGAAGTTAATTGTCGCTAATACTGCTACCACCGGTGCAGCTGCGTATTTGATTGGCGCTAAATTTCTTCATTCATTCCTTAAAATTAATTATGACATGAAGTGCTGCATTCAACAAGGAACAACTGAAGCACTGATTCTAAAGGATACCGATGTTGTCATTGTTGACGAGTTTTCGATGTTGGATAATGAAATGTTCATGCTGCTTGATGAAACTCTACGTAAATTCAGTGATGAGCCACATCAACTTTTTGGAAACAAATCGATTATTCTCTTTAGCGATCCTGGTCAACTTGATGCAATACGTCAATCACTCTTTTGTAATCCTTTACTTAATAACTTCTCTGTTATTGTTTTACATGAAGTTGTGCGGCAACAAAATATAGAATTAGCGGCATTAATGAATCGCATGAGACTTGCCATTAATACTAAAGAAGATTTTGATATTTTGTCTACACGTTATTGTCATCCATCTGCAATAAATTTTCAGGAAGAATTTATTGTTATTTGTGCGTTGCGAACAGAAGTTAAACGTTGGAATGAGTTCATATTGGAACAGCATCATGGGCAGGTATTTACGTTTGTTGCGCATGATACCGTTGATGGCCGTTGTTTGTCCAACAACAGCTCATACAAAAATGTTGTTAATATAGAATGGAAGACCGTCTTGATATTTAACTTGGTTGCATTGTAATATTAACACGAAATATTGATGTTGATGGCGGCTGGGCAAACGGAACTCGTTGTAGAGTCATTACGTGTAGCATTGAGCACAATTACGTTATAGTGGAATCTTTAAGAAATGGAAATAGAGGACCTATCACTCCTATGTCTCAAAAACTGTCTTTCACTGCTGGAAATAGTGATTACAAATCTATAACAAGGGTACAAATACCCCTTCGATTGGGATATGCGACAACAGTCCACTCAGTTCAGGAATCCACGCTAGAATGTAATTTGTATATTCAATTAAATTCTTCTTTTTGGGCCAGCGGTCAGGCATACGTTGCGTGTAGTCGTCTTAAGAATATTGAACAATTGCATTTCCTAAGTCTTAACTTTGAAACTATTATTTGCGATCAGTACACAACTAATCTCATTCATTGGATGGACGAAGTAAATATTCTAAACAACAACAAAAAAAGTATGACGACACATCAAAACTTTCCTCTGCAACCTTTTAAACCTGTTCGCGCATTTGTTAGAGAAACTGATATAGATCGTGACATTGATATTCATCTCAAGCAAATATTTAAGCCTATTTCAATTGACAATAAAAGCGACACTGCAGTCAATAATATCACGCCTCTTAACCAAACCGTTCCAGGCAGTAATAATAAAACAAACCTACTACCACCTATTTCAAGAAACTATAGTGTTGAACACGCTGAATTAATCAAGGTTTCCCAGGTTCCTACAACAGATTTACAAGTTTCAAGTTTGTGTCTAGCAACGTCAAACCTTTCCATTAACAAACCCTGCTCCAATAAGTACCTACAAAATTCACAGGAATTAAGTTTAGTAAAAAAATTTCACTCATACAACAAAACCTTACTGACTACTACTACACCTGTAATTAAAAAACCCCGTAATTCCAAGCGTTACTTTAAGAAAGACTTACGCAGATATCTGCGTTCTGGGATTGAAATACCTAAATTTAACATTTTAAAACTGCTGTCGAGTGTAACTCACTTAAACATTACCAGCACCTCCGAAAATTTTAAATCAAAGCTCTTAATTTCACCTTTGTTTAAACGACGTGCTCAAGTAGTAAACATAATACGACCTAAACGCTTACCACCTAACACTAACGTTTGTAATGCTCAGCTCGCGACAGATCTACAATATCAGACCCAAGCTCCAAAAAGACCTTTTTATTTCCAAGATTTTGAATCTGGACCTTCACCAAAAAAATTCAAACTATCGAAATTTAAAATATCGTTTAAGTGTAAAAGACAACAATTACCAAAACATAAAATAATGCGAACACCAATTATTCAACCTTACTCAGTTATTGATTTGTGTAATAATAGTGTTATTCAAGCAGCACCGTTATCCAGCTTTCAATACTCTGGGGAAGTACTTAATATAAGGCGTTCTACAAATACGTGTCACAATGACCTTAATAGTGTTGCACAACCATCAACTAATCCTAATTCACAAAAACAAATTCTTAAAAGGCATTTTAACTTAAAAGACAATGAGGAGGCTGTTGTAGCCAAAAAAAAGAAAATGGACTAAATTCAGAATTAGTTTTAAATTTAAACGGCAAATTACCACTAGGGTTATACAACAAACGCCTGTTATTCAACCTTACACACTCATTGATAAGTGTAATGACTTGGACTCTGGAATACAATATGATCTGCATGAGTTGGATGAACAAGATCACATTAATAACAACTTCAAATACTTTTGTGTTATTACGTTGTTTGACTCTGAAATTTCAACTTTAGAAAGTATGCAAATATTTGCCGATACTATGTTTCGTCATATCAACGAGCTTTTGCCGATTGATGTTAACCATTGTAGTATCAACATAGCTGTTTCATGTATTTCTTCTATCAGAAGTGTATACGAGCCTTACGAACATCAACTCCATTTAATTGACCGTATGCTAAAGCTTCAAGAGGTTCAAATGATTTCCAACAGTAACATTGACACTACTTCGCTTAGGTTACTTCCTGTATGTTTGAGAAACAGTTTTTGTCCCGTCAGTACGTTTGGTGATGGCAATTGCTTGTACAGAGCCTTTTCGACTGCATTATTTGGATCGCAACTATATTATAAACTTCTGAAAATTGTAGAAGCATGGACGCTATTGTTCCATTCACCTGAAAATTGGGTTTCAACAATGCAAGAATTTTCATGCGTACCAGTTTTACAAATTTTAAAAAATAATCATTGGGGTAAGGAAAGCAATGCTTTTAATTTATCAAGGTCACTAAATCGCCCTATACATTGGTATAGCACATTTCCCCAATATATAATTGACTCCAGTTATGAATGTGTTGCCGAGTATTTACAAAACAGACAACTTTGCCAAGGTTTACATCATGTTATACTTGCTAATGCTTCGCACTCAACCCGGACCCCTATATTGCTGCACTACGTTCCAATATCCGGTCACAGAAATCCAAATCACTTTGTTCCGTTGCTACGTCGGAATTGTGAAGTTTTAGCCCCTCAACCGTTTCGTGGATATCATTTTGACACACTTATTTAACAATAATTATTGTACGTTTATCAATGTATACGTTCATTTTCTTTATTGTTTCTGTTTGATTTTTGAGTTGTTAGTTTCAACAAAATTTGCATTGTTTAAATATGTAACATATACTTATATAAATTTCTGAATGTTTGTTTTCTTGTAGAAAATGGATCACCAAGATAGAACTGATTTACAAAATCTAAGAAAATTTTTGCAGAATATACAAAATTTAGTATTATTCTTGAGCGTCAATAACGCCCAACCAGGAGAAGTTATTCTTCACAACGTAATTTTGTAATACACATTACAGTGCTTTATTAAATACTCATCTACAAAATTGGTTCTTAATTTTTTACTTGTATGTTGTTCTCAGATAAGACATCACATAGCAGAATACTATGAGGCAAGCGCAGTAGCAGTTTCATCATCCGATGACGAACTCGACTAAGAACATAAATAACTTTTATTATTTATTCATCACTATGTTGTTATAAAACGTCACAGCTCCTATATGGTTGTATTGTTCATATGTCACACTACTTACTGAATACCACAAAACCGTATCAGGATATGTTTGTATAACATGATTGTGAAAAACCGTAATAGGATATGTTTGTATAACATGATTGTCAACAATAATAATTAGACAAACGAAAACAGTTTTGATTTATGTGTACCATTTTTATTTTTTTTGCATACCTGTTATGTAACGTTTACCATCATTAACGTATTTTTAGCATATGTAGCTTTTTTTACAGCAAGTAGATACGTAGTACTACTTATGCACCCACCCCCTTCCCCCCGTAAAGCAATATTAAGTTATATTTTTGTGTTACAATTTACCAAAGCATATCTGTAGTATGTTATTACTTTTTAATAAGAAGCACATACGTACCACCAATAATAATAGGATATGTACCGATCCAGCTACTAATATAGAGTTCTTTTATTATGTTAATCTATCTACTATCGTTTGATAAATTACGGAAGTAAATTTAAAGTACACCATTGCTTTTATAATGCTATTTATTGATATGCTAAGCTTCATAGTAGGAAGCGTGGCGCACAACCAGGTAAACACCTAAAATGTAATAATAATGTTGTCTGTGTTACAATTCTTTTGCAGTACAAGTCACAATGAATGATCACCAATATCGTTCTATCTACGAACTAAGTTATCTAAACCGTTTAAAACATATTCAGTTCCAACTTCGACCGACTAATCCAGTTTCCACAAATTCACCTAATAGAAACTATTGTCATTCAAGGCGCAACTCTCATTTATACCAATGCATTGTTCGTATTCGGCGCAATCGACCGGAACTTGACTTTCACCTTCCCCAGCCAACGGTTATTAGGACCAAGCAGTATAAGCCTTCGTCCACAGTTCTAAAAATGCTAGCCAAGTGGAAGTTCAATTCCAACAAAGGGTTGGGAAAAAGATCTGATGGAATTCTGTATCCACTTCCAATAAAAAAATATAACTTGCTCAAGCATCGGCGTCAGGGGGCGGTGCTTTTTAATCCTGCTGGCTTTTGCGCTACACAACCCACGAATATTAGTGCCTTTGTCAACCAACAGGATCATTCGGTTTTGATTGACACTAATAAAATTGCGGATGGTATTGTGGATGATATTGTACCATTTCATTTTAATTCTAATGCAACTTATTTGGACAGTTATGCTTCCTTAGTCCAAGAAAGAGCCATTGAATCACCTGTTGTTGAATGTAATTTGTATAGTATTTCCTTTTATTTGCACAAAAATTTATTTCATAAGTACATACTTATAATACATGCACAACATGTATATTCTTTAATATAATTTGAATTTTTTGTAGTTCCTATCAAACCACGTGTTACTCAACGGGAATGCAAACAACGGATTAAGCATTCAAAAACACCAGCAGCAAAAAAGCTTAAAAGAGACACGCGTCACCTTCGGGAGACACTAGAGCAAAAAAAACGTCGCAATGCTAAAAAAAGGCAGCACACAAAACGTCGTCAAAAAAACAAAAACAGGAATAAATTTTATTAGTCGGTTTTTATGTATTCACTGTTTTTCCTTTCTCTTGCAGCATAGCTGTTTCACAACTTATATATATTTTTCTTGTTTACAGTTACTAACTGTTTGTATTATGCATTTATTCAAATCTCGTTTTCTTTTCATACAAACAATTATGAATTTTTTAGAGTTTAAATGAACCTTATACTATTATTATTTTCACATCGTTTAGTATTGTTAACTTTCACTAGTTTATTTACATCAGCATCAATTAACAACTAAATCCATGATAATATCGTAATAACTGTGCGTCAATTCCAATCTTATTTCGTCGCAATAAAAATTTATCGTTACACGACCTATTTGCATTTATTATTTTAATTCTTTATAGTCAAAATTAGTAAAAGCACTACATGTCAAGTTTCTTTTTAAGTGCTGTCTATGGAAGGCTACCTGTCAACTCAAAAAAACAAGGGGCTCTGCCCCTTGTTTTTTGCACTAAATAAAACATTGTTAAAGGCCCCCTCAATGTCAGCAAAGTCACCCAAGACCATCTGTCCGGACTCCAAGGCCCTTTCCACGTAGGCAACTACCCTGTGAATAGCAGCATCCGTGAAAAGTCCCCGCAAGTACGCGAACTGATGATTTACCTTGAGCTTGCTCTCTAGCTCAGGTGTCCTGAGGTGCCCATCAACCAGTCTTTCAAGGACCTTCAACAAAACAGGAGCTAACTGTATACGCCTCTATGCAGAGGCCCTACAGTAGTCCCTCTTCCCCGGCTTAGGTAAAAACACTACCTTAGCCACTCTCCAACAAGACGGAACAGTGCCCAGTGCCAAGCAAGCTTGATAAAGAGCAACTAACCGTCCAATAATGACCGGCAAACACCTCTGCAAAAGCACAGGCTGAATACCATCTGATCCCGCAGACGTGTATGGCTTAAAACTCCAAACAGCGGTCCGCACTTTACTCTCAGTAACAATCCCTGAGCACCCATAGGCACCCAAGGATTGCAACCCGCGTTCAGGAATATGTTTTTGCCCACCAACATACCCAGGGAAGTGATGACGTAAAAGGACATCAAGGGTCTCATCCATTGACACCGTTAGACGACCGGTCTCTGTGTCAAGGATAGACCCAGGAGTCTTCGTCACACTACCCTCCAGACTGCGAATACACTTCACAGCATCCCCAAACTTACCAACCCCACTACAAAAATCAGTCCATGACTTCCTTTTAGCACAACGAACAGCAGACATATAGGCATTTCGGGCTGTCTCATACTCAGCCCAGAGATTAGGGTCACGACGGTGACGACCAAGTCTCTTGTACAAAGTACCAGCCCCGTCACGGAGAGCTGTGAGCTCGTTCGTCAACCAAGCCGCAACCCTGTCCCTACGCTTAAGTACCCGCATTGGGCACACTACATTCAGGGAGTCCAGCAGAGCATTACTGATAGCCAAAGCCTCAGCATCAACGCTTTCGACACTGCACAGCTGACTATCAGGTAATGGATAAACTCGCTTCTGAACACATGTAGTGTACCTGTTCTAGTCTACCTTTCTAATACTTCTGCAACGAATCACTACAGGCAGACCAACCGAGATACGAAACCGAATGTACTTATGATCGGACGCCGATTCTTCATCCGATACAGTCCATTCCTAAATCCATTGTTCGGCTAGCCTGTTTGCCAGAGTGATGTCAATAACCTCACTTCTATTAGCTACCACAAACGTAGGAGTACATTCATGATTTACAACCGACAAGTCGGTAGACATGATGCACTCGAACAACTCAACACCTCTGCGATTTGTGTCTGTACTGCCCCATACCATGTGATGAGCATAAGCATCAGCGCCAATAATAAGGGGCAGCTTGTTGACTTCACAGTGTTCAACCAGCTTGCGCACCAGATCTCCAGGGGGATCAGAGGCTTCGCCAGGCATATACACAGAGGCAAAGACTACCGGACCCTTGGTCCACCATGTAACTACGGAGACAACATCCCTGTCAGTAAACTGCGGCAGCAGCTGAGCCTTAACATTCCTTGCAACTAGGACACATGAGCGTGGTTTCTCATGCGACCCAGCTACAAGAAGTTGGTCAGCTCTGCCCAACCCTCTTACCGCACCTCGGTAACAGTATGGTTCCTGAATGAGACACACATGCGAGCAGACCGAACGACTACGAGCGACACCGTTTTGGCGATTTCCCTGTCGCACCACTCTATCACGGAGACCACATAAACTAAAGGCCGCCGCTTTAGAGTGGTGCATATTAATTTGGGTCAGGTCAACACTAGAGATGTTCACTGAGTGAACACCTCCATGTAGTTGACCTAACGCGGTGTTACAATTTGTCACCGCACTCGCTGCCGCCAGCATCGTTCCATCCGCTCACATTGCCCACAAACCTCACCATACCTAAACCATACAACACTATGCAGTGTAGAACACATGTGCATATACCAATTTAAACAAGCCTTAATAGACCCGTAACATGAACGGGCCTTGATAGACCGGCAAAACCAACATTCCCAAAGCAATTTAGTAGACCAGCTATGTGAACCAGCCTTAACAGACCACGCTTCTTAACCAGCCTTAATAGACGTGCTATATAAACATACCTTAATAGACCAGCAATCCCAAATGACTAAAGTGGGCCACCTATGTGAACTTGCCTTAATAGACCACCTATCTGATCTAGCCTTAATAGACCTGCTATATAAACAGGCCTTAATAGACCAGAAATCTAAAACATTCCTAATTATTCTACTGACATTAGTCGACACGTCGTAGTCGGAAGAGCTACGCCATCCATCGGCCAACACATAAACTAGAGTGAGAAAAAAAGGCGCGAGAAAGACTGCATAAGTGAGCATATGTACACACATATTACAGCACTGACCTAGCCCTCCCATCTCCACCATACAGATATATGAATTTACAAAAATAAATAAAATATCTAAACTTAAACTAGAGAAACCCGGGTTTCGGGGGGAGTACTTCCAAACCTGCAGGAGAATTCCTCTTCTCCTAATTTTTCGGTACTTGTTCCATGTTCCCAAAGCCACGGGTATTCTCACCACCACCACACAAAACACAAAAAAAGCAAAAACTTTTGCCAGCACAAATTCATACGTCTACACCTCACGATGCTTCGACGCCGGTAACCAAATAGTGTAGCTATAGTATCGTTTAGGGGGAACGTAAGTTATTTAAATTGCTATTAGTTAGTTTGAAGTTATTTCGTTGTAAATAATTCCAAAAACTTATTCAAAGTGATTTAACAGTGCATGTACAATACTGTGTGCTAAGCCGTTGCTACACTGCTACACCTGCATGCGTTATGATGTGTTTAAAATATTTAGGGCAATAGAGGGGGACAGCGGACAAAATGGCCGGACAGAACATCAGCGTGGGAAAGGCCGGACAGAATCATTTGAATTTTATTATTATTAGCAACAAAGTTGAACCATCCAACTCACAATCTTACAGTCAGGCAGCGCCCTCCGGGATTGGAAAATTACTGAAAATTAGTAGATACCTATATTAACTAGAATAAGGCCTCCCGTTGCCATGCAACGGGTTTGTTGTAAGGACTGTCTTGGTCTGAGGAACAAAATGGTTAAAAAAACAGTTCCACACACCTAAACAGTCCTTACAGAAAACCCGTTGCATTGCAACGGGAGGCCTTATTCTATTAGTAACTACCTAATGTAGTGTGTCGACGAGAAAATTCTTTTGTATTGAGGGGTCCGACATAAATGTCCGACATCCTGACTTATGTGTAACTCATGTGTTCCACTTAATACTAACTAATAAGTAGTTGAGTTAATAGAATAGTTTACCTTAACTGGGAAGCCCATAAATAACTAAACCCGGGAAAACCCGTAAGAATTGTGGTGTGTATTTAGCAGAAGGAACTTGCAAATGTGCACGAAAAAACCATAAATAACCCCACACCCCCACCCCTGCCCCCGCTTCCCTTACAATTTTAGTTATCGAAACCAACTACAGACAAATGCTCTCGAGAAACCGATACCCCCACCATCCTCACAAATTAAATTATCTCAACACACTACAAAAATATTGTATAATCTAAATACAAATTGTAATGCGTTCCGATAACTTAATTTGTAAGGATGGTGGGGGCAGGGTCGGGGGTGTTGTTTTTTTTTGGGTTTCTCGAGCACATTTGCAAGTGCTTCTACATACACACCACAATTATTACGGGGTTTCCAGGCTTTGGTAATATATTGGTAGCAACCCGTATCGGGTTGCCACTTTCCTAGTCCCTATACATTAATATCTGTGCCGATATATCCTAGAGAGTATGGAAGGCAATACCGTTTAACAGAATTAATAATAACATTCTCAAAAAAATCATCATCTACTTAGATCCCATAGAGGACAAATCCTGCCCTACGCACTGGATTTGTTATTCTTAGCACTAGAATTTCAAGTTTAGGTTTCACGCAGATCACTTTCTTTCCATTAAACAATTAATTATTTGATGGCAATATTTAATGTCTAAAAGCTAGTGAAAACTTTAAATGTGACTACTATTACCTGCACCAATTAATGAGGAATATCCTAAAACTGAATGTATAAGTATAGCAAATGTTCGGGATTTTCCTCCCTTTGGTCTCCATACACCAGCCACCAAATTGATAAAAAAGCCACAAAAAACAGCGGTACCGAGGGATTTGTGGATAAAGTTCAGCCTTTCACGGGGAATTTTTATTTTTTCCAACTTAGTAGGTTTTACGGAGATTCTGCTGTAGAAAAGTGTGAGGCTCAAACCAATCCATACAGCAAACATACAGAGAACGGTCAGCCAAAGATGCACCTGTTAAAAGGACAATTTTATTTGTGTTATTACCATTTTATAAATACAAAAATTTGCAATTGTTAGAATAATAATAATAATAATAATAATTGCATTTATTCAAGTGTTACAGTGATAACAGTTATGTTTTTTTCGTCACCGAACACATTTCATGTAATAAAATAAATAAATAAAAAAATAAATAGTTTCAATAATTAAGTAGTAATAAGGTAGTGTAATGCGTATATATACTTGGTTTTTACATTTCAGTCATATCACATGGCATAATAAATTAGAACTTATGTTTAATACGTACTGCAAACTTAACAAGATTTTTATGTCGATAGACTAGCTAATCTGGATTAAACTTGTAAATCTACATGAATCTATGTATGATTCCAAAGAATGAAATTAAATGTCCAGAGGACAAGACAAATAAAATATTAGTCTGATCGCTAAGGAGTTCAGTCCCACAATGTTCTCTCTTTATTTTTCTCTCATAGAATAGAACTAATGTTTGTGATTCAGATGGTCGAATGTTTACAATGGTAAATATTCCAATTGCACTATACATAATAGCAATGACAAATAACTGTTTAGTTATAATTTCAACATATCCCGTATTGGGAAATACAATATGCCTCAGATGAAAATCCAATACGGCGATAAATACTTATGCTTGAGTCATAAAGGATGACGAGGGTCGAAAGTCCCTCTGTCAGAAATAAACTAGTAAAACAGTGCACAATGATAATGATTGGTAAAGTGCCATATCTTAGACTTCTTAAATAATATAATATTCCAAGAATATTTATGCCTGTGTTAACGAGATGTAACAATTTAGTAATTAGTCAGAATGTGAACGAGATATCACATTTTGCACTAGTAATCCGAAAATTGAAAATTTACAGAATAATAAAGGATGAATTAGCAAAAGACAATAAAATTAAATAAACGTCATAATGATAAATTTTAATAAAATTTGCATACTAAATCCTCTGATTGTCCGTATGAGAATCCAGGTGAGTCGTTAGTTGATTGTCCAGTTGTCTCTGATGATCTTGTGATCCATTAGCCACACTGATCAGAGATATAACAGTAAACGTCGATTTCAGATGGTCCATATGAAATCTGCTTTCAGTCACCGAATAGTACTGGGTCTTGGTCGGCTTGATCATCGCACAACTCTCTAGGTTTATCTATGATCCAAAGGACTCTGCTTGTCCATGCATAAAGAGAGTGGCTTTTTCCGGTCTAAATATGATTGATATCAGGCTCTATCACTGGGTCGTGGTCGGCAGGAACATCGCTCGACTCGCCAGGTTCATGCTGTGCTGGTAAAAGTAGTATAAATGATAGACTCAACTTTCTCTGTGAGTTTGATATGTACTCAAAAATAGCAGTTGCCAGGCAATGCAACATGATGGCAGGACCGGCGCAAAATGTGGCCCGGCCATGGTTTAGCTCCTGGTTACGGCCATTACAGTTTATAATTTGTGTACGTTTTAGCACTGTTATTTTGTTAGTTTGCCTGAGCCCGGCCCCTTATGGAGCCCGGCCCTGGTTCAGTGGACCACCTAAACCATCCGTCACGCCTGCCATTCATAAAAGTGAGGTATAAAATCATACCCGCGTGATACCATGCTCGGTAATTATACTGTGTGTGTGGGCTCGTCCTT
Source organism: Dicyrtomina minuta (assembly GCA_949802685.1). Lineage (NCBI taxonomy): Eukaryota > Metazoa > Arthropoda > Collembola > Symphypleona > Dicyrtomidae > Dicyrtomina > Dicyrtomina minuta. The sequence goes on from CATKUY010000477.1 coordinate 55,858, forward strand.
GGAAAAATGCTTTTAATAAGGTGAGGATTTCCACAACAGACTGGTGGCCAAATGATTGGGCTTAGAATCGATCTTCCAGGCTCAAGGTTAGGATACTCCAATATGTTAATGTCAAATCCTTTGCAAGTCACGAGACAATACCTCTGCTCAGCAGGAAAAGACAACACATTCTGACGATCATATAAAATTTACAGTCCCAAGGAGTACATAAGTAAGTATATTAAATAGGTGTTACTAGTTGAACTAGAGTTAAGAATCGAGCCGCTAGATTTGATCATGTGTATATGACATGTTTCTACCTAGTGGCTCAGACAGTTATGTTGTATGAACACACAGTGGAGATACCCGATTGGTGCATATCCACTGTATAAATAGAAAAAAAATCCTTTGCAAGTATTAAGGTCCATTGATTCTTTTGTAGAATTAGGATTTTCAGAGTTATTATCCTCTCGTAAAAGGGGTATTTGGTAATCTCTAATAAATATGAAACTCATATTTGACGTTCCGTCCCGTAACAGGGTTAATGGGAAACTTCCTGTATCGTATAGGGTTTCCACACGTGAGAATACAGAGTAGTCAACGCTGTGTCTTTAGCTCTCAGGATATTTTCTTCCATAATCATACTTCCGTAGTAAACGGTTGTCATGTCAATGGGCTTATTTTTCTCGCGCAGTAAATGCGAGATTCCTTCAGGATTCGATCCGAAATTTTCCTTTAAATTATGGTAGCCGTCTTGGCGGTCGTTTCGGAATTCATAAGAACGATGGCGATGACAACTTCCTTGTTCCAAGGATCAGTCCAGCCAATTCATGACCATGAGGACGCTAGGTGTTGTTTCAATCGCACCCTTGGTCCGGGCGTTCTGGGTTGACTCATGTTGAGGTTTTAATCCGTTCATTCCACGGCTACAATTTTATCGTAGTATATTATTATACTGATAACAACAAACACAGGTTATTATAAAAAAATTAATTAAAATCTGAATATAACGTTTAAATACTATCTTAAATCCGATATAAAAATGATGAGAATTTATTAGCGGTTACGGAAAGGTAAGTTAAAGTTTGCCACAGTTTGGAAAAATTCATTTGTTTGTGTCACTCTGGAAACCCAATGTGCTTTTAAAAAAAGGTTTGGCAGTTTTGTAGGTGCTTATGTAACATTTGTTGCATCGAAGTATGTACTATACTGTTTACTATACTGAAGGATTTAAAACAATGCTAGAAGTTAAATTGTTTGTTTGTATGCCTGTTTTGCAACACCTTCTCTAAATAAGTAATTAAAAAAACAAATTATAAGCTTTGTTATATTATTTTTGGAGTCATTTTGTTACTACCTATTTACATAATTTAATATATTGTTGAAAAACTGGACTGATCTAAACGAGAAGTAGCCTATTTTTAAGCGCAAATTCAATATTTTCTTTTATTAAATCATTTTTATAGGAGTTTTTCAAGAAAACCCCAGTTTTTTACAATATTTCACAAAATTTTAAAATATCTCGCTGAACTCAAACAAACTTAGATTTTGCTTACCATTACCTTTCGAATGATGTATCGTTTGAGCCCATTCTCAATAAATCACTGGTTTAAAAACCGAATTTTTGGTTTCGACCAGATTTTTGCGGGAACTTTAAATTGTCACCAATCTTATGTTATTATATAGGACAGGGCACAAATGGCGCCATGCACGTTAAAGGTAGGTAACGTTGCAAAAATATGACACTCTATGATAAACATAGCAATTTGTACAAAGGTGACAAGGTGGGTGGGTACAAAATGTCATAGTTTCGAGCGACGCAATTTGTGTCCGTCTTCAAATTGGTTTAAGATGTAGACAGCGTTCATTTAAAACTGCTGTCTAATTATAGAATGACTACTGGAATATAATTATGTTAAAGTTCAACTTAATATCTAACTAGTTTGATAAAATATTTAAGACATCAATTTTTGGAAATCCCTCTAAAACGTGTCGCATGGGCTGCAAGTGCACAAATAGCTAACTTGTAAGAACATGAGTAATAAATAAGAGTTTTACATAAATGTATGTGTAACCATATTGCATATGACGAATCTAATTTTGTTTAAGCTCAAAGGTATTGTAACTGTTTTCAAATGTTTAAGAAAAAACGGTTTCTTATCCAGTAATTGCTATAAAAAGTTTTGTATAGACTAAAAGTAAAAATAATATTACTTTTTTTTCTATTTTCAATTACCTTAAACTAATATATTTTTTAGTCAAAGTTAGTTGACTATTTCAAAACGGTTTCAGATTATGTAAGAAGGAAGAAATTGATCTAGTATTTCAGAAGCGTACTAAATTGCATAAAATGGCACAAAATAAAGAATACTATACATTATTCGCAAAAGAAAAACAATTACAAGGCATATAACATTAAATGCTGCATATTACTGCTCTGTATTGCTGTCAATGCTGCCCTTTTTTAAAAATAAATTACAATTTTTACTTTTGTTGTTTTTTTAGCATCTTTATTATTTCGATAATAAGATCTTTGCGCTGACTTTTAAAGTTGATTTCGAGTGTATGTTTTTGAACAATGTAAGTCGTCTGTTCTCAAGGGACACTTAATATCAGTTTATTTTATTTTAGACAAGTATTGTAGGTAATTATAAGAGTACTCTACCCTTAGTGTAATATTGCTTGCTTTCTCCACCTTGTTATTATAGTTTACACATAATTCTGTCATCAATCTCTTGTCTCAACCGATACTAGTGCTCGGAGTAGGTACAAAAATTGTGGACCCGTACCCGTACCCAAACTCTGGGTACAACAAAATTTTGACCCGTCAACGTACCCGATCCCGTCGAGCCGGGTCCAAATTTTAGCGTACCCGTACCCATTATGTGAGCCAGTTTTTGTACCCGGGTCCGTACCCGTACTTGTACCTATAAAAGTGCCTAAACCTGTACCCGGGTCCGTAATCCTCGAAGGTTAAAATCAATAATTGTTTAGAAAAAGGTATTTATATTCAAAGAAAATTTAAAAAAAACAACAAATAGATGCATATGAACCTAAAATATTGCAAGTGTTCTGTTTGGTTTTTGTTGTTGCTTAAATATAATTAAGTATCTCTAAATACAGTGACATCAAATATTGTATTTTTATAAATTGTGTTATTGCGAAACGATTAGTCGTTGTATTCTGGGATGAAAAAACGCTTCTTCGGAAAGATATATAGTAAAACTGATCATGTTTAGGGATTCAAACTTCTAAACATTTTAAATTATTTAAAAATGTTTAAACCGTTCTTAAAAACTAAAAACAACAATCCCTTATATTTAAAGTAGATTTTATTGTAGTTCACAGCCAGTAAGTAAAACTGAATTCCAACTAAAAAATTATTATTACCCGAAAAAAAATGCCTCACTTCATATATTTCATATACTTTACCTAATGCGATAATCTAGGAAGGCGAGTTTCATTCCAAAACGGGAGTTTTTTATATTCCTATATACATTGCAAAAATAATAACATTATTTGGATATAATAATTTAAACTGTAGCGTTAAAAGTTTACAGTTGAATATTTTACGTGGCCCAGACCACATAGCATGAAATGAAATGGATTGGAAGAATGTTGAAACGCAACACGCTTAACAAAATACACACGAGTTGAAAAATTATAGCTGCCACGCCTAGTTTTGTATAAGAAAGGAAGCACTTTCAAAGTACCCAAAGTACCCGGGTACTATGGGTACGGGTACGGGTCCAGCATACGCATGGACCCGTAACTACTTGATAGTTGGCGGAGATGATTGTGAGGGAGAAAGAGGATAAGAAAGAAAAGAAAGGTAAACGTCTTGGAAGACAAGGGTGACTGGAAGGGGGGAAGGGGCAGTAGAAGAAGGGGAAATAAATAGGAAATAAATAGGACCAGCCGGGAACTTGGGCTGAGGGAAGCGGGAACGTAGGGACGAAGGAGGCGTGAATGATAATAGAATAAGAGACCGTATATACATATATACGGGCAGTCCCTATAAACTGAACTGAATGGGAGCAGGCATATAGGGTTAAAGGGAATGCTGTACGGATGCATACAGGTAGGTAGGTACGTAATAGTAGTGGTAGTAGTGCATTATATAATGCAATTGAATGCACAGTAATGTGAATGATACGAGCGAGAGTATACTGAGGTGAAGGTGAAATGGATGATAATGGAGAGAGACCAGCCAATATACGGTAAGTCCATATGATCTGAGCTGATAGGGAGAGACAGTGAAGTAGGTACAGCGGCATGTATGTAGAAAAGGAAAGAACGTGAGGCAGATCAGAAAGGAGAAGTACACTCTGATGTTTGGCTGTATGTACCATGTAGGTAGGTACAATAAAATGCAATTGAATGCAGTATAATGTAATGAGAGAGAGATAGGGAGAGAGAGAGAGAACTTCCATTGCTTTTCATATAGAGCCCTTTAGTGTACAAACTGATAGAAGAAAAAGAACGATAAAAAATATATGTTGAATATAGATTGGCTACCCCGCAATAGCATCTACATACGGATTTGACTAGTGAACGAGGACTAAAAGCGTTTTGGAACGCTAGGGCGCTGGCGAGGCAGCGCTGTGTGCGCAGTGGATATTTTCATGCGTCAATCAAACCACCCTCTTTCCTCCTTCTCAAACATGAAAAATAATATATAACTCGGCTGCACACTAGTATTGCTACTCATTTTTGCCTGTAACTTCATTCCTGCCTCTGCCTCTAGTATTGCCTTGTATATTCTACCATTGCCACCACCACTACTACACTTTCCTTGCCTGCCTTCCCTATCCCTTTGCATGCGTAGTAATAACTTGTAACTTTATATTATTTTCGCTTTTCATTACAAATATTGCTTGCTTGAATTTTTACTACTAAATAGAAAATGTAGAGTTGAGTCTTTTTTGTTTTATATTGAGTCTTGATATTATTTTTGTTGCTTAATTTTATTTGACGATTTGTATTTTGTGATTTATTATGAAACGAATAAATATTTCTGTTTGCACTTTAAGTAACTAATTTTTAGAATATCTTCAACTTAAAAATACTTCATATATTGAATTTGCTTATTCTGTATTTTCAAATAAGACTTGGACGGTAATATAAAACAATATTTCTCTTGCACAAGCCAAACTATTACCTGAATATATATTCAATGTAAATGAAAATATCCTTCTTACATTTAAAATTGTAAGTGCACGGCCGGCTTCATGTACTTGTCATTCGTATTTAGTACTGCACGCATTGTAAGTATGTTATCATTATTTCTTATAAAAACACATTGTAATTAATATTGCGTGTATATTTTGAACTATCAAGAGAGAAAGATAACATTTATTCAAAAGAACAAACTTAACACTGTCCTTCAACGAGGGTAGCCTAATAGACTCAGTATACGTTAACAAAAATTTGTTATCCAAAAATAAATAGAGATAGAATAATGAATGAAATTTAATGTAGCCAATTAGGCATTGAAAACTGTAGACAACAAATGATGTTGGCAAATCTGTACTGATTTCTTCAGCACTGTTGTAACAATATCTTCAATAAGAAAGGTTATTAATGCTTGAGATTTCATGAAGTCCAAAAAAAATTTAGTAATCATACCCCGAGCTTCGACATAAAGTCCAATTACCTCAATCTCGTCCAACCCAAGTTTCTGTTGAAAGTACGGAATGCAAGAATTAAAAATATCGTTTTTCTCTCTGTTTACTGCTTCAGCTTGATTTCTGTCATTTCGCTTCATTCTAACGGTGGGATCCAAAATTAAACCTTTACTTGTTCGTTGGTTGTAAGCAATAATATCAACGCGCCTAGAACTATCTCCTGTGCATTCCACCTCTTGCAAAACCTTTCACCCTGATATCTTCATAGCATCTGCAATCAAACGCCTTACAGCATGATGTCGGTTGTTACGTATTAATTCCCTACGGGGGCACTTTCCAAGGATATGACCTAAAGTTTCTGTCTCGCTGCAACCATGTCTGCAGCGAAATGATCTTTAGTCAGGTCGCGGTATGGCGTTAACTGGCATAACATTTCCAATCATTTTTAAAGCGTTGGTCCATTCCGATAAGAAAAGTCCATTTTTCGAATGAATTCACGTATTAGCTTGAGGACATTCAGCAAATTGTATCATTTTTTGACCTTTTCAAGGAAGTTTGCACCAAATTTCGTATTCCAAACTTTGTAAGTGGTCTCTGATAGGTTTGCTTTTTTTACCACGCGCTGAAATAACAGTATCTCTAACTTCAAAAGAAAGGTTTAAAAAATCAAAGCAGCGTGCATGCATACCATCAAAATCAATAATTTCACACAAAAGTGCATATTTGAATTGTACAAGAATTTCCGTTGCATTAACATTTTGAATTTCAGCTTCCCATTTGGCTCCTATAAGACCTAGGCCTTTAACTTATGTACTCGAGTATAACATGTTAGTCGGAGTGCTAGTTGGCAAATATAATATTTCTTTTGCTAAAGTCCAAATAATTTGATCGATGGAATCTGAAAATTTTGTAGAGAGCTTGGCTAATGGGGCGTTTTGGAATGGATAAACTAAAGTAGGCCAAATATAATCCTTGAAAACGTTTAGATTTTGATCAGGACGTAACATGGGAGTTGAAACAAGTTTTTCAATTTGATCATTAAATTTTTTTGCGCACTTCCCTTCATCAAAAACTACGCAGTCATTAAAATTAACTTTAAGGTATTTAATAGTCTCCTCTGAACCAATGCATCTCATAAAGTTGTTTTCGCCTATTGGTAGAGGATCTTTGCACAATTCTCCGCCCACAATGCTAATAGCAAAACGTTTTGGAGGGCTCATTTGTAGGCCGATTTAAATAGGTTATGCGGAACTTTGCTGATATAATTCTATGGAGAATAATTATCTCGTAAAAAATTAAAAACCAAAAATGGGGTGTCTCAAAATTTTAAACTCACCTCACGGTTTTCCAAACTAAATGAGCCATATCATCTAAATGAACTAATGTAAAATTATAAAACTTGATATGCATACACTCAAATATATTACTCATGACTAGAATTATCAACTTTGATCAATGGGTCACTGTAGCACTGGTAGCGTCGGAGAAGGTGGGTCAACCTCATGTCAACTTTTTCCCTCGTTTAATAACATAGGAAAATCACGACTAGCATCACTAAATCCTTATCCACATGCGCAAATGTCAACCCACTCATTCATTAATAGTGACTATTCATCTAATAAAAAATATTTCGCTGAAAAATTAGTTCTGGAAGGTAAAAAATCCCATATACGGGGGTTAGTTCAAACGAAAGTAAAACTGTTTTTCCCTTGAATCGGATAAGTACCTAGTACCTATACGTATTTGACACTACTAATTTAAAAAATTAACTTCGTATTCAAAATTTAACTCTATAAATAATTAAATAACGGCCCCCATCACTATTTTGTGGTAAATAAAAAGCTTTTACACGACCTTTGGTAATATTATATATCAGTATCTTAAATAAAGGTTTGGAAAGAAAATGTCCGGGGTTGCTGCTTATGGGGAAAATGTCCGAGGGAAAAATGTCCAGGGGAATCTGTCCGTGTACCAGAGGTTACTGCTGATATTTTTTGATTGAATAAAAACGGCACTGTTGAATTGTAAAATCCATAAATATTCAGTTTTTTAATTAAATAAATAATTTACGTAGCACTAATTAGGTTGCAAATAAATCTCTATGCCTGTAATAACACTTGCAGTTCTGTGAAATATGTATTTTTGTGATACAAGTGAATCGATTATCATACAAGTAAGTCGAATTAATTATACTATGAACTATATGACTATATGAACTATATCACTCAGAATGTACTTGCAAGCCCGTTTACCCCTGATAGGGGAATATGTAAAACTTCTTAGTTTTTACCTTGTGAGTATAGCTTGGGCTCAAGTATCATTAAAAATGTAAAAAACAAAATACAAACACAGTATAATATTGTCTGTAAAGAATCAAAATGAATGGTGTCAGATCAGCACACTGTGTCTTAATAAAAAAGGACCACCCCTTTTTCCGGTCTAACTTGCCCCACGCGGGGTAACGAGGGCAAGATAATTATGTTTAGATAACACTTGACTAGTAGGTATATAAATACATAAGTACAAGCATTCATTTTTGTCACAATGTTACTACAGCTCTGGTAGCAGGGGAGAAAACTAGTTAACCTCAGGTGACATTCTTACACTATAAGTTAAATATATGGGAAGAGAGTGACTCTTTTCACTAAATCGTCTGAACCAAGTGACTCCTCAAGAGCAACCAAAGTTTTTATACACCTACTAGTCAAGTGTTATCTAAACATAATTATCTCGCCATCGTTACCTCGCGTGAAGGGAAGTTAGACCGGAAAAGGGGTGGTCCTATTTCATTGAGACACAGTGTAATTTTATTTTTACAGATTACAGACAGAGTTTTTGGATGTTTCAAAAATAAATCTTCCATAGTTTTGTGAAGCAGCAATATTTTCACAATAGGGAAAAATAAAAAATACATATCCCCTGCTATCGTCCAGGACAGTGATACTGAAAGCGTTGTCAACGATCATAATTCTAGTCAGATTACTAGTGACTCTGCAAATGAAAGCTTTAATTCAACCAGTAATAGTGATATTGATTTAAATGATTTTGGGCTTAAAAATTGAAAAATAGTAAAAACATCAAACAACTCAAAAAGACACAAACTCAAAAATCCACAACTAGTTTAAAACAATTCGAATGAAGTCAGTGTTCGTATAAAAGTAATATAAAATCAAACTTGAAGAGACATTCAAAAACTCACGACGTTGTTAAAAATAAGTGTGAAACAATTAAATGCCCCGAGTGCCCCAAGTCATTTAAAACATATATGATATTAGATAGTCACTTGCAGGATGTGCATGAACGTGTAATTAATGTAGAGAGTTACGAATTCGAAGACGAGATTAAATTTCAAAAGTGGAGGAATGAGCTGTGTAGTAGCAAATTTGTAAAATATATTAAACATAAATTTAATGATTCCAAAAAAGGTTACATCTGCAATAGAAACTGCACCTTCCACTCTGTCAGCACAGCACATAAAGAAAATCTCAATGAATACCGGCAAAATTATATGTTGGGGCCAGTTATTTAAAACATACCAAAATTCATGATACTTTATGTGCCAAATAGGTAGATATGGATAAACTTTAGTGCTAATTTTGGGAGCAATTGATATGACCGTTTGCATGCGAAAAAAAACATATGTGAAAATTTTTATCATGGCTTTAATGGCCAAACATGGTTTTTTCATGCTGATTGCAGAACGGCCGTTTTCAATATACAGGTGTAATGTAAGATTTATTCCACTCAAAATTAAATGCGCTTTAACCCCTATATGCGAACAAAGGTGAATTTTTTCAAAATCTAGCGCGCGCGGAATTTCAAAAAACCGCATTTTTGAAAAAATTGATTTTTATAATTTTGTCTTAAATCTTTGCCACGCTGTAGCTTGTACAAATCTTGTCCGATTTTCAAAAAAAAATTGAAGCTTTGTAATGCCTAGTAGTTATCTTTATCACACTCACTTATTATTATTATATCACACTAATTGAAATTACTCACGCTAATTACATTTAGTCATGCCGTCTGACTCATTCTATTATGCTGACTAATTATAACTAACTACTCATTAATTTCCGTATAACTAATCAGTACGTCCAATTAATATCTGCATGCCAATTAACATATAGTATATTCATTTCCTGTATCTCAATATGATGTCACACTATTATTCGTCACTGTAATGCATTTCCTACATATTAATTAACCTTAATTAAGAATGTCTTTATAATTATGATTCACTGTAATGCATTTCCTACAAATTAATTAACCTTAATTAAGAATGTCTTTATAATTATGATTCACTGTAATGCATTTCCTACATCTTAATTAACCCTAATTAAGATTGTCTTTATACTTATGACTCACTGTAATGCACTAATCTAATGTAATTTTATGGGTATATAAACCCGGCTTCAATTCGTAATAAACTACTATCACTTTAGCATTCAATCAGTTTTAACTGTGCCTTAATTATTTAAAACTCATAAACATTGAAACACCAGAAGCCATTTATTCCTATCATACTCGTCTCTATATTTTACGACATCCGTAACTATATTGGCTCCCCGAACGAACCTTCGTTACCCGGTTCTTGGTTTCTTCGTGTTCTTCTTTGTTTTTTGGGGGTGGAAGACTGCTCGTGCGTTTTAACGGCTCCAGCGATCTTTCCATCCATCTTTACTCCGCTCTACGTACCAGACTACCTTCTTCAACTGGACCAGGCTGATTCTACCCGTTCACCTCGAGTCGACGCGTCGTGGACATCGTGGGATTGACATTCTGGCTTCGACTACACTGGCTTGTTCTGTGTCACGTACAGCACACTCTATCCAACACTTCTCCTGATCAGTCTAGGACCATTTGACTATCAGGGCAACACCAGGTTCGTACACAAATACGACTTATAAAGAGTTACGGTACCCTATTAACGTACACTCTCCTTCACACTATCCCCTCCACTATTTTCGTGTCCATCACTTACCCCACCATGATGGATCATGCAACCAGGAGATGAACCTACGCCTCCTCAGATACGGCTTTTACGTAGCAATAACCCCAAGGATCACGAACGATCACCTCAAGTGGCCCCGGCCCCATTAGAATATAAACCCAGAGGTCGTAAGAAACAACCGACATCTAAGGCCGGACAACTTTTACCAGACTTTGAAGACAGCCTAAACACCTCTTCCTCAAGTCGTCGAGGGACGTCACAAGCATCTAAGGAAAAGGCTGCTGCCCGCAGACAACGCAATCTTGAACGATTTCAACAGATCGTCTCTGAAGTCCATCAGAGACGTAACCTTAACTTTGTTGTTACTCCATATCAACTCCTTAACAGATTCGAATTTCAAATCGCAACAGCATTTAATGAACAATACGCCAATGCACAACTTGAAGACGCTTAATATCAGTATCTAGAATTCCGCGAACGGCAAATTGCTAAATCACTTACATTACCAGCTCACCCACGAGCCGGTCCTTCTACTTTGTCACCTGTTCGAGCACAAGCCTCATCCTCACAATCACCTGCATCATCAACTTCAGCAGTAACATCGTTTTACAGTTACGATACCTCTGCTCCAAAAACACCACGAACCAGCACACCAACAAAGGATTCAGGATATAAATCTAGATTTACACTATCTGAACTACCTGACTACAGTAACAGCTCTGAGTCATCTAATACTGAAGACGACGAAGACACGCTAGAAGATATCGACGTTGCAGACATCACGATATTCGACACAACCAATACTACAAACACTAACACTACTCAACAACAGACCTCAGGTAATCCAGGCGACCCAGATTCAGATCCTTCAGGCTCTGACGACGACTCAGAGCAACCAAACCCGGATAGACAAGAAAACAGGCAACCGTCAGACGAAGTTCCATCAACACCAGATAACCAACAAGACAATACAGGGAACGGCAATACTCCAGGCCCTCCAGCGCCACCGCCTCCTCCTGGGCCTACAGCTCCGCCTCCGCCTCCGCCTTCACCTCCGCCAACAGGTACAACAATGGCTAAAGAACTCCATCTAGCAACTCATAATGCCTTAGAAACTCGGATTGCGGCTATTCAAGCCCGGGTGACCGCACATAGCGCGGATCCTCCTAGACTTCTAACAACTGTTAACGTGGCACTCTACATTGAAGACCTCAAAGCTATGGGACCGGAAATCGCCAACCAAATGACGAATTTCTATAAATTATTCAGAAACATTCCGGCCTCAACTGGCGTAGATGAAGACCTTCAGCTCACTCGAGCTCTCAACACTCAAACGGATTTAGACACTGCATACAACAAGGTCAGAACAGAATTAGTCAAAATCTCACACGATCTCCAATCAGCGACCGTGATTACCCAACTGCAGACACCCAAACTGATTCTCCTTAAGTTTTCTGGATTTCACAACGAATGGGCCGCGTTTAAGGGTCAGTTCACAGCATTGGTCATATCTTCACCAAATTACGCTACAGTGGATAAATTACGCCTTCTCATTGATGCACTAAAAGATAGCACAGCCATAGAAAATATTTCCGACCTTCAAATAACGGAAGGTAACTGGCCTATCGCATGGACAAGAATGGAGACACGCTACAACTCTCCACAAGAACAAGCCGCATTATCGATCAAACCTCTACTTAAATTGCGTGCTTTGATGTCACAAACAGAAGGAGGACTTCATAAACTTGTCAATGTGGTCAGAACAACTCGTGCTCAATTATCTCAAATTAACTTGGGCACTGTATCTGAAGCCGAAGTACTCTATATTCACTTCATTATGGCACGCCTGGATAGTCGAACGATCTCTGAATTCAATTAGAGTCTTCCGGATAACTCAATTCCTAGTCTTGAGACTTGTATACAATTTCTATTGAAGATGGCAAAAAACTGTGGAATGACCAAAGGCATCAAGGATAACAGCTCTATTGCACCACCTAGTACACAGTTCAACCGTTCTCGACGCGATAGTTCAGCACGACGTGTACACATACATACAGCATTGGACGGATATACCTCCTGCGATTCCACAATGAGTCAACCATCACGGGATTCTTCAACATCCAGCATTAGTAGACGTAAACGACGGACATCAGTCAAGACACGACGCATCTCGGTCAACACTATAACAAAACGAGTAAGTCGTCCAAAGTCACCAGGAAAACGACAAGAAGCAAATCGAAGGAGTAAATCTCCTACTTCTCAATCCTCCAGAATTGCTAATCGTGATCCATTTTGCAAAGTATGCGCTGCCAAGGATCACTGGACCAGATCATGCCCCAGATTCCTCAGTATGAACTATAAGCAAAGAACTGATTGGGTCAAGGACAATAAGAAATGCTGGAATTGCCTTGGAGACCATCAGAGTCGTGACTGCCCTACCAAACGCACATGCTCGGAATGTCACAAAAAACACAATACGTTATTACATCCAACTGAACGTCATACTGAGCTACATTCTGCCGTCAATGTAGTTATCAGCCACAGCCATTCGACTGAATTATCACCTGAAACCGTCGAAGGACATGCTCTACTTCCTACCGCTATGGTCAATATTCTCCATCGAGGACGATCTGTGACCCGACGATGTCTTATTAACACGGGTTCCCAAAGCTCTTTTATTACTAAAGATCTTCAACAGGATCTTGGAATTGAACTCACACCATGTTCACTGGACTTTCGTGTTGCCGGAGGCAAGCAACTACCTGCCTTGGGTCAAGCTCAAATCACACTACAATCCATTCATGACCCACAGTTAAAATACAAACTCGATACGTACGTTCTTAAGGAAATTACCTCTGAGTTACCAGGCAAAAAATTCTTTCCACATGTATGGAAACATTTAAGCAACCTCAAATTAGCAGATCCTGAATATATTACACCAGGCCCGATTGACCTATTACTTGGAGCTGGTTTTGTGGATCGCATATGGGGATCCGAGAAGATTTAAGGTTTTCCAGGATCTCCTAGTAGTTTTGAAACTACATTGGGTCATGTTATCATGGGTGGTACTCGGCAACAACCCCAAAAAATGAGTCACGTACACACCACAACGGACGCACCAAACATTGCACCATTTAACATTGAAAAATTTTGGAACATTGAAGAACTTCCCTATCAACGATATTACACTCCAGAAGAAGAATTTTGCGGTGCCTACTATCGCCGAACCGTGAGACGTCTCCAATCCGGTCAATATGAGGTACGATGGCCTCTCATACCGTCTCATGAACCGCTTGGACGCTCTTTAGAAATGGCCACTCAAAGATGGCTGAGTGTAGAGAAACGTTTACAAAAGGATCCAGAACGAGCAAGAAAGTACCATGAACAATTGCAAGAATACTTAGATCTTGATCAAATGGAACTCATACCCGATGATGAAATCTACACGGATAGACCTGTGTATTATATGCCTCATCATGATATCTTTAAAGAATCCAGTACCACCACTAAACAACGGGTAGTTTTCGACGCTTGAGCCGCGACCTCCAATGGGACATCACTCAATAACATTATGTACGTTGGTCCAGTTGTCCAGGCTGATATGTCCTATCAAATACTTAAATTCCGTCTCAGACCCCTGGCATTTAGCGCGGACATTACGAAGATGTACCGACAAATCAGAGTCCATCTTGATGAACGGGACTTAACAAGAATAATTTGGCGTAAAAAGCCTACCGATAAGTTAAAGCATTACCGCATGAAGACCATTTCCTTCGGGGTGACTGCTTCTTCGTCTCTTGCTTGTCAAACGCTCAAACAAATCGCTGAAGATGAGGTTAACAATTTTCCTCTTGGTTCTGCCGCACTAAAAGATGATTTCTACATGGACGATATTCTCGCCAGTAAGGACGATTTGAACATTGCCAAACAAACGATGCAAGAACTCATTGACATGTTGAAGGGCGCACATTTTACACTCACCAAATAGAGCTCTAACTCTACAGAATTACTCGAATCTGTACCCCCTGAGTGTCGCGAAACTCAGTTGCCACTGAATTTAGAGAAAACGGAAACTATTAAAACTCTCGGAATTATGTGGCAGCCCGCAACGGATATGTTCACCTTCAAGGTAAATTTGGATCTACAGGGAAAACAAACCAAACGATCGATTCTATCAAACATCTCTAAAATCTTTGACCCCCTTGGATCCGTTGGACCAGTGATTATCAAGGCCAAAATATTGATGCAACAAATCTGGATGTCAAAAATCGAATGGGATGATACGGTACCGGATGCATTACTCCAACAATGGATCACCTACGCATCGAACCTCAAGGAATTAGAAAAATTAAATATCCCTCGCTCCCTTATGTACAATGGTAAAGGGGATTGGGAACTCCACGCCTTCTGTGATGCATCCGAGAAGGCATATGCAGCTGCTGTATACCTCAGAGGCAAACAGGACCATGGGATGATCTGCAGGTTAGCTGTATCCAAAACCCGCGTAGCTCCACTAAAATTGGTCACAATCCCTCGGCTGGAACTACTAGGATGCGTTCTCCTTGCAAAATTAGTACATCATGTCAAGACTGCATGGTCACTTCCATTACTTCCGACACACTATTGGACTGACAGCACTGTATGTCTTAATTGGATTTATTCTCAACCTCATCGATTCAAACAATTTGTGGCTAATCGGATCACACAAATTCATAAAACTTCTACACCATCTCAATGGCACCATATCCAGACACAAGAAAATCCAGCGGATAGCGCTTCCAGAGGTCTAAATCCCGAAGAAATTGCAAACAATCAGCTCTGGTGGTGTGGACCACATTGGTTGTCTGAACCACTATATGCAATTCCAGTATTTAATGCTAAAGAAGTTAACGATGAAGTGAAAAAGGCAGTTCTCACTCTAGCTGTGGTCCAAGCAGAGGCATCGACTCTTCTCTACCGCATATCACAAATATCATCTTGGCGAAAGGCTGTAGCCGTCACAGCCCTACTACTTCGCATACAAAAATCCAGGACATTCAAACAACAGGCCAACTCACTTTATACTCGCCTGGAATTACACAAAGCGGAAACATTGATTCTACGGTGGATCCAAGAGAAAAGATATCCAGAATTAATCCTTGCTGTTGATGACAACCACGCCATTCGTGACCGCCGGTACAAGGCCTTATCATTATTTAAAGGCCCTGAAGGGCTTTTAAGGGTGCGAGGTAGATTGGAGAATGCTGATATTCCATTTGACACGCAACATCCGATATTGATTCCTGGCGATGAATACCTTATTCAAGCCATGATTATGTACGAACACTATCGTTTGGCCCATGGAGCTAAACAAACCGTACACAACCAACTTCGCCAAAAATTTTGGATCCCATATGGCGCTAAATACGTTAAAAGTGTCATCGATAAATGCTTAACGTGCTTTCGATACCGAGCACGTCCAACTACTCAATTAATGGGCCAACTACCAGCAGCTCGAGTTTGTCAAACACGACCATTCCTTCATACTGGCATTGACTGCGCCGGGCCATACCTTTTAAAAAACATGCAAGGCCGAGGCCTGGCTAAGTATAAGGTGTGGATTGTCGTTTTTACATGTATGGCTACAAGAGCTATACACCTGGAACTGGTATCAGATATGAGCCATGAACGATTTCTGTTCGCCTTCCGACGTTTTATATCAAGATTTGGACAACCCGCATACTGTTACTCTGACAACGGGACTAATTTTGTTGGAGCTCACAATATTATCAGTGCAACCCATGACGAATTACAACAGATAAAACTTCAAGCTGACACAATCCTTCCTGATCTAGCAATGGAGACGATAACTTGGCGATTCAACCCTCCTGTAGCCCCCCATAAAGGAGGTGCTTGGGAATCTGTCATTAAACTTATAAAAACCCAACTTCACAAACTGTTATCCCAAGACTCGTACAATTGGGAACAATTCACGACTATTTTGACATTTGTAGAAGCTATGGTCAATTCACGTCCACTTACACCATTGACAAATGACCCTGATGATTTACAAGTCCTAACGCCTAGCCATTTTCTTATTGGATCTCCGCTGACTGCCATACCGGAACACGACCTATGTCATTTAAAGCTCAACCGTTTAAATCAATATCAGCTCATTCAACGGAGAACACAAGACTTGTGGAAACGCTGGCAAGCAGAATACATAACTGCACTACAGAAACGGAATAAGTGGAATTCAATCACTGAAAATTTGGAAATTGGGGATATGGTGCTGATTCTAGAAGACGACACACCCCCAATGAAATGGCGGATTGGACGAATTAAGAATACATTACCTGCTAAAGACGGACTCGTTCGAGTGGTTACAATTGAAACAGCTGGAACATACAAAGACACAAAGAAAGGTCCTCAAAGGGTGATTAAGGAATATACAAGACCTATAAACAGATTGGCTAAATTACCACTGGAGGATGACGACCCTTGCGAAGCCGTTGAACTTCCAGATAAACCAATTTCTCAGATCCATCACCTCAAAGCATCCACAAGAAAACCTCCAATATCACCTTGGACCTGGATACACGTTATGCTCACTCTCTTGGCACTTAAAGCAACAAGCGTACAAGGTGTGAATAATACATTTAATAACACTCTAAACTACACTGCTGTACAACCTGTGAACTATACACAATACAACATACCTGTGGGAATCATCGCTGGAATTTGTGCTATTACTGGTATTCTTGGTAATATGCTATCCATTTGTGCTCTTGTCTTTGATAAAACACTAATGGCCAAATACACTACTTGGTTCATCGTATCACTACACATTTCTGACTTAATCACCAGTGTCTTCTATATACCGGTCAATGCCTTCAAATATTTAATTCCCAACTTCATCCATGACTCAACAATGTGTCAAGTATACCCGTTTATACACTACAGTACTACGGCTGCCGCGCTTCTCATCATGACATCCATAACTATTAATCGGTATATACGGATCGTCCACCCTGATATGTACAGTTACATCTACACAAGACTGAACGTCCTACTTATGATTATCTCTATCTGGATTTTTGGATTTTCTATGATGTTACCTCCGCTTTTCAACATTTGGGGAAGCCTCGGGAGAAAGTACGATAGCGCTGTTAGCTGCACTATCATTAAGGATAAAGCCGGCAAGACCCCGAAGTCATTCATATTTATTATCTTCATTCTACTGCCAGCAATAGCGATGTTATACTCTTACATACGGATATATCTCCATGTACGAAAATCATACAACAGGGTGAAAAATAGAAGAAACTTTAAGAAGACCTATGGAGATCTTACAGCAACAATCGCATTCATTGTTCTAACCTACACACTATGCTTTCTGCCAGTTATGCTTATGAAAGTGTTGGATCCAACTGAAAAACTTCCGCACATACTACACATCGTAGCCATTACCTTGGTCTGGATTTCTCCAACTGTAAATGTCATTATATATACTATGACGAACAAAAATTACCGCAAGGCATATTCACAGATGTTAGGAAGCCATCACAGTACTACCAGTAATACGGACTATGGCAAACTAGCAAGATGGAAAACTTCAGCCGCACTTCTCTTGATAACTACTGGACATACATCCGCGCTGTACGAGCCTAACCCTAACCTAATGTCTCGTTTTACCAGCTGCGACATAGCATGGCCTACCTTACATGAAATTCCTATCTGCCACGATGACGTCAACTGGCTTCATGTTCTAGAGAATGGTCAAATCTGCTCACGACAACAAAGCTGTCCTCAAGGCAATATGGTATCCTCGGATGCCCGGTCATGCGTACCCCAATCCTTAGGCTGTAACAACACAACAAAATTAAATCTGGATCACCTCGAATGTCAAGGTGTGGATACACTCATGGATACATCTTTATTGGAAGCTGCCGGAATCAAATCAACCCTATGTGCAGTGGGAGAGTATACCTTACAGACCTGCACTCATTTTTCAACATCTCTGGAATACGTTCCTGTGGCTATCGCCCGAAACAAGTTATTCCCATTATCATCGCTACACATCACTCAAGACGCACAGATCAACTCACTGAGCTCTTATACCTGCACTGGTCACTGTATTGAGAACCGTTGCAAACGACGTCAATGTTCTGGAGATGATACGTTTTGCCGCAACATTGGATGTTTTCCCGAATCCAATATACTACAGCGAGATAATCCCTGCCATTGCGAATATAATTCGACATCACTACATCATAAAATACAGACTCTAAAGGAACCATTTTCAGCAGACTGCTGGGGGACTATGTATTTTATGACACGGAAGATCGATTTAACTCGTACTGAAGCAAAAGCTGACTGCGGAAAATGCGAATATTCCTGCATACCTATGGGAGTACGAATAGTGACTCCAGGAATAATTCCTAGATATATTAGCTATGCGTACTCCTGGATATGTCTCAATGATACCCCAATCCGAAGAGAATGAACTTCAACTTACGAACCACATGTTAGCTTCAATCGGAAACACTACAATTGAAATCTGGCTACCTAATGTGGATCATCCTATTATTCAAGAATTACCTTGTGCTCGAGTGGGTATCTGCGAATTAATCAATTGTCATATATGTATGGATCGGTGGATTAATGTCTCGTGCTACCATTCCTACCACTGGATTATTATTTCTATTCTCGGACTTTCTATAACGGCTACTATAGTATCAATTATTTATGTGACCCGTTTTATGATGACAATATCTTGGTATCTCAGCTGGCCATTACGATGCTGCCTTCAAATTGTACGCAGACGACAAGCACAAAACCGTCGGCAGGTAAATAAATCTAAACTAGATGAAGAAAATGGACTTCCATTGCTGGAATATTCCCATCCAATTTACAAATCTACAAGCAAACCCACTAACAAGCGTGCTACACATACACGTCAGTCAATGTTTCTACCGGGAGCGCGATTATCGTTATTTATAATCCTTTCTGGACTCTACATTGTTGATGCTTGCACCAACTCGGCTACTTTATCCGCAACTAGCCGGGAATGTCATCAGTCTGGGGATCAAACCACGTGTGCAGTTAGAGTCAATACTAGACTCGGACTCAGTGCCATAAACCAAGATTCTTGCTTTAAGATTGAAGACTCTCACCACGCTGTCATGGGTACCATAATAATTCAAACAAAAACAGTAGCACTACAGTGTAAAAAACAACTTCTGTATTATATACCAAAGGCAGTCGCCAAATGCCAAAGTGCGCTAAAATGCTACAATTTATACTCC
This sequence comes from Dicyrtomina minuta, assembly GCA_949802685.1. Classification (NCBI taxonomy): domain Eukaryota; kingdom Metazoa; phylum Arthropoda; class Collembola; order Symphypleona; family Dicyrtomidae; genus Dicyrtomina; species Dicyrtomina minuta. The sequence goes on from CATKUY010000477.1 coordinate 75,702, forward strand.
TCTGCTGCTGCTTGCCATGGAGACAAATGTGAGCAATTTCAAGTCAACTCCACTATTCCTGAATTCAAAGATTCTCAACATCACCTAGGATGGAGCAGCTGTAGATACCTACGACATGTGCACTGTTGGTATCCATGGACTCGCGACTGTCATTTCATACGTGTCTACCTAGACAATCCGACTAATGAAATTTTTGAAGTATCATCATGTCCTGAATGGATTTACGCTGTGGAAATTGCTATTACATCACATTTTGGTGACACAAAATACCAAAATACTACAACGTTAAAAGCTGAAATCACAACATCACTCCATGGAATTGATTTTACCCTAATCTCAATCTCATCGCCCCCTATGCCAATACTATCTCAATGTATAATCACTAAAGGAAACCTGACGTCATTGGCCCCATGTAATTCGCGGGGAGAAGCCACTCTTAATAAATTGGGGGAAATTCTCTGCAATACAATTCCAGACGCACGTTCTATTACGCCTAATTGTATGGCCAATATGAACCTTATCCGGACTATCGCAGATTCCAGCGGAGTCAAATGTATATCGTCCCTTGTTGATCCAGACAAAATCATGCAGATCAACCCTCTACCGCTACACTTGGAAAACGGAGTCCTAGTTCCGAAAAATAATACTGTCATTTTTGAATCATCCAGCAGTTCTCTATTAGAAGTCCAAATATCTACTGATAATTTACAAATGATAAAGCAAACACAAGAAACAATCTGCACTGCAGAATTTATTAAACTTGAAGGTGCCTATAACAGTGCTGCAGCCGCAACACTATTTATCCAAGCCAAAGTCAACACGCCTTCTAATGTCGCAATATTGGAATGTAAACAAGCCGGATTTACCATTCCCATTTATCTTACCAACGAACTGGCTACCTACCCATTACGTGTCAAATTTGATACCCCGGAAATTGATATTATTTGTCACTTACAATGCTCAAAAAACACAATTGAACTACACGTAATCGGTCATTTAGATTATTTGTCCAATGCGGCAATTCAAAATAATCAAATGACATTTGTCTACGAACCACCCACAACGGATACGGGATTTCATCTTTTGTCCCTCACCGGCTTCAGTTGGTTTTCTTGGATAACCCGAGGCGCTGCCTCCTTAGCCTTCATCATTATAACTGCCATAACCCTATATGGTAGCATGAAGTTAGTCATACGTAAATTAATTTAAAAATTTGCCACATTAGCAGACGTTTTTTAACTATATCTATGCTTTGACGGTTCTATTACACTATTATTTATATGCAATAAGTTTCACTATGCAAACTAGCTATACCTATCAATAAGTTAACTTGACAGCCACTAAATTTGTTCATTACACTATATATTTTTGGTTTCGTAATAACATATAAACTAATAACTTTTATGTAGTCTCAACTACTACGTAAAGTTCATTCCACTCTAAACCGCACTTCCGTTCCTGTTAATTAAGACGTGCTACTCAATTTCAATTTATTGATTAGCTTTACTTAGGTCTGTGATTAATTAACTTTCTATATTCTAATCATTAATCCTACAAACTTTGATATTTTACCGCACATCATACCCGATGCCAGTTCCAGATCATCCGGGTTATTATTATTAATTATCATGCACTATAGTTTTAGACACTTAGTCTTGTTGTGTAATCGTGTATATAAGGCCAAGCAGATATCACAATCTTTATCACTTTAAATATCATCATGGACCTCCGCACACACTCTAGATTGACTTCTACCAGATCTCATGGAGCCCGAACATCCCTCTCCGTTGGCTACACTTCTGCGAGACCACCAACTTCTCCGGGCACCAACTCGCCCTCTCCGTTTGTTCCACGGGCCATGCCTATGGGCCTCCGCCGGGCCTCGCCGTCGTTCCTTCCGGACGACACGCTGATGTCATCGGTGTTTACTCCGCCTATTTCTAACCCCCTAACGCACTTTCCGCCCCAGCCGCCCCCACGTGCGGTTCACTCTATCGTGCCAATTTTGAGCATCCAGGAATTCCACGACCTCCACCGAGCGGCCGAAGTTCTCCAAAATATCTGCACTCGGTTCACACTCGAGATGCGACGACCACGACAACCGCCGTCTGTCTCGCCTTACAACTTGTTGGTCCAAACGCTCCAAGCGCCGTCACTCAATACAGGCCCCCCGCCTTCGTTGGGCCACTCCCGCCAGCGCCGTCCAAGGAATTTGTCACCACCGGCTAGTCCTCCTGGTCCACTCATCCTGGACCATATTGACTTGGCGTCGACCGATGAAGGTGAAGAATGACGTATCTCCTTCGTGCCTCCTCTCTCATTTTGAAGATTTTCTTCAACAGGTGGGAGTGTAGTTATCTTTATCACACTCACTTATTATTATTATATCACACTAATTGAAATTACTCACGCTAATTACATTTAGTCATGCCGTCTGACTCATTCTATTATGCTGACTAATTATAACTAACTACTCATTAATTTCCGTATAACTAATCAGTACGTCCAATTAATATCTGCATGCCAATTAACATATAGTATATTCATTTCCTGTATCTCAATATGATGTCACACTATTATTCGTCACTGTAATGCATTTCCTACATATTAATTAACCTTAATTAAGAATGTCTTTATAATTATGATTCACTGTAATGCATTTCCTACAAATTAATTAACCTTAATTAAGAATGTCTTTATAATTATGATTCACTGTAATGCATTTCCTACATCTTAATTAACCCTAATTAAGATTGTCTTTATACTTATGACTCACTGTAATGCACTAATCTAATGTAATTTTATGGGTATATAAACCCGGCTTCAATTCGTAATAAACTACTATCACTTTAGCATTCAATCAGTTTTAACTGTGCCTTAATTATTTAAAACTCATAAACATTGAAACACCAGAAGCCATTTATTCCTATCATACTCGTCTCTATATTTTACGACATCCGTAACTACCTAGAGCAATATTTAAAATGTTACTTCTGAGTTTTTGGAAATTCAAAAAATGTTATGTTTAAGTAAAAATGTTTAAAAATTCTAATTTTATAAAATTTAACAACATGCCATATATTTCTAAAATACATTTTTTTTGAATTTCCAAAAACCCAGTAGTAACATTTTAGATATTGGCATTGGAATTACAAAGCTTCAATTTTTTTTTGAAAATCGGACAGGATTTGTACAAGCTAAAGCATGGCAAAGATTAGAGACAAAATTTTAAAAATTAATTTTTTCAAAAATGCGGTTTTTAAAATTCCGCGCGCGCTAGATTTTGAAAAAATTTACCTTCGTTCGCATATAGGGGTGAAAGCGCATTTAATCTTGAGGAGAATGAATCCAACATTACACCTGTATATTTAAAACGGCCGTTCTGCAATCAGCATGAAAAAACCATGTTTCGCCATTAAAGCCATGATAAAAATTTTCACATATCATTGTTTTGCACGCAAACGGTCATAGCAATTGCTCCTAAAATTAGCACTGAAGTTTATCCATATATATTTACCTATTTGGCACATAAAGTATGAAGAATTTTGGTATGTTTTAAATAACTGGCCCCAACATATAATTTTGCTGGTATTCATTGAGATTTTCCTTATGTGCACAGGTGGCAAATCTGGAGCTCCACGGCTTTTAAAAAAATGTAGATCTATCAAGTGCGGTACATCCTGCTCTGCCAGAATTGAAGCAAAACTTAAAGACGGGAAATATTTGGTAAAACATTATATGAATCATTTTAGTCACGAATTAAATCCAGGTAAAATGAAGTTAACGTCGCCTGAAAAGCGAGCAATTGCTGGTCCTCTGTAACAAGGAGTTCCACCTGAAATTGTGCTTAGCAAAATTAGAAAAAATGTACAACCTAGCCTAAATCGAGTAGCGATCACCAATATGCAAGATATCTACATTATTTCAAAATTGTATGGAGTAAAGTCAGATGTACGTCTAGATCCAGACGACGCTACAAGTGTATACACAAAAATTCAACAGCTAAAAGATAAAAATGACTTTGGTGTATTTATGTATAAACAACAGGGTGAAGTGGGAGAGTTTCTTCAGTTAAAAGAAGAGGAGTTCCTTTTGGGGTACATGAATTCAGCACAAGAAGAAATGTTTAGAACATACGGAAAAAACGTTGTGTGTATTGACGGAACTCACGGAAATAATGCTTATAATTTTTAACTTACAACAGTCCTCACTCTTGATAACCAGTCTCAAGGGTTTTCCGTCGCGTTTTTCTTCCACTCATGCAAAAATCAAGCAACATATAAGGCATTTTTTCAAAAACTAAAACAACGTTTGAGGAACATTTTTACAAAAAATTTTAGGTCTGACGACGAGCCTGCATTTTGTAATGCTTAGAAGAAGGTTATGGGACCCCCGACCAAAAATTTACTGTGTATATGGCATGTTTTTAATAATTGGAAACGTAAGTTGAATGGTTTAGAGTCTAGTCTTCGAGACTCCACGTTTGAAAAATTACGTGCTATTACAATGGAGAAAGAGATACCTACATTTGAAGTAGCGTATAAGTTATTCCTTAAGTGTTTAAAGAACACACTACTGCTTTATAACGTTTGCAACTACTTCCTCGATAACTACGACGGCATACAATTAGAATGGGCATACTGCCACCGTCATCGATCTCTAAATACGAATATGTATTTAGAACGTATGCAATGGGATTTAAAGCATGTATATTTAAACGGGAAAAAAATCAGACGTCTGGATGAAGGATTTAATGCTGTATAGGAAATGCTAACAGATAAGCAGTTTGACTAAATTGTATTTATTTGCAGAGGTAAAGTGGCAACAAAGGAAAAATTCCTTAGACGTAGATGCAAAGCTAGTCGAACTCTTGATTTGAATTCTGTTTACGAATATCCTGACTATTTTCTTGTAAAATCTACTGTAGATCAGCTAGAAACATATATTGTTAAAAATGTTTGTGAGTGTAAGAATTGTCTTCTACGGTGTGAAATTTGTAAAAGCTGTTTCTACAAATTCACGTGTGAGTGCCCGGATAACATTTTCATGAATGTAATGTGTAAGCATATACACTTAGTATGTATGTATGTATGTATGTTGATTTATTGCATATACGGGCCTTAGCCCACACACAAATCTGATTAATATTTTGGTTAAATTAGTTTTGTTTAAACAAAGTAATTGTTAGACCATCGTAGCTCATATAATATTTGTTCTTAAAATTTAACATGTTTGATGTAATGCATTAGTTAACAATGATTAGTGATTAGTAATTGAAACCCTCATAGATATAATGCCAGACAGAGACCTCTCCGAGACCTTATTTCGGTAAATTTAGAAGCGGTCCTGGCTGCCAGTTACTAAAGTCGGAATTCAGCCTACTGGTATTATATTTTCTAAGAATTTTGATCACAATATCTTGTAACAATAGTACTGTTATTATATCTTGATTCACTAACCTAATATTAAGTTCCGTATTTAACAATTTATATCTAGTTTAATTCTCATCGTTAGCAGTTGTTTCCTCTAATTTATTCTTATTTATTAAACAAAGTCTGCAGAAAGCTGTACATTAGAATTAATTACTAACAATTCCCTCCAACATCAAATTTTCACAGTTTTGTTGCACTCGTATTTGTCACTCATGATCTTAGTTGAAACGCTAGCTTAATTTGAACATGCTATAGGAAACTATTTAACGTATTTTTCAATAATATTGTGTTCCTGCGATTTTTAACTCTAACAGCTTTGACAGCAGTTCATTTATCACTAAAAGTTTTTAGTACAGTTGCTAATTTTAGAAATTTATATTAGTTCATTTACCATAAACGCATTTGCCAATTTAATTTTTATTTAACTAGTTAGATTATATAGTTTAGGTTATAGGATCATTTCAAAGATGCACCTTGGTCAGAGTTATTCTGTCACTAGTGTATTTGCTGCCATCAGCTTCAAAAGAGTAACTTCCTACATATTTAACAGTTTTTATTGAAGGGTCCCGTTTCTTTATCCAGTAGTGTTCTGTAAGGTGCATGTAGACTTCTTGTTCTTTTTTGCTTCGGCACTGTTGGATGTAGACTTGCGGTAGAGCCTCTTTTAATCGAGACTTCTTTTAGGGCACCAAAGAGACTTCATTCCTGTCAGCTAGCTAGACAAAAAGAAGCAGAGGTTTGCTTTCAGTTTTGTTCAAGATTCGTTTTGCCTTCACAATCTGTGTAGAATTATGTTGGAGGGTGTCTAGAATTACTGATTTAGCATCCTTGGCTGGAGAGTAACTAACGGGTAGACCTGTGATTAAAATTTCTTCACTTCTGTTCGGTCTCTCAAGTTCATTCAATTTTGTCTTGGCACTTTGAAGTCGTTTTTCCAATTTACTGAGTTTGTATTTGAAAATATTAACTATAATTTCTTGTCTTACAGTAGTTTTATTCATCCTTGTCCCTAGTGATTTCCATTTTGATTTAATGTTAGTTTCCAAAGTTACTAGTCTTGAATTCATGTCTTTCTTAAAATCTTCAATCAAAGCTATTGTGTTAGCGGAGATTTGTGTTGTTAGTTGTTGGCTGACTTGCAATAGTTGCTAAGAGAAGTAGGCGGCTAGCTGCTTTTGTCCACTCTGTACTTGGATTTTCTTTTTATTTGGCATGATTTATATGTTTTTTGATAATCTTGTATTCTTAATTTTTTCTCGATCCTACCAAAATATATGTGTTGCTAGTATCTTAACACCTTATACAAGAAAATATGAAAATTGTGGGCCTTCGGCCTACGTATAAATGTGAGGAACTTAGCTTTATGTTTCAAAGTTGATTCTTGCTTTTTTGGGCTTATATCTTCTCGTCCTAATTTTCTATGTATGTACTCCCATGAGTTTTCTCAGTCTGTTCAGCTTGCGGCGTGGCAGGATTTTGAGAATTTGTAAAAAACTAACTAGTTGAATTAAATTTATAAGTTTTCGATCGAATTACACTTGCTGACGTACTTTAGTATTTGATTACGAGTTGAAAGTAGACAAAACTGCTATTTAACTGTTTAAAATTCGAAATGTAAAATAACATTTATGAAATACTTCGGGACTACTTAGAATTTAGATGTTCGCGGTTCGCGTGCTCGATGGTCCTTCATATACACTTAGTATGTCGTTACAACAAACTAAAGCAGAAGTCTGTAAATTCAACTGCTGCAACATTTGACGAAGACCTAGTAATTGACACAAACAATAATATAGAATCAAATGCGAATGAAGTGGCTGTATACTTTAATGATTTATCGAAATGAAGTAATGCCTTAGAGGTAAATTTAAAAAAGGAAGACGTTAAAGATTACTTTAACGTATTATTTAACATAATTAACGATGAGAGTGGTGTGAAACTATTGAAAGATCATCTACGTACAGTCCGAGTGTTGTTACAATCTAAAAAAGAACCAAATCGAATTAAAAAATTTGGCAACTATCGTAAAATAAATTCAAATGAAAATATCCAGAAACAGCAGCGTTTCACATCAATAAAGAAGCGAAACCCACGAAAAAGGTGTCATGTGAGCGTTAATAATAAGCAAATAATTTCCAGCATTGCTCCTATTAGAATACAGTCCACCGTGGGCGCATCTTTAATTTTGTCACCTTCGAGGCCAATAGATTCAATGGAGCAGGGATGATTAGGTTCTTTTTTATGTCAAGAAAAGGTCACAAGTGAGAATGTCTGTTCTAATACGCTTGTTACGAAAAACAAAGATCACAAAATACAACGTAGTAAAAATACTCTAGCAGTATCTAAATCTAAGTCTGGCTCCAGTCCTAGCTCTAATAACGTAAGGCACTGTTTCGTAAGTGTTAAACTAAAACTATTGTCGTGCTTGCAATTAAAAGATATTATGATATGAATCCATTACAAACCTGGATACTCAAGGTGTACCGCGTTTATGATTACAAGGTAAATAATTATTTATGACTTTATTGTAGCCTTCAAAGCAAAATCAGCAACATCCGCCAGTCTGAAAGTCACAAGGTCATAGCAAAATGCAGTCACTATTTAGCAATTATGGCATGGACCCACAGCAGCAACAGCAGCAGCATATTGGAGCGAATAACTTTCGAGAAATCCCTGTTGTTACTCAGCAACAAGCAAAAGTTATGTTTGCCTCTAAAGAAGTGCCGTTAGATCCTTTGGAATCGCAGGTAAGAACTGGAATTCATTTTTAAGGATCCGTGACAAAAGACCTCCGGCGTAACACCTCGGACTAAAAGACCTCTGCCATAAGACCGAAAAACGGAACAACTCATGGACAACACACCTCAGGAAATATTTACTCCGAGGCAGAAGACCTCCAATATTTATGACCTTAGGGCAAAAGACCTTCTACACACTCCCATTTACAAAAACCATGCTTGTTATAAGGTTGTAGGACAATTCCTAACCGGGTTTTTCCTACCCAGACCTACTGTACACACGACCTTTTCGTCGAGGTATTTTTTTCAAGAGGTCAATAGGCAAAAGTTGTCATAAATATGGGAGTTCTTTTGGCTCGGAGGTAATATTCCCCGAGTTTTTTTGTCTATCAGGTATTTCGTTTTTCAGTCTTTTGGCGGAGGTTTTTTAGCCCGAGGTAATATAACGGAGGTGTCTTTTCGTGATACCATTTTTAATATAGTGTAAAAATTTTTAGCCCTCTTTTTCAAAACCCTACTGAACAGAGTGAGGAAGTATTTTTAATGAAACCTCGTTCGTACTATTCTGCTACTTTTAGTACTCCCAATATCCAAATGCTGCTTCCGCACAATGTGGTCCTTATAGACAGGGTGGGTTGGTATTAATACGTCCATTGTAGCCCAAATATCAGCCTATGTACAGCCAACAACAACATGCTACTCAAAACAGTTCATCGAGTCAAGGAACAAAACACAATCGGGTTTCTCCTGGTCCCATTACAAGCGGTAATACTGGTGGTGGTGCTCACATGAACTCAAGGACGAATACCATGATGCAGAAAAATTCCCAACTAAACAGAAATACAACCCATGCTTGTATGACGCAGTCTGTACATCCTGCTGCTCAACAGAATTTCTATCATACTCATCATAACCCTATTCCTCAGCAACAGGTACATAAGGGATCTTTTGGACCAGCTAATGGAGGCTATTTCGATGGGGGAATTGCATTTGAATACCAGGTTGGTTTCTATTCATGCTTTCCCACTTGAAATTTCAAATCTAATTTGAATAATACTGCACAATGTAAAAGGCATAAAATTAATTAATTATTTTTTCTTTCCGTAGCCTCAAATTCTTATTCCCGTTGATGTAAATACGGCAATGTTCAACTTAGGCGGGAATTACGAATCCTCAGAAGTCAGAAGTGGTCCACCAACTCAAGGGCCACCTCCTCCAGGGACTCCCACAGGTCGTCTAGCTATTACTTTGGATCTAACAATAATTCAGGCTGTGTGTTCCCCTCCAACACTTCTCAGAGTTATGGACTCCCGGTTATAGTTTCATTAAAAATGCCGGGATTTAAAACCTCAGTGAGTTATGCTACATATTTATATTAGTTGTGAATGGGTAGAATTGTGGTGGCTGTGTAAAGTTAAAGGCGGGGGATTGTTCAGCCACCATTGATAGAGCGTAGTATGCTATTTAGTTATTTTTTAAAGAAATTTAAACATGGTAGGGACATAATTACATTAACAGGGTTCAGCTGCATCGGACTCAGCATCAAATTTGGCATCCCAACGAATCCGACCAGGTGAACAACATTCATTCATTCAACCAGGCTTAGAATCATTGCCACAGAATGCAGTGAAATCCGGTCACGATTTCATGACGAATCAACCCAGATGGAACTCAAGTGATTATACGGTGAATCAAGGTATCCACTGGTCAGCTCCAGGTCCAATTCAGCGGCCCATCTACAACACTCCTTCTGCGGGACCCGTAGGAATGGCTTCCATGGTTCATTCATCCTCCCATTTTATGCCCGCAAATATTGGTGGCCCACTAGGCTGTGTGGGTGTTGAACCGAATAATTCATCGAATGATTCGATGACAAATCCAGTAACTCCCCTTGAATCTCCTCATCCAAGAAAACAAATTTCTAATTTTGTCGCTTGTAATATAGCAGTAATAACAAAGGAAGATGCAAATAAGAAAAGTGAAAGTTAGGCTAAGATAAACAAGCTCTTCTTTTTCACCCCCTCATCCAAACTTAGCAACTTATCCCCCCTTTCAGTATCCCTAAAACTGAATTAAATAACAAAAATTGTATATTTCATGATATATTACATACCTATTAATTATATTATCTTAAGGATTTTAGAGCCAGTTGAAGAAATTACTATTATTATTATTTGATTACTATGATAAATATATAATTATATGATATGGTTACTGATTACCCATAATTACATTTAAATTGAACGTCACTGTAAATGTATGATACTTATAGCTGAATATGAATATTATTAGCAAGAATGAGTAATCTATAAAACACATAATTATTATTAAATAATTAATGAACATAAAGATATTTGTTAAGTATATACTTAGTATAATAATATAAACCAATAAAATATGACCTCTTCTCTCCTCTTTAACTTAAACCAAAACTGCAACAACACAACAATGTTTTACACCATTTGTAGTTCTATTTAAATTTTCTTGTGTAGCGTTCATTGATTATTATAAATGAAACAAAATCCCGGTAAATTATGTAGATAGGTAGTAAAGATATATACAGCAGTATAATCATTACTACTATAATGTGAATATAATAAAAAAAACCTTAGTATATTTAAAATTCAAGACATGATTTTGTATGTAATAAAATCTGAAGTTCATGTACAACTATTATTTTTAGAGGTATAAGTACGGTAAAAAGAATTGATTATGCAAAGTAGCCTTGTGTGCATTTGCATTATGATATTAAATATTGTGGTGACGTCTACGCATTGATATCTAAATTATCTTGTATGGCATTTGAAATAGGGGGTTTCTAAATGCGGATAGCGACGCTTGAGGTTCAGGTTATTGCGCCTTCCACTGGGTACCTTCTGTCTCCTCACAAGTAGGAAGGGAAGGGAAGTGAAGAAAGTGGTTAAATCTTTGTCTTTAGTAGTTCTGCAGACTTTAAAAGAAAAATGTTGCTCCCCGGCAAAATTTCCGTGTTTGTAATGAACGAAATATCGGAGGTTAAAGCTCGAGTGCCTTGTTTGTTTCGAAGTGCTTTACCCCCCTGACATCTACTTGGAGATCGAAGATATGATACGGCAGTTTCAAAAACCATGTTCATTTAGTAAGAATGGCTGTGATGCATTTTTGGAGTAAAATGGATTTGAGATGCATTAATTAGACTTTTCCTTTGCATAGGCTGACCATCCGTTCTGGATTCCCCAGTACAGTACTGGTTTTGAGACTGAAGTACTGGGCAAAATACAATACTCAACCAGTACAGTACATGTACTGGATTTTGACTCGTGTTACTAAAGTGTACTAGTTAGGCATCAAAATATCTAACTCATCAGTATCTGAGTAATTCAGGTAAGGTCTATTCTGGAATATTTGACACAGCATATCAAACTTTTCATAGAAATACACCTTTGAATATGCTAAAAATGCAAGTCTTGTGAGTGACACATCATTTGCATTCTAACTCTTTAGGTATTGTGTAATAATACCTAAACAATCAGACAAACTATCAAAATTTTTACATTATAGTGATGCAAGTATTTTTTTAGCATGAGCAGTACTGGTGAAAATACTGGTTTCTACAAAGTCCTTTTAACTTTTTTTAAAGTTTTGCCATCAACAAATTAGAATTTAATTTGAGTAATTTATTTTTAAAGGGGGGTTTTGCTTGTTTTCGTCTTTCTAAATTGGCATCTATATATGTTTTAAAGTAACGTTGTTGTTTAAATCTAACACGATAGTGTATTTTTAAAAGTTCTATTCCCATTTAAGGACAGAAGCGCAATTCATTGAAATGAACTGTGTAATTCAATTTGTCATGAAGAGTTAACATAAGTCTTGGGCGGGATATAAAATGTTTAATGGTAGCCTTTCGGCAGTATTTTAAATTTAACTAGCTCAGCATTTCTTTGAGCTTTATTTTTCTCTGTTCCATGGCAAGAGCCAAGTTTGCATCGCGATTATATAGATGCTCTGGGTATTGTAAGTCACAAACAAGTACGTACCCATAGCTGCCGTCCGTACTTCATAATTAAGGGTCAGTCCAGTCAAAGTTTATAAGATCTTTTGTTTCTATGTACTCTTAATTAGACACTGGCATCAGTGCTTTCATACTATTAGCAGTCACATGTTTTTTTACAAATATAAATTGACCCTACCTTATGTCAAATACTCTGTAATCTCTTATGTAATCTATTTTAACTTTTAATTGCTTAAAAAGTCATTCCCATAAGATGCTTGGCAAAGTCAAAGAATAAGTAAGATCCATTACCTAAGTTTTCATTTCAAATTTCCGAAAATTCTGCCAAACTTCTGCGAGTAATACTGTATCTAATAAACAAGTAAAACGCATGTAATCAGCTAATGTAAAAAAGTTGAAATTTGCACATATGTTTTAAAAAAGATCCTATTCACTGTCTGGTATTATCAAATCATCAAGTAAAGATTTTCTAAAACAAGATCTTGTAGGGATCAGAATATTAAGACTTGTATTAATAGTCAGAGACAAAAAACCAAAATAGACAGGTTTTTGTAATAACACGAGATTGTCTTGACACGGTTTCGAGATTTTAAGTGTTTTTGCAAAAGAATTATGGCTTTAAGTAGAATAAAATTCATATATACACGGCTGTACTATTTTAAGTGACTAAGAGGTTTTTGCGTTTAGTAATCCTACAAGTTTAAATAAATCAGAGTAAAAAAATTGGCATCCATGAAACGTAGTTTAACTTTTGAAGCAAAAGATTTGCTAGTATATTTGGGTTGTTTTGAATTTTCAGAAGGATATTCTAAATGTAATTTAGAAAGCTATGTATCTTTAGCAGTAATTGTTATTAAAATAAATTTTTTAAGAGATTTTGCAAGTACTTTAACGTTCTTGAAAGAAACAAAATTAGTTTTCATTGCAATAATTAAAAGGTTACAGTCAAAACAACCTCTGTAGTGCGAAATAAGTAGGATTTCGTGCTTGTAATTGATTCTAAGGTTACACTAACTACACGCAGCAAACTCAAAATTGCTATGGTCGTAATTATGATGAAATGTCCTGATCGTTTTGGTTTCCTAATTGAATTTGCGCTCACACATGTGGCAATGCGTAGCATGTTTAAACTGTGCTCTTACACTTTCAGTTGCAAATACTGTGGTATTTGTTTCTCTTATATGTGTAAGTACCATATTTGACCAGTAAAATATACGTGTAAAAAATTTTAAACGACATCTTTCCTATTAAAATACTCTATAGAAACAACGTTGTCCCGATCCTGTATTCGCCTAGTAATAATAAACGAATAAGCTGCAAGTTAAGTTCTGTTGTATACTTTGTGTTATTTTTTAAAAGTTTAAAATCTTCAATTGGATGTGCAAACGTAAAGAACTTATAAAAAATGACGAAGAGGTACGGAAGTGTTTGCCATGGTTTTGAAAACTTAACGCGTTCCCATTGTACAGGAAATATTCTTTATTTCTTTATTCACAAGCTCGACAGTTGTCACTGCGCAGTTGTTAATTCTTTTCAGAATTAAAACTGCTCAAACACAATTTACAATAAAATACTTTGTTTCGTTGTCTATTAAACATAAATTAAACAAGATCAGTAATAAGAACTAAGTGATACGAGTTCGTCTTGGCATCTTTTTATTGATTATAAATTAAAAATAAATTACACATTTCAGTTATATCAGAATTACGCGACTGTCTTATGGGAACAATTTGGTTATCGCGATGACTCTAAAGAATTATACTAAGATTATTTTAAATTTCAAAATTATTTAAATCGTTGCCAATACGCAAAGGACAATAATTGTAAGTAAATAAAAATTGCAAAAAATAGGAAAAATACTGTTTGGGACTCTCTAATTTAACTTTTGCACACCAAGTAGCAATAAATTTAGCCTGCTGCCTATTTACTTTATATCCGGCTAAGATTTTATTGCGGTATCTGTGAGCAGCAAACTACAATTTAAAGCAGTCATCGCATTTGTTTTTAATATTTAAATATCTGTTTCTTCTATAATTAACCTTAGGAAATTTAATGTTTCCTTTATCTTCAGCATTTGAAAATAAATTAAAAACTCTTACTTTAAACTGAATAGAATCTACTAGCTAAAGTGTCCAATTAGTACCGTGCTTATTGAATTTGTTAAGCCTTTGTATAACTTCACTTGCACTATTAAATCTTAAGTTTTCATTTTTGTCTTCATTCATTAAATCGTAGTTACTAGGCACTAAACTCATGCTTTTGCCTATTTTTTTGTTTCGTTTTCTACTATAGTTTCTAACTTTTATGCTACTGCTATTATAAGTTAAACCTAAAAACTAGTATTTACAGCTAAGTTTTGAGTAAAAATTTCAAAATAGACTTGTATAGTTCATTCAAAATGTATGTAATGTCTTGAGACTCTTCAGTTAGTTGATGCATGTAGGTCACCATATATCATTTATGAGATCTTAAGGATTCTTGAAATACGTCAAGATCTATAAGTGACGAACGACAAGTGCAACGAGAAGGGCCACGGGATTATTTTTACTGCTAGTAATTGTATTAGGTCCGTAGATTGCTTTTGAAAGACTGGTTCCACCGCCAACAAGATTTTTATTTCTGTTGTTAACGTGCGCAAAACGCTCAATAGGCTGCAAACATGAATGATGGGTTTTGTCAGAGCGGAATCGGTTGCAATCTCCGCATTAATAAATGCCCTCAACGTGAGCTTGATATGCCACATACGTTCTGCATTTAAACAGACATCTAGGTATGGAACACTCAAAGCGCTGTAAACCAACAAACACATTACTATTATAGTTCAATGTATTATACAATAAAATAAATGCAAAACAAAATACACAATAAATGTTGGAAATACTTGACACCAAGGTGTACGTACATAGTAAGTAGTTGCAGTTTCGCGAAAAGTTGGGAAGTTTGGTTTTTAATGGTACTGTACTGAATTCAAGCCGTGGGTTGTGTTTAGTACTAGGGCTGGTTGATCCATGTCTGGAAAGAAATAGTGTTGTAGAGTCAATGCTTGTCCACAGTGTAATGTAATGTTGTTCTTTGAGACAAGTGGTTCAAGATGGAAACGTTAATGTTAGGAGTGCTAAAGATGGTGTAAGGGTCCCTATAAGTCTGCTGGGGTACTTATAGTCGATTCGTGGTATGTGGTGGTCACCTGTTTCTGGTAAACCTCTTCTTATTTATCCAGAGACTATAGTTTTCCATTACGATAAATCTTTATCATCTGGAATACAAATAGGAGTAGGACTAGAATAAACGACACTTAGATGGCTGCACATGCGCAGAAAAATAAACAATAACGTATGTACATTTAGCAATGGTTTCAAATTGTACACGTGTTATACACGTATCATACCTTTTGTGTTATATACATAACAAGTATTTAACGTAATGGTGAATTTTGCACTCGCTTATCAAGTCAAACGTAGTATTTACTACCGGTTTGCTTCGTGTTGGTTGTAGTTGTACACTATATTTAAGATAATTCCGTTTTGCGTATTCAAATTTTCAAACATATATTTTAAAGCTTGAATAATCAACTTGTTGAATGAACTAGGCTTGGTAACGGCAGATGGCGTATTATCAGGGTTGAAAGAAGACAATTTGTCTTGATGAAGGGTGTTTAGTATTGCTTTTAGTAGTATTCTCTCTTTTTCAAATAAACTTTTGATGTTTGGTGTACTTTTAAAGCTTAGGGCGGTGCTTTTACTGTCTAACATTAGATCATTCATTAAATGCTGGGCATGCACTACAGTGTTGAAACGTGTTGCAAGTAGGAGAAGCGCAAATGCGCAAAAAGGAAATACTAAACGTTGCAGAAACATTGTTTAGCTTTGTAGTAAACACTTTTGCATTACAAGGTAGACTGACACTGTCTAATCAACGGCAGCTCTATTTATATATATCGAGATTTAACTTTTTTGGATACACTTGTATTGCTACAATTTCTTACTTATGCATATCCACAGTCCTAAACTAATTTCAGCTGTGGTTTTTTGATATTGGCTGCGATATAACTAGCTCGTAGCGGTGCTTTTATGGTCTACTATTGGATTATTTAATTCACGATGGGCATACACTGCAATGTTGCAACATGTTGCAAGTAGGAGAAGCGCAAGTGCGCAGCAACAGAATAGTACACGTCGCAGAAACATTGTATATCTTTGTATTGAACACTTTGGCATTACAATGTAGACTGACACTGTCTAACTGATGGCAGCTCTATTTATATGCATCGAGATTTAACTTTTTTAGATGCACTTGTATTGCTGCGATTTTTTACGTATGAATATGCACGGTCGCGAACTGGTTTTAGCTTTGGTTTCTTGATATTGGCCTGAGATATTACTTGCTTGTAGCTCAGCCACTCTTGAACAGGTAGTTGTTTTAACCTTTTCACCCCAGATGGAGCACTGATGGAGGAACTTTCACTTGGTTCTTTGTAGTTTCCGCCTACGTGCATTGGAACGTTTTTGTAACAATCGATTTTATTATCTGGCATACAGAGGTGTTGCTTGGCAACGTTCAAAGCCTTTTGCTCTTCTCGGATTTTCATTAGCTTAGCGTAAAGCTTGGGTTGAATTGCTTTCATTACAGTCGCCATAGCTATTTTAGTTATTTCCAGGGATGGTAAGCCGAAAAATTAAGATTCGGATTTAGATTAAGCTTTCAACATTTTCAAATATTCAAATTCCGATTGAGATTAAAATAAGCTGAATTTATAAATTGATATTCCGATTCCGCTAAGCTGAAAAAAGCCGAAAAAATTCGGATTTCGATTAAGCTTAGCTAAAATATTCGGCGCTTCGCGCCAGATTTTGTCTAAAGATGAAACCCACCCGAAGAATTTTATTTGCACGGATCGTCCATAAATTACGTCGTACAAATTTTACCATTTTAGGCACCCTCACTGTCATAAGTTTAGAAACTAGGTTGACACATATCTTCGACATAGGATTTTACTAGTATGCCTGCAGAGATCGTCCTTAAATGACGTCATACAAATTTTACCATTTTAGGGACCCCCACTGTCATTAGTTAATTGTTTATTAGGATCGTCCGTAAATGACGTCAAAAAAATATCACTCCTTTATTAGGATCGTCTGTAAATGATGTCAAAAAATATCACTCTTTTATTAGGATCGTCTGCAAATGATGTCAAAAAAATATCACTTGTTTATAAGGGTGATCCTGTTATGACGTTACTTTAATTATGTATCAGGTAAACGTACTGTAGATAATAGAAGCCAGCATTTAAATAGACGCAAGCCTCTGATAGTGACCGTGGGTTTCGCCATAAGCGGTGATGGTTATTTTTACAGCTCAAACTTTTTATTTTTACTAAAAGCTGGGCGCTTCTATACAGAGCTTTACGGCATATCTTTGAGTCTTCAATACCTAACCTAACTTATTGACCAGACAAGAGAATTTTTACAAACCTAGCTGTAACACTCGAACCTCGTCCACCAGATGCATCAAATTTAGTGTGTGACACTAGGCGTATCCAGCTAACTAAACCCTGCACCTGCGTCTCTCATACTGACGCAATTCCCAACAAGATCTTTCAAGTCGCTTGAACCCTGCTTTATGGTATCAGCAAACTTCGTACCTAGCACACTCGTACCGGTGTATCAACTTAAACCTGTGCTGTTATTAAACGCACACTTGTACCAGTCCCACTCAAATGCCGTTTATTTTCACTGGCACATTTTGTAACTTAGCCTGATTTCACGGATACTAACTGCAAGGTTTTCATGCTAGCCTTCCTATGTAAACAATGTTTTCCAATGATTAAAACAATTCGCTGTAAGCTCAGCATCTACTTCGGGCCCACGGTGGACAAATCCGGCACGAAGCGCCGAATTTTTACTAAAGGTTCAAATTCAAGAATAAATTCTTCCAAAAACTACTAAAAGTACCCGTCCTACAAACACGCATCACCACAACGCTCCGTAGAACAGTCATGTCAAACAGGCCGCACAAACGCCGCACGTTTCATAGAGTTGCTTCATGTACGCCTCAGAAGAATAAATCAAGATGTAAAATATTTTGCTACATGTATATTACAGTTAAAACAAAGTATGTATGTGGTAATTTAAGTAGGCACTTTAAAAATTAAATTTTTCGTATAATTTTATTACAGTGAAATCCTCCTATAAGGGACCCTGATTTAAGGGAAAACCGCCTAAAGGGACAAATTTAAAATATTTGGTTGGCTGGCTATGCTTACGATGCTAAAATTTTTCGGATGTAAGGGACCCGATGTAAGGGATAGTCGGGTTTAAGGGACCAATTTTTACCACCTATTTGGTATTTTTGACCATTTATAAGGGATATTACAAACACAAGTAGCAAAATTTGTAAATTAAAATGTAAAAACCGAACCGCACAACTGAAACACTACTTGACTGTTGGACTGCACTCATTTCTTATCTCACCTTATCACCTTCATCGTTGGGAATAGAGGCCTATGTGATTGAGAAACTCACATTTTCATATTTTGCAGCACTGGATGACAATTTACTTACGGAAAAGAAAATGACTGAGGAAGAAATTGTAAGTAATATCACCCAACAAGATGAATTAGATGATGAATCTGACAAAGATAAGAAGAATCGCTAGCGTCATTTCTAAGTATTTTTGAAGCTTCATATATGATACGAAAACTCCACCAATTTTTTATAGCTCAGATGAATGTTGAAGAATCTGTGTTTTCGAATCTTCATAGTAATAATTTATGTGTGCGTCAAAACCAAAATAAAACAAAGCAAACATCATTAAATGACTTTCTTAAAGAATCTTAATATTTAACTATCATTTAATCCCACTGTAAATATATTAATTTTGAAATTGGTTTTACTGCAAAGAAAATATTTTTTTCACTTGATAATTCTCTTACAAGGGAAATCCCTTACATTGTTAAACGGGAAATCGCACAAACTTGACAAAAAAGGTCGGTGTAACGGGGTCCCGGATTCTACAGTATTTAGTTTTGTTTCCACCTAATTTAATTTGCACCTTACACGTTTACAACAGACAAGACTACGAATCTATTTTTGGCATTTCTTGCGTAAAATAAAATGAATTAAATCAGGTAATTATTGCTTAAACATAGTTTATGTTTCAGAGAGAAAGTTAATATTTATTTACAACTGACTTCACAATAACGCTTGCCATAAAGACACAGTTAGAACAATACACAGTTATTAAAATAGGAAAAATGGTTTAGAAATATAACAAAAATGTTGTATACATATTAACTTTACACTAACTGTTAGATAAATTAATATTATATAAATGATTGTGAGCTATTTGACAAGAGCCTCTGATAGTAGCAATCACTATTTCTTCTACTAATTCAAAAGAAAGTTGCATCTTTTTCCTAAAAGACTCAAACAATTCCGGAATCGTGCCACGAGCTTCCACCAGAAAACTTATTACTTATAACTTCTTGAGTTGGTATTTTTCCATAAAGTAGGGAATACATTGATTGTAATGAGATTGTTTTTCAATATAAACTTCATCTCTTTGACCAGAATTTTGCTCCATACGTAATGTAGGATCCAGGATTTAACCAGTTTTAGACTTTGTTTGCCAGCAAATTATATCTACGCGTTTAGAAGCCCCATCTGTTACTTTCTTGAACACATTCTAATCCAGTGTCCTTAAATGTTTAGCAATTATTGACCGAACTTCATGATGTCGACTGTTACTCAGTATGCTTCCCACTTGACATTTACCCAAAACATGAGCGATAGTTTCTTTCTCTTCACAGTGTCTGCAGAGGGTAGATTCTAACAAACCTTGCTACTAACTACAACTAATACAAAAAGAACAAAACGCACTGACAAAATGTTCACAACATGTGTTAAATTTAACAAAGCAAAGTGGAAATTGTTGTCAATATTACTCCAATTAAAGCTTTTATTCACGTTACAACAACCTCCTTTAAGACGAAAATATCGCTAGGGAAAATTATTTGATTATATATGCAATAAAAGTTGCATTCCAACTAGTTTTGAAAAACTAAAAGCAGTCCAAAATACGCAAAATTGTTTGACACTACTGCAGTAAAATACAATACTGTATGTCGCATATGTTGTTAGCATAAAACTGGTCTATATTAAAGAGCGTAGCAAAAGTGGCTAGAAATAAAAAATTGAATTTTCCGCAAAAAGCCGAATCCAAAAGCCAAAAAAATACGGCTTACGGATTAAGCTTCTTGTGAACATAGGGATTTGGATTTAGATTAGGCTAACATAATTTTTGCTTTTCGGATTCCGATTAGGATTTAGCTTAAGAACAAAGTTAGCTTAATTCAGCTTTTAGATTCGGATTAAGCTTAAGCTTACCATTCCTGGTTATTTCAATTTATTGTATATTTTATCAGCACAAATTATATCCAAAAGTAGTGTAACACGGCGGATGTTACTGTTGTAAACTTGATGAAATATCGTTGCTAGGATTCGGCGCACAAGTTTTCTATTTTTTTTATATAGTTTGTCTAAGTTATCTAGACTCGTATGTTTTGAGGTTTTTACAAGTGTCTTTAATTGGTTTAAATACCGCGCGTCTATATGTTTGCAAAACTTGTATGAATTAAATATACACTTTGCTATAACATAAATCAAATCAGCAGTTGCAGATTTTATGTGAGTTGAATATTCTCTTGGTTTTGCGTTTGCTAATAGTGATAGATATTCACAGTTTGTTTCGAACTAACTTTTTTGCTTTGCTCTCATTGACATGGTAAGACATTTGTATACATATATGTCAGTACTGTTCACAGGAAAAATGTTATTACATACAAACATGTGTGCGTTCAGGCACTGTAGATGCAAGTCTAAGAACAAGTAACTATGTTGGCGTCGACTGCATGCTTTTTCGTATGCTGTTTGCAAATACTTTTTACTACTAGGTGCAATTTGTCCTGAAATTTAGTTAATTATGCTACGGTCTCTATGCACGTCAAAAAGAATTAGGTATTTTGTACATAAACAAGTTGTTTTTAGCTCTTTAGAAAATGCGTTTTGCAAAAGAGGTATTACACTGGAATTAATGTGTTAAGACAATTGTGTGAATGTTTTGTGAACTAATTGTCTAGCCTTATAATTTGTTTTCATAAAGTTTAAATATTCGTCCAAAACAACAAGGCATGGGCTGTCTATTTCTCTAACCAATGACCTAATATTATTAGTATCAGATGTTAGAGTTATATCTTTATCTTCTAGGAAATCAGTGATTGAAAACTCTGGTTAGTTCCCACAATTTTCAAACACAGAGTACTTGCACCAAAAAAACTAGCGCTACAAAGCATAGCTGTAAAAGCGTGTAATAATTTAAAGTCAACAGTATTTGATGTTGCCATGGTCAAGTACAAACAACAAATAATCAGAACTCACAAAGAACGAGTATATTTATGAAATATTTACAATGAATTATAATAAAATAATCATTTATACAACTATATCTTATACAATGCTACTTGTTTATGAATTATTTACATAAGATACATTTTTATTATTATGTAAATAATTACCATACGTTGCTTTAGACAATTAACAAATATATATCGTACTCTGTATATTTTATTTACAACTTTAGGCTTTTGCTTTAATTTTAACCTATGACTTATTTAATCAGACAAAAAACATACACATATAAATTTTTACAATGTAATTTTTATACTTTTACTATAATGTTACAACACACTGTGTTTTTAACTTTATATATACGATGTTTTATTCTTAAAAGTAGTACAATATACAAAAGGTTTACATAAACAGTATTTAATTCCTATATATTTCCTATATAAACTTCCTAATATTTTATTTTAGCCCTAAGGATACCATAACATATTTCTACCATACTGAAGGCAACATACTTTAATTGTATTAAACTGTAACCTATACTTATGTGTAGAACACTTGCTTAACATAGGGATTAAATTTACAAACTTTTTATTTTTTTATCATTAACTAGTACAGAACATTGAAATACATTTATAAAATCTTAGTATGAGATACTAATTGCACGCGAATATAAAAAATATAAACAATACATTCTGCAAACAGTAGATCGTCCACTCAGCAGTGCGGTACAAATTTTTGCAATAAAATAACTGCCTGGCACCTAAAGGTTTTTGTATTGCTGAATTGGGAAAGTATATGAATTAAAATATTCATAGGATTCTCTCAAACGATCTAGTAACAAATCCAGTGACGTCTAGTGACCTCTAGCTTGTCTGTATTGAGTATTATCGCCATTGGATACGATAGTTTTCTGTAGCTAGTTTTTTTTTTTGCGTTTTTCTATGTAATTTTTATTTCGTCTGCAGCTATTACGTAGTATTTGATGCTTGTTCAGCCAACTAAGATTCTAAAACATTGCTCTAACTGCGCTGTATTCATTCTGCACGAGCTTGTTGTTGTTGGTTAGTCTGCTTTTATTTAGTAGCAGACATTTGTTGACTTCGCACACGTGATTTTATGCAAAATTGTTTTGGCATGGAGCTTGATGGTTTGCTACATACATTTAAACGGTTGATGATGACTTGTTTATTTCGATAAATATCTACTAAAGGTTTGGTACTGGCTAAACAATAAAGCTGTAACAGACTTTATCAATGCGGTTCTAAACTTCGACTGGATTTGAACTTGACCAGATTTATTCACACTTAGTGCATTAGCCTGTGTTAGCACCAGCTTAAATGAAAACAAGACTCTACATTGGGTTAATTTCTGCTAAGATATGCCATTGTCTAGCGTTGAGTTGGCTGCAGTTTTCTTTAAGGTATTCAAAGCAAGTAGGTTATTATCTTCACCATTACCAGAGGCATCTTTGAAGCTCATAGGCAATGTCTTGTACTTTATTGCTTCTTAGTTCATTAAAACTTTGATTTTGCTGAGATTAAAGTGTTAAGAGTTGCAAAATGACTAAATCAGCTTCCCCAAGTACGCTTCAGAATCAACAAGTCGAAATACCATATACTGCGGCAACCTGCCGTTTTTACAGTTATCCAATAAGTGCGAGCTGACTCCAAATGAAATGACAAAGTTCTTGATCTCAGGTTCAAGGCAAGGATACTTTAAAGTTCCATTGTTAAGATTAAGCATATGCTTTACAATTGCGAGTGGAAATACTGTCTGCTGCTTCAACTACAGTACAGCATTCACAATGTCTACACGGAATGGACACCTAGCGTATCCAGCTCTTGTTTCAGTTTCAGCATCAATGCAAAAGGCAGGATAAGATCTGCGCATGATAATTCGGATATCTGTTTCTCTATGCAGCATTTGCGTTTATTCAAAGAATAGCGACTCAAGTCTTCTCACCATAGTAAACGGGTTTGACTGTTTTGCAAGATTATATCTTGCCAACAATCCGTTGTCTGTTTTTACAAATGTAACTAGGGTGGTGTAAGAGTAGTTCAGCTAATCCAGCATCCCATTTTCCTTCTCGATTGGGTTTAATAAAAGTTCCTTTTTCAAATAGGAACCAATGGCATAGTGATTTAAATTGTCACTCACAAGCTGGCAATTCAAATAGAATTCTATGTTACTAAATAGGCCATAGAACAGCATTAAACACGGAACGACCACGTTGGTAGCAGCAATCTCTTTTTTATCTGCTAGAATTACACGGCAAGTGAGTTCTAAGTGGGATTTGTTAAAGTTGTAGTATTTTTCAAGGGATTTTAGTATATTAAACATAGAAGGATACTCATTGTCCCTTTAACTAAGCATTAAATAATATGGGTAATATTCTGGTGCATCTTCAACACTAATATTTGTTGGGGAAAGTTTATCAAGCACTGAGTTGTGTTCGGTATTGAACCGAAGAATATATTATAAGTTGTAAGTTTTTGACTAATTTAACCGTTCGTTTAACTTTTCAACTGTAAAGTTTGAAATGCCAGCATTTAATTAGTCACATTTATATCCTGTTAGATATTAATATCAGTCCAAGGCCTCGATCCCGGTCGAGGCAGCTTTCTGTAATTAATTTACGTAGAAAAGCCATTGATATTAACTTTCCTTATCTATAGAATTCCAATGTTAATGAAGCAGCATCGACTTCCTTCTAATTCTATTCATCGGTTAAGATCCAGATCTACCTTAATATCTCAACCTTCTAATAATTTAAATCAATACATTCTCGGCATTTATGACCAGTCAGTGTATCTTTTAACTCAAAGTTTCCATTGTGCTATGATTCGAAACTTAAAATCAAAGCTCTTTCTGAATCAGTTATCACTAACTACATATGAGAGTCCACGTGGACTTCTATCCTACAGTGTACTAAATTATGATATAAAACTATCAACTTCACTACAAAATCTCTGACTTTGTCTTCAAACCTCGAACGATCCAAACTTAAAACTGATCCTCGAAATCTCTTGTATCTTTTACCAATACCTGTAAACTATACTTTAACTCTCTTTCAAATTTCTATAAAAATAAATTCTCTATTTTTATTATTTTGTAGAAATTGTTAGTTGCCACTTCGAGTGAGTCCACTGGAGGAAATTATTACTTTTTATTTTGCCAGTTTTTTTGCAGCATAAATCCAAATTTTAAAAGTCATTATTTAGGGATTTTTGCATCTACCAACATCCACGGAAGTTGAGGCAACAGCTTTACGACCTCAAGTCTCATCTTTCCGAATTTTATACAACTCTGGGTTCGCCACTAAACAAGTTGCTTTGTATAGATTTCTAGGACCCCTCGTACACTGTCGGTTTATCGTAAAAGCCTTGTGTTTTTATGATTTGCGGAGCTTATAATAGACTTAAGATACTGCTTGGTGGTAGTCAAGATGTTAAATGACACGAATCTCAACAAACAGTGGTTTATAACTCATCGTCGTCGGCTGATATTGCGCCTACGTCCAGCCCCAATCTGGGTAAAACTCCTGCTAGATACAGTTTGTCCCACACAAGAGACTAGGTTTTTTGCAGCCGACCCCTTATTTGCGTCTAATTGCGTCCCTATGACATTTTTCATTTAAAATTTTTTAACTTTTTTACATTATTTGACTTACCATACAAACAATAGAGTCCCATCATCAGTACCTACATAGGTAGATTTGCACAATTTTGCATACATTATTTTAAAACTCTCTCTCTGTCTGTCTCCCACACACACAAACTTATCTGAATGCGTTGTATTTAATTGAATTAGGCATGTCACTCCACCTGTCTCCTCTCCCGGCTTCCTCTCTATATCCAGGCCCAGGTTCAAATTATTCATTTTTTTAATCGATACTACTACTACTGCGTGGGTGCCTCATCATTTGATTTGCACTTAATTAAATTAGCCATTACGTGTATCTGCATCTCTCTCTCTCTGACTTCCACTCACTCATTTCCATTGCACTTAATTGAATTAGGCAGTCTACCTATGTACTAAAATCTCTGTCTCTCCATCCCATATCTATTCAACTGCATCTCCTTTAATTAGGCATTACCCACCTACCTACATACCCAACTACATACACATCTCCCTCTTTATCTCGCCCTCTCTACATATTTTCCTTGCCTAGCTCCCGACTCGCAGCCTCCCAGCCTCCTTTCCCCAGCTTCCTCTTCCTCTAATTAATTAAATAATCTTTCATACACATTTCAATAATATTCCACTTCGCGAGTCATTACAAGTAGTTATATTATATAAGCGAGAATCTATTGAATATTAATGCTAGGGTTAAATGCGGTTCGTAATTTTGGTCATTCTTACCCACATCCACCATCCAACTCTAATGCAGCCTGTTTTTGTTTCTTTAAAGTATCTTGCTATTAGGGTGTTTATCATCAGTGCAACAATAAATCCAGCAATCATTAATATTCCGTGGGTTTTACGTGCCAACTGTAGTGTAAAAAATGGTTAAATTTAGGGAATAGTTTTTAAAAGCTAACATGTAAATACAATAATAAAATTTAAATGACATCCAAATTTCAGTTGTGGGATACCCCCCGTGGATATTTTCCCACAGGGTTATTTTCCTCCAGTGTCAAAATAACAACCAAAATGACTTGTTGTTAGTGTTCCTTTATTTGCATTCAAAATTTGTGTTCCTAGATATTTTCAGAAATAGGCTAGTCCAAAACTGAAGTACTAAAATTCTCCTCTTTCCTATTTTTTGTGAAGCAATGATTGCGTAAATATTGATTAATTAAACGCAACAAATGTAATGCCAATATTTTTGCAAAAATGTTGAATCCTGGACTTAACGCAAATAATGCTAGATCAAACAATACATCAATCTGGAATCTACAATATTTATAAAAAGAAATTCGTTTTCAAAATGGAATGTATAGTGAAACGTGTGGTGAACAATGATGTGAAGTAAAATAATTCAAACTAACATTAATAATCATGTTATTCTGTATCTTTCACACGCTGAATTTAATGTATATTGTAGTATTACTGATATGACCAAAAAATCTACAAAATATAGATGCTGAGTTTTTATGGTGTGTAAATATAAAATTAGAATATCAAAGCTAAAAAATGCATAAAATAATTCTTTAATTCATATAAGGGGTCCTAAAACAATTATTACGTATATTACAATTTAGGTTGGGAGGGATTTTAGAATAATTACTTTTTATGGTTGGGGGGGGGGGGGCAAACCATAAAAATATATTTTAGAGGTAGAAAATGACGATGATTGTATGACGTAATAAATACAACCTCTCTAAGCAAATAGTAACGAAAGTTAACATATTGTGTACGTCATATAACTTAATATAATTTTAACGAAAGAATTTAAACAAGGTAATGTTAAATACAATAAAAAAAACACTCCTCATTTTTGATTCATTGTTGATACTTGGACTGGGTGGAAAATATCCTCTGGATGACTTGGGAGACAAATATCCGGACAGGGGGTATGGAATTCCCCAGGGGGAATGCTACAGAGGAAACTGTCCGCATAACCTAAATTTCATGACTACGGCGTTAATGCCGAACATCTCAAATGAAAGTAGGATTGCCAGGTTTGCCAATTCAATTTTTGCCACATTTTTTTAGTAAGTGCTTAAAAAATACAATGAAATTTTTTACTGGCACACAATCACATATTACTGATAATTGATATATGTTAGTAAAATGAATATGTCAATATATAATGCAAAATGGATACCCAATAAGATACTATACGAATACATTTATTCTGCTTATGCATTTACATTTTATTTAATAAAATTGTTACTTCACTAAATATCTCATCAATTTCTGCAGAAAAAAATATGTATACATTCAAATATCTATGTTAAAATTTGCAGTGTGGGTAGGCAAGAGTTATTTTCCACCACAATGTTATAACTATCTTGTGTCTTTCAATTTAGAGGTGCTGAGCTTTAGCTTATTATGCATCTGTTAATAGTTTTTTCCTTCCCTCTGCACGTAGTTTCTTCCATACCATTCGCACTTTACTTGTACACATGTACTGAGTAAAGATCGGTTGATGGTCATTGTTTACAAAATATGTAGTTGTTTACATTAAGTGTTTGTATAATCATAACTTTAAGGCGTACATTAGCGCTTGCAAAATTCTTCACAAGACCAAGACTCTTGAAATCAAGACTTTCAGAAGTCTTGAAACTTCAAGAATATTAAAAACAAGACTTCTAAAAGTCTTGAAACTTCAAGAATCTTGAAATTAAGAATTTTAAAAGTCTGGAAATGTAAAGAGTCTTGAAATCAAGACTAACAAAGCCATATTCACAATCCTTGGTTAAGCACAAAATACAAAAATATTGATTTTTTTCGCCTTTGTTTCAACTTCTGGGGGTACGAAAATTTCAAGAATTTTGAAATCAAGACTAAATCAAGACTTTTAAAAGTCTCGAAATTTTAAGACTCTCGAAATTAAGACTTCAAAAAGTCTTGAAATTTCAAGACTCTTGGAATCAAGACTTTAAAAATTCTTGAAAATTCAAGACTCTGGAAATCAAGACTTTCAAAAGTCTCAAAAAAACCAAGAGCCTTGACACAATTTTTTTAACTTTGTCCGAAGTTTCATATCAAGGTTTCCGATGTCTGAATAACTATGTTTTAAGAAAATTTAAGACTTTTCAAGACTCTTTCCTCTTGAAAGTCCTGGTCTTGACTTTACAAGCCCTAGCGTGCATGCATCTATTATGTACGCACGGCTAAACATACTGCCCTCCCCATTTTTAGATGCTGAGCTTAAGCATCTATTGGAATGGCTATGTCCGTCTGTTTGTCTGTTCTTTCTGCGCTACAGGTCACAGTTTTCAAGCGATGTTCTTCAAACATTTTTTAAACTGCCACAAATGCGAGGGAAAAGTGCTCTCTTGTTTTTGGAGTGGATCGGGCTAACTAGTTTTCCACAATTAATGGTTAAATGGACCAACTTTTCGAGCAATCAAAAAGCATGGGGAGAAAAACGGGTGTCTGCTATGTTTACAAGGCATATACATACTTCCATCCGAACATAGGTAGTTGGGTACGTTTGCTGTTCGTTCCCAGTACATTCCACACTCTTAGCATAGAGCGCACATAAATATCATACGAAATTGAATGCTGCGGAGCGTACAAAAATGATGTCAACACATTTGTTCTATTTTCTGACTTACCCATTTCTTTTCACTAATGTTAAAGATAATGCAAATGGAGAATTTTCATATCGTTGTACCTACCTAAATGATAACATCATTGTTGTGGGCTCCTTATTCTACATCGTCAAAAAACAATGGTTCAGCATAGACCATGAGACATAAATTATCCTTTACTGTCCTTTAGACCCCACCAACACATGTATCATCAGATTGACGTTAGGTGAAAGGCTTAGGGGTTGGGCATGAATGATGTCACGCAAATTAAGAAGGGAATAGATTCCACGACACTCGCTCCCACAGGTTCTCCCCAGATCTTCCAGACAGCATCGGCCATCTGACAGAAAATGAGTGAGACCCATGTGAGGAAAGAATATGAAATTAATGCTACATGCGATCCTTCGATCTGGTGCGGATTGACCAAGAGATGGATCAGAAACGGACGCGGCCCTGCGGCCAAAGATGCATCTCGAGGGAAAAGAAGCGAGGAAGAAGGAGAGCTCAGCATGCTTCATCAGTTGGTTTTGATCCGTCCAGCACGACTCAAGTGCGGTTTTTTCAGTCTTGACTAGCATTTCAACTCCACGAGCGACTCCACGAGTAGGGAGGAATCCATAATTAACTTCATTATTGCCTTTTTCCTGAAAATTATATTCAATTTTCCAAAATGAAAAATACTCACCTGAAGGGAAGGGAAAACATGGAAACCCCAAAAGGCTTGAGACGTTTAAAAGGGGATTGCTCCGATACAGTGTGTTGGTGTAATCATAAAATTAAGGAAAATAAGCAAAGTCATTGCAGTGAAAATTTTTACATTATTATATTTTTATGCCTTGTGGTTTCCATCTTCGCCGCTCCCCTCTGTGAGTTCGTATTAAGTTTATTATAATTAGATTTCGAGGTCAATAGACTATAAGTTAAAAATGTAAAAGAAAAATCAAAAAGAGAATTTAATAATTGTGAATTACCTGTATAACCATTGGACCTGGATTCGGAAACTGTAAGCGCTGCCTCGGCAGCGCTCGTACGAAATTATTGTAAAATATTATAAGCATTATTCATGTGTGGACGAAAACCTAAAAACAGAAAAACAAAAATAATTATTAGAAACTTTGAATCATTAACCTTTTTGCTCTCAGTCTTCTGCTGAAAGGAGAAAATCGTATCATTTCAGTTAAAATTATATTTTCATTTGCTTTTCATTTAATATAAAATTAACGTTAATTACCTCTCCTCTTCGATCGTTCGTGTCCTTATTTCATCGGCAAAATGTTCTTGATTCTCATCCGATCGGCATTCCTAGAATTAAGAATATGATAATTTGAATCATAAATAATATTTAGTATGAAAATAATTGGCATATCAATTAGACGTTGGGTGAAGTTCCTCAGAACTTCCCATACGTAATAATAGGGAATTGGCTCCGCTCAAAAAATCACTAAAAACATATAAAAATGTTAGCCAAAATTGAAGGGAGAGCGAAAAAGCGAACAAGCGACATTGGCTAAATTTTAGGGTTCGCCTCCTTCATTAATCTTGACTGTTGGTCGCAGTATTGGTCTGTATTCTCTGCACCAAGTTTGTCTACCGTCAAGCTGCTCTCCCCAACTATTCGCATTGAAAATAAAATAAAATAAAAACATTTAACAAATATCCTAAACTAAAATTATAATGAAAATATAATTTCCTAACAATTTACCTAATAAGGCAGCAAAATTCAAGACATGTGGCTGTCCTGGAGCTAGGAAATGGACGCAGGAGGTGTCTGGGGGCTGAGGCTCTAGATTAATCAGACACGCGCACTGCTGTCTCCTCCCAGTCTCTAGGATAGGCCTGACTGCGGGAGCTGGTACCTCCAGCGTCAGGCCACATGCCTTCCTGAAATAAAAATAAAAAAAAATAAATAGAAATCTAAAATTAAAATCTTATCTATTTAAATTCGCAAAATTGAAGACTGAGCAAATTGCTGGAACAGGAAGACCAGTGGTGAGAAGTGCTTGCCCTGTGGAATGTTCTGCAACCCAAGCACCAGTTCCCCACCATTGTCTTTCCTATCTGGCGAGGCTGGAGTTGTGGGCGGCCAGGCCTACAACCTTCACGCCGCTCTGTCCCTCTGCCAAAATAAATGAAATTAAATAAACATAAAATAAAATTATTAACATAAAAATTTAAATTAAATGTAAAAATTCAAGGCAAAGGCACGTAGCGTTGTGCGGGAGGACGAGGAGAAGGAGGTCCTTGCCAATTGGAACGCTCACCAACTCAAGGACCGTCTCCAATTCCCTCTGCCTCCTGCTCAACAGCATTGGATTCGAGAGAAGCCAGGCCCTCGACCATTGCCCTACCCTGCCTTACTAAAAATAAAATAAAAATTAAGTTTAAATAAAAATAACTTCCCATTATAATTGAAAAACTAAAATTGGCAAAACTTCCGTGGCAGACCTTATTTCCGAGGAACCTTGGTTAGGTCGTCGGCGGTCCAGATGCTCCGTTTGCCATGCACCGTCGACGGTGCCCCTTCGGTCTTTGGGAATACGGAAGCTCGTGGTGGCGAAGCCGGGAAAACAGATGCTTTTTCCATCATCCTGGCCTCTGCCACCGAGCCACTTGCCACTGGAAATCCTACGAGTCAAAATGATCCTCAAATAGTGAGGAAAACATAAAATGAGCGTAAATCAAATGGCTTAAAATCAAAACAGCTTAACTTACCTAATAACCATAGGAGATACTTGGCAGTCTGCAGCAGCTGAGCTTCTCTTCCTTTTTATAGGCCTCCGACCTTCATCGGAGTGGTGGACTTCCCCTTTATAAACTATATCTACCATCTGACATTCACTAATTAATAAAGTAAAAATCTAAAAATTAATGGGTGTGTAAAATTAAATATCTTAGGTATAAAATCTAAACCCGTGGATGGGTGTATAAATTAAATCATAAAAGCATAAAAACGCGGACCATGTAGGAAAATAAATCCCTCAATATAAATGGGTTATAAACGTGAGGAGGTAAGGTTAACTCAGGGATGGCCTCCCACCTGCCCTCAGAAGCAGGGGATTATACCATTTCGGTTTCACAAGGTGCGGGGTATGGCTTAGCCATACCCTCTACTCATCCACCTCACCAAAATCCTTGAAAAATTCCGCCTAGGAATGATTTTCGGGGGAATAATACATGAAAAATTAGAAAACATAGGTACATCATTGGTCTTTATTCACCGTACCTATGCCGTATTTTAAAATTAAATTTAGTGGCTGGTTGTGGTGGTTGCAAACACCGTGGCCGCGCCACCTATTTATTCGGAATAATAAAAACCAAAGGCGTCCCAAACAAGTACACAGTAGCATTTAGACTACAGCGTGTCCCAGTAGTACACAGTAGCATATAGACTACAGCGTGTCCCAGTAGAGCATCGTAGCAAATAGACTACACTATGCCCTGTAAGGCGTCTCCAATGTAGTGCACAGTAGCAAATCGACTACAGCGTGCCCCCAGTATAGTACACAGTAGCAAAATAGACTACAGCGTGTCCCGTCAGAATCTGCAAGTCGACCCTAAATGAAGCCCGCACTCTGCAGGGACGCTGCGGCAAACTCGGCTAAGTTTGCCACGTTGCCATTCTTCAGGATGGTAACACAGCATCTCCGTGCGGCTTAACTCCTAAGGTTAGCGTTTTGTCGGCTCTAATATGAGCATACATACGCAGCTTAAACTGGGAGAGCAAATAAGAGATAACCAAGGAGCCGTCTCTATTTGCCCGAATAAACTTGACAACGTAGCGTACCATTACCATCGCCACTGGTACGATAACGACTTGCTTTAGATTAGCCAGACTCGATTACGTGTTGTAACTCGCCCTGTGCAAAGCAAAGTTCCAAAGCTCCCAAATTCCATTTTGGAAAATCTTCGAAAAATTCTAAAAGTTTTGGTTTGTCAAGGAAAAATAAATTTTTTAGGGAAAACATCATTCCCTTATTTCATGTTTCACAATTTTTATTTCAATAAGTTCATTATTACCTCCTGAAATTACATTAGCAATTACGAGGAGTCATTGCCTATAATAAAGGCTGGGACTTCTTTGTCCTTGATTTCAACTTCGTCATAACTAACAGACGAAACAAATAGTCAAGTGTGACCATAGGTCAACGGGGAGTACCCCAATTACTTTGAAAAGCTCGAACATTACATCCGTCGGCTCATTCGAAAAATCGGGAATTTTTCATAGTCGCAGTTCTCATCCTGCGCCGTGTCGAGGTATTAACCTCTTTGTCTACCTTACCACCAAAACAGGTACGTATTTTTATTACGCCTTTAGTTCGCCCGAAGGGTGAAATTCATGTATCCGGGCTTTCAAGGGTCATTAAGCTGGGAGTACGCCCCCCAGGTGAATCTTGAAAACCCTAGAAAATAGACCTATTATGCTAATAGTTCGCCATTTGGGTAGGCATATTTTAGGACATCGGGCATTGGCATAGGAAATGAGAATCGAGTGTAGGAAATTCGTTCTTTTTCTTGGGTTAACATAATATTATAAGTATTTACTTAAATCACAATTTTATAGTTTCGGAAAAGCTGGGCAAATTGTCCTAATTAATAAGGGACGACGGACCCTTCCTCAACAGCGGCCAACAGGAAAGAAAAGTGAAAATTCTCCACTTCCTACCCATCAACTCAATTGCCAAGGAATCAACAAAATTCGGCGCTCCTCTCCCATCGAGGAAAAAATTAACAAGTCAAGAGAAGATAAGAAAACGGACTGGGATTCCACATCTCAGGACACACCCGCTGGAATCGTAAGTCCGCTTTATAAAATTAAGCAAATAATTATCCGAAAAATAACAATAAGATTTATTTCATTTAAATATTATATTGAAAGTTTTCTTAAGGAAGTAGTAAGGTCCAAGACCTTCCTTCTCCACGAAAATTCAATCTAGTTTTCCATCATTCGCAATCAGAGAGTCAAAATTTGTCTTGAAAAGGTCAATTCAATAATTATTGTAAGAATTCTGCATGTCTGATTAGAGTCAGACTATTATTTATCATCAAGTTGATCGATCTATACGATACCGGTACCAGATACTCGGCCACAGGTTGTTATCCGAGGCACAGGTATCAATTCCTATTAATTATATTTGTGAAGGTTTGGGTGTAGACCCAGTAACTGAAGTTCCGCCAAACCTACCTGAAATAAGAGTCGTATCTTATAACTTCTCTGAAAAATTCAACTGCATAGTTAGGCAGTGGCATTCAGAAGTAGTCTTCTTATACCTTTCCATAGGTCAATTACAAGTATTTATCAATACGATCCTCGATTTTCATCGAGTATTAGCACAGCCGGGAAATTAAAAATAAAATTCCGTAAAATCAAAATTGCATGTCTTCCAATAGTCTCCCTAAAATTTTTGCATAGAGAGTAGAAGACGTAATTAGATTTTGGCATCGTAATTTAGTTTCTAAAATATTGAGTAACTCCCAACTCGAAGATTTTATCGAGTTTGTGCTCATCCATTTGCAATTAAAAGAAACTCGAATTTCTCCCATCACTACTTCTTCAGTAGATATTACTGGAGAAAATTTTGAGGAAAAATTTCATCAAGCCGTCTTCGCCTGGCATATATATATTGGAATAGTATCTGCTACTCCAGCAGAGATTTTCCAGTTCCTAGAAAAGGCATCGATTTATTTCAAGGCAAATCCAATTCCACCAATAAAATAAAATTTCGATAAAACCTAAAAATTATATCGTATGTACGATATCCTTTCTTAAATTTTCGTAGGAAGAATAGACGGTGCCATTCGGCATTGGCACCATACCATACCATCACAAATATTGAACGAAGTGCAGCTCGAAGAGTTAATAGACTTCGTGCTCGTTCATTTAAGATTAAAAGAAACTCGTGTTTCTCCCATTACGACTTTAACAGTGTATATTACGCGGGAGAACCTTGAAATCAACTTCCAACACGCCGTTTTCGATTGGCATAGGTATATTGGGATCCTATATTTAACTTCTGCGGATCTCACCAAACTATTTGAGAAATCTGCATTTCACTTCTCATTGAATCCTATCCCAAAAGACCTTTCAGTTTCAAACTGTGCATGTCATTCTTCATACCAGTAATTTTGGCAGCTAGAATCGAAGGTGCCATAAATCACTGGCATCAGATCATTAATCCTAAACTGTTAACTGACCAACAGGTACTGGAGTGTATCAACTTCGTTCAAATCTACCTCAGTTTAACTGCAAATACAGAAACTCGAGAAGTGACTGTATTACCTGCTTATCTCAATTCGTCCAACTTTAAAATTAATTTTCGACACGCAGTATTTACCTGGTATCATTACGTTGGTAGAGAATTCATCAATTTTACGCAAGTGTCCCAACTTATCGATTTAACTTCCAGTTATTTTCTATTAAATTCACTTCAGTGGATACCGTGAAATTAATTTTATTCTGGGATATACTTTTAATAATTTTCAGCGTGGCAAAATAGCCAGTAATAAAATAATACACTTAAGAGAAATTAATGTCTTCATCTGAAACCCCAAATCTGATAGTTCAGATTAATAAAGCCATAAAGAAGTGGCATAAATCAGAAGGTCGTCGATACCTAACAAAATCACAAGTCGAAATCTTCATTTTCTACGTGATAAACGACTTGGGTTTAAACTTAACTCCGATTAACTTTTCGGATCAAGTTGTAACCAAAAGTTTCTTGCATCAACTGTTTAACAGTGTAAATCACTGGTACAACGAGATCGGAAAGTCACACATAACTACCCCGGTCGTATTAAATATTCATAAATCTATTTGGAAATTCTTCAAAGATCAAAATCTTCCAGATTTAAATACTTTATGGGAGTTAAACCTTCATGACCTTCATAAGCAATGTCCATTTAGAAAAACGCATTCATTTCGAACTTACGGGTTGGCATGATCATTACGGTTGGCAATTCTTCAAACGAGATACGCCAATACTCAAAGAATTCATTCTTCACGTCCAAACCGAATTAGGTTTAACAAAGGAACCAGAAGCACTAACCCCTAGCTTTCCTACTCCACATTCCTTTCAGAACTTTTCTAAAAGATTCCAATTAGCCATACATAATTGGCATCACGAAATCGGCTATAAATATATGCCATCTGATCATATCCAATTTCTAATCCGCTGTGTTTATGAAAGGGACGACGTAGAGGCATATATTCACCGTGTTCAAAGGGCATTTTATTACAGCGAAGGCAAATCTTCTTACCCATAAAAGTCACTCCCTAATCTATGCCATTCCTTACAGACACTGCATTATCCCTGAGAATTAAAATAGAAATTGCCGGTTGGCACGATATAGTAGGTCATCGGCATCTCACAGTTCCTCAAGCGAGGGAATTAATAGAAAATATTTGCTATCAACTTGGTTTAGTTCATCCTCAACAAGTTGTTTCCATTAACTTCGATACTCTAGACTCTTTTAATAATTTTTGTCAAAGGTTTAAAACTTGTGTGTGGAACTGGTATCGAGAAAACGGATTTCAATACTTGACGTACGATCAAATTCTCGAATTATTTGTTCTCGTTTTTAAACGAGACGACTTCGAATTGGCCAAGCATAAAGGCCAACTTATCCAGTACATACTAACCAGATAAGGGTTGACAGGTCACCCAAATCCTCTGGTACAAGGTCAATATACGACCTCTCATACCTATGAAAATTTTTCCACTCGGTTCCGTGAAACCATAACAGTTTGGCACAACGGTCATGGTCGTCAATATTTGACTCAAGCTCAAAAGCAACGGATATTCATCGAAATCCTAGAATTCGACACTATTAGTTCAGTCGTATACCAAATACCGAGAGTTTTTCGGTGCAATTAAATAGTTCAGAAAAACATATGACCTTCGTTGCTCCTAGGCAATTGAATTTTAGGATTATAGCGGCTATAACTAATTGGGAAACTATCATAGGCTCCAAATACCTCAGTGATCAACAAGTGGGTGAGCTTACTAAATATATCCTCATAAAATTAGGTTTAGCAGGAGAAAATCACCCAACTGCCGGTGATTATTTAACTCCACATACCTATTCGAATTCTTCAGGTCAATTTAGAATTGCACTTATCAATTAGTACTACGAGATAGGACATCAATTTATGTCCCCCATTCTACTGGACACACTCATTGTCGAAGTCTTCGAATACGACGATTTGAATTTCATGATATATCAAGTTCCGAAAATTTTCAGAAACAATTAGTTACAGGAAAGACGCATGTCATTCCTTTTTTCTGCAATTCTTTTACAACGAGTGGAACACTCAATCCGCTACTATTATTTGATAATAGGTCGTAGCACAATAACTCCGGAACAACTTGGGCATCTTATCGAATTCGTGTCCGAATATTTGGGACTTCGGTCACCAAACAGCACCTCCATAGCTGCATATATTTCTCATCTAAACTTGCAAAACTTCTCTGAGAAGTTGCGGCATTCTATTATTAGCTGGTATTACATTTTTGGTTTTCAGTACCTAACCGAACCTCAAATAAATCACCTAATCCTCATTGTTTCAATTTATGATAAAGGCTTAGTTGATTTTGTTACATCAACAGTTGAAAATTCCTCATAATTACAAAATTGTATGTCTTTCATTTTGCCTGTATTATTAATTGCCAAGGTAGAGCAGGCCTTTAAATATTCGCATCACTCAGTCAACTATAAACAGATCAGTAGTGAACAATTAGGTTTTCTTATAGCATATGTACATCATCATTTGGACTTAAGGGAAACTTCCACATCTCCCATTGCAACATCCGCCCATTCTCTCACTTCTTCCAACTTCAGAAACCTGTTTGAAATAGCATTACAAAACTGGTAGAGTGACATCGGTTATCAATTCTTAGCATTAAATCAGTTTGACGTCTTACTTCGGGAAACCCAAAAATACTTCAATTCCACCCCGATTTTAGGGGAACCTTGGAACTGAACTTAAACGGGTAAGAATCATACATGTCCAATTTAAGTCCATTCCAAGCCATCAAAAGAGTTGACGATAGCATAAGGAATTGGTATAAGATAATTGGACGTCATCAAGTTAGTCATCATCAAGTTAAGGATCTCATCATCTTTGTCATTCATAAATTGCAAATACCTCCAGTTGTAGGTACTTTATTTGCCGAATCAATTCCCCACCTTAATCGCTTCAACTTTAACTCGAAAATTACTCAAGTCCTCAAGGACTGGTACGTTGAAGTAGGTCAGGGAATTCTTTCCATTGAGGAAGCCCAAGTTCTTTTCAGTGTGGTCTTGAGCCACGACGAATTGACTAACCTCAATTTAGCGGAATTAACTGACGGCGAATAATCTAATCCTAATCCAATCTGATCACGAAAATTTATCAATTAACTAGTAAATGAGTTTCATTGAACCCACCTCATTTGTCAAACAAATTACGGATTCCGTGAAATATTGGCATTCTACCGTAGGACATCAGTATCTTGTTGAATCTGAAATCGAATTCCTATTAGTGTGGATTTTCGATAATTAAGGTTTATACACCGAATTTCAACCCAATAGTCCGATAGTAACTGCGATACCCCATCTGAACTTGGGTTATTTTCCAGGGAAATTACGGCAAGCATTATTATCTTGGTATTATAGTTACGGACATCGTCACCTCACTTATAATCAAATAGAAGATTTCTTTATTGTCACGAGTGCATTTGACAACTACGGGGGATTCCTGTAGACATAATAAATCCGAAATACCAAATGCACTTTGGCACACCAATCGAAGTTAAGAACCAAATCATAGCCCACATTGATTATTGGTACATCATTGAGGGAAATCAAACCTATACTCAACACGATAAAGCACTTTTTCTCGAGTGGGTATTAGCTCGTTTAGAGATCCAAGAGGATCGAAACTCTCCTGTTGTAATTACCCACCCTCGTTTAACTCCTCAAAACTTCTTAGAATTTTATCAGGTTTATCAGGTATCTGGTTTCTTTTTCGTTTCAAAAATCCGTAAGCAGTAATACGCGTTTTCCGATTTATGTGATAAGCAGCCCAACACAATCATTCTGATGAACTTCAATAAACCAGAGAAATTAGTTACCCGAATAAAACACGACGTTGGTTATTGGTACGTATTAGAAGGGAGCAATCACTTTACACAAGCTCAAACTGAAAATCTTATCGAATTCATATTAAATAAATTAGGGCTTCAAGAAAGTGCAAATTCCCCGATAGCTACAACAGCTTTCTATTTGAATTTAGAGACTTTCACAACGAAGTACGAAGAAGCCGTATTAAATTGGCTTTGGATTCAGAATCCTACCCCCATAACTTTTGCTCATTTTTGTATATATTTCTCGGTAATTTCAAATATCGTACATCCTGAATGAATTTTCCAGGGCCAGTAGAATTAGTCTCTCGCATTGACGAGACCATTAAACACTGGTATTCCATTGAAGGGAAAAATATCATCAGTGAAAGTCAATTAACCTCATTTATTGACTTCGTCTTACACAGGCTATCATTAAGGTCCGGCCAAAACGGTCCCATAGCTCAGACGAGTCCACATCTAACCGAATTTACATTCTTTGAAAAATATAAGGACGCCGTTTTTATTTGGCAATTTCTCATAAGTGACCCTCCATTTACGAGACAGCAAACTCTGAAATTCTTCAGAATCTGTCACACCTACGATATATGCCCAAGCGCAAATCCATAAGTTCGTGAATCTAAAGAATTGGATAAAACATCCTAATTTCGCCGCAAGATTCACACACTCAGTACTTCCGTGGCACCTCAAAGAGGGTTTTGTTCACTTAACGGAACAACAACTTGACGGTTTCATCACAATAGTATTGGGATTTTTCAACGTCAGCGATCATATTCTCGGTGACTTAGCTACAATAGCAGATTTTCAACAATCTTTACTGGAACAATTCCGATTTCGAAATTTTAACCCCGATTCAGGGGTAGAATAAAATAATTTAAATTAAACTAACAAGTCATATGAATCAGTTGGATCGCATCCAACATCCGAATTTCCAAACTATATTTGTTCAAGGACTCCTTTATTGGCATCACGAGGAAGGTTTTCTTTACTTAACTGATCAACAGTTAAGAGGTTTTATTACCTTCATTAATGTGAATATTTATTTCTTTCTCCAGCGTTGACGTCATTATAATATTCCTAGTATTAATTATCTACGTAGCCATTTCTTTCCCCAGAAGATTCGGACCCTTCCGTTTTCCTTGGGAACTAGTAGATCCCACTAACCAGTATTAGTAATTTTACAGGTTAATTTAACAGGTTTCATATGCATAGGGTTAGAAAAACCCATACTGCCCGTCAAATCGTTCAAAAAAAAAGTACTGTGGTACCGTAGGCAAAGACATAGATACTTAACCCGACTTCAGTTATTTGGTTTCTTAGTCTTTGTCCTCAACCTAATTAGGGAACAGTGCGTAGGAAGGAAGCGTTCAAACGCCTTTATCCGAACTCATTTGGAAAGTATTTGGAATAGAATTAAACGTCAATCCCAGGGTCTTAGACCTCTTCACCATCAACTTCGTTAAAAGAGTGACCCTCCCCAAAATAATTCTATCTTATGATTACACCAGGACAATTATCAATGAATTGAAAATTTGTAGTTGCAGCTTTTGAAATTCGGGAGACGAACGGCTTCTCGAATTTCAACTACACCAGTCTTCGTAGGAAGCATTTAGAAAAATTCGGGACGCAAACAGCGGCTCGTACCTTAATACTGTCCGTAGGTCAAACAATCAGAAAGTCAGGTCAAATAAACATTAATATATTGCAATGTTAAAAACTAAATTAATTGTTCTTGTTTTTGAGTCAATTTTATTTAGAGTTCATGCCAATCGTACCAAAAGATCAGTACTACGCTTTCGCGATTGACGCCATAAAGTGGTTCTTCACAGGGGGTCGAACCACAACTACTCTCAAACACCTGTTTATCGTCATTATAATATATTACGCCGTTTTTGACATCATTAACGATTTCTTCCCAGAACTGGAGATACAGGAATTAAATAAATCCTTGGCACATCTCGGATTTTCGGAATAAACTAAGGAGAGCTTCGCGCCCCATAAATTTACTACCGAGACTCCAAGAATTTAAACAGGTATTCCTGAATTCCCTCGGGAAAAATACGAAACATACATACATAGATACAAATTCCGATTTTGAAAAATAAAAACCTATTAATCCATATTCCAAAAATTGTGAGAACAGGTAGAGGTCCGCGAAAAGCTTCAAGCCGTCTTCGGCCTCATCACTAACTTGCGAGTGTTCCTATATACACGTATCCACACCAATCCGTTCTCACAACCGGAAGAAATTCGGACAAGTTCATTTTTTAACTTTCCTCGCAGAAGAAATCAGCCCGAAGAGCACGAAATCTAGGAAATCCGACACTCACGGACTGATTCTTTTACAACCATTCCCCTATTTAAAGTTCCGAACAAGCTAAAGTCTATAATTCAAAATTCAAAAAATAAAACTAAAGAAAGTTAGGGCAATTAGGTTTAATAATAAATACGAATAAGAATAGCAATAAACGGTATGACTTAAACGTCTACTGATTTCTAGGTAAAGAACCGCGAGGAAAACTGACGAGCGGAGAAAGTTAACTTTCAATAATCCTCACCATTAGTTAAGAATTAAAAAAAATCAACATTTAGCTAGGTTTCATAAAAGTTCTCAACGTATTTGAGTTTATTAAAAAGTCTTCATATCCATAATTTTACCCTTTGACTTTTCATTAAAAATATATTTCATACTTCATCATAAGTGATGCAAGTGATACCGAGATTCCCATAGCGGATCTCAACACAACAGGTCCTGACAGGGATTCGGACACTGCTTCAACTATGAATCAAACAGTAGTCCCGAAGAATCTTACTGGAACCAAAGATCCATCACAGATTGGAGGACAGAAAAAGGGCCCTATTTCCTTTTCCTCAAATAAAACTAAAAAGAGTACTGCCAACGAGGCAGGTACTTCTGGTTCCGATTCACATTCGGCCACCAAACCGAAAAACAAAAGGACGAAAGTAAAGAAAGTAGGACATGATCAACGGAGTGGTTCTGAATCATCCTCCTACGGTTCAGTCGCCTCTGAGGTTGAAAATAATTCAGTTCAAACTACAACCGGTTCACGTTCTTCGGGTGCGAATGATCCCAGTCCTTCCACTCTTGATCGAAACATTGATCGTCGTATCAAGACAATGGTTCATTACGCCGTAAAGATCATAGACTTCAACGACGAGTATATTGTCTTCCAAAATAGACAAATTCCACTTCCTTCGGATCTCAAAATTATCTCATGGCGAGACGGTGATTCCAGGGGTTA
Source organism: Dicyrtomina minuta (assembly GCA_949802685.1). NCBI lineage: Eukaryota > Metazoa > Arthropoda > Collembola > Symphypleona > Dicyrtomidae > Dicyrtomina > Dicyrtomina minuta. The sequence goes on from CATKUY010000477.1 coordinate 117,853, forward strand.
TTTACTAGAACTGGATCTGACAGACTCTGTCATTGATCCCTGCATTCGAGTCGTTAGGGAACACGAGGATATTTCTCATATCCGACCAGTGTACAATTTTGAAACGTACACTCATCAATTCACAGAAAATATTTTTGCATCTTTCAGTAATACGGTTGAAGCACCACAGCCATCAACCACCAGTACAAATCCTACATCATTACCAAGAATTACATCGAACTCCGACATTTTTCCTTCAGATCAACGGGAAATAGCAGTCCCGGAAACTTTAAATCTCACTGTACATACTTCTTGAAGTCGCAGTGAGATTGATCATCATATGAGACATTAGTACAAAGACAGATTGTACCCTTTGGTCCAAAAAGAGCGCTTCATAGATTCATTGGATGATGATTTCTATAGGGAAATAATAAGATTTGCAAGGAACTCAAGTTGTTCTCTGGAAATCGCTGTATAGAACTACATGCATACCCCTAATAAACAAAATACAATCGTGGAACCAAGTTCCACTGTCTCAGGGTATGAATTCTACCCCAAGGAGCGAGCAGGAAGTGATCCTTCTGAATCAATCCGACCCAATTCACCGTTCACGGAGACAAGGAATATCAGTGATCATCCTCAATCACAGTTAACCCAGGGAGTGGGATCGAGGCGTCGCATACGTGCACCTTCCCTAACCTCTCCGATTAGCCAACAGCAACTCCAAGCTGCATTCAGTTTGGTGAATCTTGAGGAGATCCCAGTCATACCCAGGAAGGCCCAAAGGCCGTCCCATTTCTTGAACCCACCATATTCACACACCTTAGTATACGGTACAGGAACATCAAATAACCCGATCCATGGTCATTCACGACCTTCAATGATCAGGCCTCCAGTTCCTTCGAGTAATCCATACATCGTTCAAACACCGTCCTCATTATAAGGACCCTTACCAGATGTTCCCCCGGGAGCATCATTCAAAGTGCATCAAGCACACGCTTCAACTCACGCAATCCCTCCTGAAACAAGACAAAGGGAACCGCGACTTACTCAGGCAACTTCCAGGGACTATGAACACCAGTACTCAAGGACTCAAAGGGAAGCTCCAGACAGAGCACCTCCTCCCAATGATCCGAGGTTCTATGTTCCGGAAGACCCATTTTATGACATACCAAGGGAAAGACCCGTGCAAAACCACGATCCAATTTATGTCGAAGCTCATTTCCCGACACTAGCGGCTGTCACGGAACACCCGCCACAGTATGTCAATAGGGAACCTTTTCCACGTCAACAACCAAAATCAATTATGGCACGGGCCCCCACTGTCAGTAATGAAAGACAAGGATCCACGTCTCGTCATCCCAAAGATAATAGACGCAGATACCCGCCTCAAAATTTCAGACAAGCTCCTCCAAGGGAGCCCTCCAGGGAACATCAACATGAACACAGGGATCAGTCTTCTCGATTCTCTCGACAGCGCAAACCGAATCCAAGAGACTCCTCACGCGACAGTCGACGCCGAAGAGCACCGTCTCCACGAACAAATCGCCCACCAAACCATAATACAAGGGATACTTCCTATAACAATCGTCATTATAGGGAACTTTCCCCTAGATTTCCTCCGAGACGCGGATCTCATTCAAGAGATGTACCACGAGATCACTATACAAATCCCAAAGAACAATCACCAAGGCGCAACGCACATCATACTTCCCATTCTAGGGACCCATCTCCACACTATCGTCAAACCGAGCGAGAACAATACTCGAGACGAGATCGGCATCATAATTCTAATTCCTGGAATAGGGAACCATCGCCTCCGGATGACCGATATTTCCGCTCCCGCAGGAGTCGATCATCCCCTCCACGACACTCAAGCCGTAGAGGTAGGATCCGTAACAGACGTCATTCGTCTTCCTCAAGTGAGGATTCTGGCCGCTCCCAGATGCAATACCCACCCTCACCATGGGGACGTCCAGGTCACAGGAGAATGCCGGTACCTCAAATCGTTCTTGATGACAATGAGAGAACGAACTCAGCTTACAGTCATTTTAGACAGACTAAGGTCATTGAGATTTTACCAAAAAATGAAGGTGACACTCTAGCTGAAAAATGGGTTGAGAAATATAATTCATACATCACGTTATATTCTCTTCCTCCTTCAGTAGTCATAACACGATTAGACATGATTTTAACCGGTCAAGCAGGTCGATGGTGGAGAAATAATCAAAAGAAGTTTCTGTCTCGCCTCGACTATGCTAACTTCGAACAATGTGCTGCCACTTGGGATAAAATTACTCGAGCACTCATTGCCAAGTTCGATCATGATCACGTTCCCGAACGTGCTTCCGCAAATCTGAGTAGTACCGATTATCATAAAGATCAAAGCGCTAGTGACCATATTGCTGTTAGAGGCGAATGCCTCGACCTCATGGATCCTTTCATGAATAGGGAAACTCGAAAGAGAAATTTAATTAGTGGACTACCTCCCGAACTCAAAGCGTTAGTAGGCACTTGCACCGATAAAAAGAGTCTCCGCATTGTCCTTCAACGCGAAATAACCAAACTCAGGGAAGCAAAAACACCTCCTCCTAAACCAAGTCAGGATTCAGTGACAGCAGCGACTCCTCACGTATTCATACGTGGTCTCGATGTCAAATCAAACCAACCATATAAAAAAAAACGACCGACGTCCTACATCGCGACTATTACATCGCTTCGGACGGGTTGGAATATCAAACCGCAGATACGTCCATGTACTCCGCGGCCCAAAGAGAGGCTGCTAAAAATGATAAGGGACGAATGAACTGCATGAGATGCGGAAATGATAATCATAAAGCAAGGAAATGTCTAACAGCTCTCTGAGAGCAGGGCCGCATTATACCTTCTCTGAAACCTAAGTCCGCGCAAAATAAATCCAGTGGGAATTCCTCCTTTGGAAGTAAACAAAATAATAATGTTCTCAAAACTCCTAATCCACCTGCGGTGGACCCTACGATGTTAGAGATTTTAAAAGGACTCGCACAGTCTGTACAACAATTGCAAATACAACAGGCCGTACCTGTTTAATATGCTCCGGTGCCCGTAAATTATGCTCCGGCCCCACAGCCTCCGGTACCTTTGGCCCTGTCATATCAACAAGCTCATTTCTCACAACAACCCGCAAAGGGATATGATCCGAATAATCCAGACCATGCATTTCATCCACGAGTAAGCGGTGTGCCCCTCAGGGGGATCACTACGAGGAACGATGAATCTTCACCAAATTCGGCAAATGACCAAGTTCCTTCCGCATCTCAGGGCACATCCGCATCTTTCGGTTTGAGTAAAAATACTCGTTCATTAAACCAGAAAGGGGGGAATAGACACGCTCGAACCCCCCTGTTGGAGATTCTAGTAATCAAATCACCATGACTTACTTTAATGAAGAAAATAATTATTATAAATTATTAAAATAATAATTAAATACCAACCACGGCTACGGCTACAGCTGCAACTATGATATGATTACTACAACCATAACCATAGCCGTGATAATGATTACGATGATGAATTTAGACATGATTTAGATTTGAGACGAGAACAATATAAATAAATTCCTCCGATTTTCCTACATGTCGAACGTGCTACGATAAATAAAAACTTCAATATTGTTATTAAACTGTGTACCTTATTTGATTATTACGATTACGATTTATTACGATTACGATTTATTACGAATACGATTTATTACGATTACGATTGAATAGAAAGAAAGAAACTGTCAATTTCGAGTAGTTGTCCATTTCTCGAATATAAGTGGTCCTTCGCTCCTCCCTGATCCAGTGCTTTACCCCTGAAACTGCACTACACTTTACACAAATTTACACTATTTGAATTTGGAATTTTACAACTGATCTGATTTACACTGATTTATTGAAATTTTGCTCCGATTTTAATCCTGATTTGCTTTTTGCTTTTTGAGTGAACGTTGGTGGTGGTGGCCTTTGGTGTGCTTCTTTGTTTTGGTGTTGGATGACTTGCTGGGCTGAAAACAAAACAAACAAAGATTACGCTTATACTGTACAATACGCTGAAGTACTTACCTGCTTGTTTCGTCCTAATTCTTGTTGTTGAAGTTGAAGTCGTTGGTGCTGATCTCCACTGCACTGTCAACTGTCTTACTCACTGTCACTGTAATCATCGCACTACCCGGTTACCCATAACAATTCTAAATATTTTGATTGCCAATTTTTTCCCGATCTTCCGTGTTGACAGATCAGTCATTTTAGTCAACACAAATTTGAATTTTGGCGCCAGATCTATTTGTCAAGGATACGAGATTCGTAGTATCCAGATCGATATTCATTGTTTCCATTGAACTTTGAATAATTTAATTTGTTATCTGAGATTTTTAAGATTTCAAATTTTAAATCAGAGATTTCTCACTGAAATTTTCTAAAAAATTTTTTGGTGAATATTTTTTCACAGAATTTTTAACAGCAAAATATTTTGCTGAGAGTTTTTTTATTGCCATAAAAGAGCAATCGATCCGTGTACTTTATTCTTACAAAATAATTTACACACAGAAACTTGAATTTGTCATTGATTTTTATTTGACACTGAATTGAACTGACATAACTACTTGTGCCTTTTATAGGACGGTTATGAGAATACAGAATTTACGCTACGAAATAGCTTACGATTTCCACCAATGATGTCTGATGACCATACTAATGAACGACGAATGATTGATAATCCTGTTGTTGACCCTGTACTTAACACTGATGTACCCAACCGTACTTCAACTACTACGTTACCACGCATACCTCCTGTAACTGTAGTACGACGACGATTGACAATGGCTGAAGCTGCTTTGATTGATGATGAAACTGGGTCTTCAGGTAACAACAGTACTATTGACTCATTAGGTAGTGACATTCCGAAGTCACATGGTGACATGTCAAGGTCACGTCATAGGGGTCATCCTAGGTCACGGATGTATAGGGCGTCAAATCAGCGACATAATGACCCTGCAGCCGTTTTAAGAAGGCGGTATGAGATTATGAAACTTGAACTTGAAGTTAAACAAGGTCAGCTGGCTTTACTCAAATGTTCTCTTGATTTGGATAATCTGGAGCATGGCGAAGTAGATGAAGAGGGCGAATTTGAAAGAACTCAAGTTCGTCCAATGGATCAAGATTAAGGTGGCCATGCTGCCAGACATACATTTCCTTCCCGAATCCAGACTCAGAATGAACGTGTGGCTCATTGGGCTGCAAGTTATTTAATGGCGACAGTTCGTACTCCGCCAAGACTGAATATTAACCCAGATCAAATTGTTCCCGTTCCTAGAGGTCTTATTACTTCTTCCTCAATTCCGGTAAGGTCTAATGATGTTAATGCTCCTCGCCCAGATCTACCCCCGATTAATGCTCCTCCCCCAGATCTACCCCCAATTAATGCTCCTCGCCCAGATCTGCCCCCGATTAATACACCTTTCCCAGATCTACCCCTGATTGCTATCAATGCTAATGTACCTCTTCCAGATCTACCCCCGATTGCTACAAACAATGTTATTTCCCCAGTTAATATTGAGATGAGAGGTAATATTGATGTCAATGCACAACCCAGATTAATTGCCCCACAGAGCTATACTTCTAATGATATTGGGAATATAGTTCAACAGATTCTACCTTTAGCTCAAATGTTGTCTCAAGGTAATACTAATACTAATTCTACGATTCAACAGCAGATGTTAACTCGTCAGTCAGTTAACAAAGATTTACCGGTATATTCGGGTGAGATTGAAGAATGGCCGACTTTCATTTCTCAATATCGTCATTCAACTGAGATTTGTGGGTTGTCTAATACGGAGAATATGTTACGACTTCAGAAAAGTTTAAGAGGCAAGGCTCGTGAGTTAGTGATTCCTATTTTGGGGTTACCTGAAAATGTTGAAGAGGTTGTTCAATCTCTTGAATCTACTTTTGGTAGATCTGATTTACCTAACAACAACTCAGTTGATTCAAAAAAAGGTTATGATTTTAAGACGGGGTTTAAAAGAGGGTTTCATGATGACAACAAAGTATTTACTACTGCTAAGAAAAATCCGCGTCTAGACATGACATGTTACTGTTGCAATAAATTGAATCCTACGATAGATAAATGCTCTGACTTCAAAGGACTTCCTGTTGATGCTAGATGGAAGAAAGTGACTGAGAACAAGTTGTGTTTTATTTGTTTAAATCGATATCATCAAACAGTCAATTGTCCTTCTCGTAAAGCTTGTGGTGTAGATAATTGCAAGTCTCATCATCATCCTTTACTTCATCCTACAACAACTAACCGTGTTCCTCCGTCTTCTACGGCAACGACTGCTACAATTTCTACTGAATTTGCTGGTCATGGTTTCAAATCTTCTCTTCAAACTACAAATGTTCATTTAAGAGTCATTCCGGTTAAACTGACTGGTCCTGCTGGAGTTCTAAATACTTACGCATTACTTGATGATGGATCTACTGTGACTCTTGTAGCTTCTAAGATCGCTTCTCAACTTGGACTTCAAGGTCCCATTGAGCCATTGTGCTTTTCTTGGACAGATAACACTACGCAAACTGATGCTAATTCAATGAGGGTTCAACTAGGTATTTGTGGAGATTCTCAAGGTGTGAAGTCCTATACGTTGCGTAATTGCAGGACAGTTAAGGAATTTGATTTACCATCACAATATTTGAACATGAATGAGTTAAAAAAAATGTGGCCGTATCTTCGTGATGTTCCATTTTCAAGTTTGAGAGGTGCTAAGCCTATGATTCTCATTGGGCAAGATAATTCTCTTCTCACTATACCAAGAAAATTGAAAACTGGTCTTTGGCATTCACCTGTGGCTTCAAAGACTTTACTAGGGTAGTCGGTTCATGGGAATAGTTCTGTTACTGGAAAGCAAGATTCTCCCTTTACTTTAACGGTTTGTTCTCATCATGAGACAGAAGACGAAATTCTACATCAGTTAGTTAAACGATCCTTTACAACTGAAGATTTCGGTGTTAAGATTCTTCATGAGATTCCACGATCTAAACAAGATTTAAGAAGTTTTGATTTGCTTCAATCTACTACAAAGAGAGTGGGTGACAGATGGGAAACAGGTTTATTATGGGCAAATGATCAATTTACATATACTGAGAGTTTTAAAGAAGCGTACAGACGGTTACTTCTTATTGAAAAGACAAAAGGATACTAATGCTGACTATGCTCGTCAGTATTGTGAAAAGATGGAAGACACTATTTCAAAAGGTTACGCTAGAGAAGTTAGTTTAGTTGATCTGGCTAAGAAAAGTCCCAAGGATAGATTTTTATGTCATTTCTCCATAACTAATCCAAATAAACCTGGCAAGATTAGAGTGGTTAACGATGCCAAAGCTAAATCAAAAGGAGTGAGTTTTAACGATATGCTCATTACTGGACCAGATCTACTACGACCTCTTCCTGCTGTTCTTTGGAATTTTAGAAAAAAGAAGGTTGCTTACATTGCGGATGTGAAAGAAATGTTTCCCCAGATCCTATTTCGAGATGAAGATGTCGTGAGTCAACGATTTTTGTGGAGAGGAATGGATAGAAATATCAAACCAAAGATATATGAAATAAAATCAATAATATTTGGAGCATCCTGTTCTCCATCATCAGCTATCTATGTCCTCAATAAGAATGCTGAAGAATTTAAAGAAAAATTCCTAAAAGTTTTTAAGGCTACTGTTCAACAAATGTACATGGACGATCATTTAGATTCCGAAGATACTGAAAATGAGGCAATTGTACAGACCAAAGACATAATAGAAGTTTTTAGAAGAGGTGGTTTCTGCTTGTGCAATTGGATGTGTACTTCCAAGAAAGTACTGAGAGCTTTACCTGATTCTTTAAGAGCAGCAAAATTCAAAGATTTAGATTTAGAAGGGGATCCTCCAACTGAAAGAGTTTTAGGTATGTGGTGGAGCTCCGAAAAAGATGAATTTACTTATCGACTAAATTTTCACAAGGTATCAACGGAAGTCAAAGATGGGTCAAAAGTTCCAACCAAACGAGATGTTTTAAAATTAGTGATGTTAATCTATGATCCTCTTGGGTTTCTTGCATTTTTTGTGGTCAGAGCTAGAATTTTACTTCAAGATATTTGGGCTTCTGAGATTGATTGGGATACTGAAATTTCAGCTGAATTGTTTTTAAGATGGAAAGCATGGTTATCGGATCATCAAAAGATCACGGAGATTAGAATTCCTCGATGTTATCACGATTACTTTTCAAGATGACCTTCGATTCAATTACACGTATTTTGTGATGCCAGTAAAAAAAGCTTATGCTAGTGTCGCGTATTTTCGAATAATTACAGATGTTGGAATTTCACTAGCAATTATTGCTGGGAAAGTTAGAGTCGCTTTTTTAAAACCAATGTCCATACCAAGGCTCGAATTGCAAGCAGCAGTGATGGCTAGCAGATTAGCTTCAACAATTAAGAAAGAACATGATGTACAGATTGAGAAGACTTATTTCTGGAACGATTCAAAAACTGTTGTTAGTTGGATAGGATCAGAATCCAGACGTTTTAAGACTTTCGTGGCTCATCGAATTGGTGAGATTCAAGAACTTTCTGATACTAATGATTGGCGATGGATTCCTACTGATTTAAACGTTGCAGATGATGCAACAAGAGACGCTGGTAAATGTGATTTAGAAAGTACAAGTCGTTGGTTTCAGGGTCCTCCATTTTTATTGAAGTCAAAAGAATATTGGCCAACTGAGAATGAGCAAAGTTTAGAGTTTGATAATTCTGAGATCAGAAGTGAATTTGTTGGAGTTATTCATCCTCAAAATTTACGTCCAGCTCCCAACATTGACAACTTCAGTTCCTGGATTAAATTGATTCGTGCTATTGCATGGTTTTTAAGAGCTATCAAGATATTTTTCAACAAACTGCGCAAGATTAAAAAAGATTTTTCATTCCATATTTCCGCAGCTGAATTCAAGACAGCAGAACTATGGTGGCTTCACAAGTGCCAAGAAGAATCCTTTTATGAAGAGATCCAGTTAATTCAAGATTCAAGATTAATTTCAGCAAAGAGTAAATTATTCCAACTGTCTCCGATTTTAGATGATGAAGGTTTACTTCGTATAAATGGAAGAATTAATAATTCTGATGTTTCCGAGGACGTCAAGATTCCGTACATCTTAGATTCCAAACACCGATTTATTTATCTACTAATTATGCATTATCATCAGAAGTTAGGTCATCAAGGCCAAGAGACAATACTGAACGAACTTAGACAGAAATACTGGATATTAAGTGCCAGATGCTTGATTAAGAAACTATGCCGATTTTGTCTACAATGCAGAAAGAGAAAGTGTGAACCTCGTGTACCTTTAATGGGTCAGTTACCCAACTTCAGAGTTACACGTCAAGTAAAGGTCTTCAATCATGTGAGTCTTGATTTTTTCGGTCCCTTAAGTGTTTTGTCTGAAGGCAAAAAAGTAAAGAAGTATGGTGTGATTCTCACGTGCTTAACGATTCGAGCTATTCATCTTGAGATAGCTGACAATTTAACTACTGATTCGACTATCAATGCCATTTGGAGATTCGTTTCTCGGCGTGGACTCTCTACAAGCTTGATCTCAGATAATGGGACAAACTTAAGAAAGGCGGATCGCCAGTTACGAATTGCTCTGAAAAACTTCGATCAAAATCAATTACAACAAGGTTTATCTAAAGACGGTATCAACTGGATTTTTAATCCTCCATCAGCTCCTCATTTTGGTGGGGCATTAGAACGGCTAATTTGATCAGTGAAAACGGCATTGAATGCGATTTTGAAAGAAAAGACTACGAAATTTGAAATACTTCAAACAGTGCTTACTGAAATAGAGCATATTGTCAATAGCAGACCTTTGACCTGCGTTTCTTCGAATCCATCAGATCTCAAATCGATATGTCCTAACGATTTTTTGATTATTAATTCCAATATAGTTCTTGCTCCAGAAGATTTTTCTAAAGGTTTACGATTCAAAGATGCATGGAAAACAACTCAAAAGTTGATTGATACTTTCTGGACTAGATGGGTTAAGGAGTTTCTTCCTACTTTGGTTCAACGTACTAAGTTGTTGCAACAGACAGAGTCCCTTAAGATTGGAGATGTGGTAGTTCTCGTGGATCCTAACAGTTCTAGGAATTTATGGCCATTAGGATTTATTTCTAAAGTATTTCCTGGAAAAGATGGAATTGTTCAAGTAGTTGATGTGACAACTAGTTCTGGAACCTACCGGAGACCACTGACAAGGGTGTGTGTACTGGACTTAGACAAGAAGATAGAAGATGACTGAGTGATTTGGATTATTGTGGGTGGAGTAATGTTGGAGATTCTAGTAATCAAATCACCATGACTTACTTTAATGAAGAAAATAATTATTATAAATTATTAAAATAATAATTAAATACCAACCACGGCTACGGCTACAGCTGCAACTATGATATGATTACTACAACCATAACCATAGCCGTGATAATGATTACGATGATGAATTTAGACCTGATTTAGATTTGAGACGAGAACAATATAAATAAATTCCTCCGATTTTCCTACATGTCGAAAGTGCTACCATAAATAAAAACTTCAATATTGTTATTAAACTGTGTACCTTATTTGATTATTACGATTACGATTTATTACGATTACGATTTATTACGAATACGATTTATTACGATTACGATTGAATAGAAAGAAAGAAACTGTCAATTTCGAGTAGTTGTCCATTTCTCGAATACCCCCTAATCGCCTTTGACTGATTATGCGTTCTCAGCAGAACCAATGGACTTCATCTTGAACAAATCCGTTAAGTTAGTCCTTTTTCAAACTTCAGCTCCTATACATTTCTTAAATGACTCCACCGCGGAATCAATACAGGTTTCGCCGTATCATTCAGCACCGAATTCTCCGGTCAGTGACGGTTCCAACGATGATGTTGCATTTAATTTCGAATCTGAAAACCCAAACAACATCATCACAAACGATGAAACTTTTACGGTCCCTGATGAGGGATCACTTCAATATGTCCGTACATTTACCAAGTTAGAAATGGAAATTCGTAGAGTTTTTCCGGCCAAAAATAAATATGGCTGCGACATCGACGTTGAAGCCCTCATTGACATAGGAGCAACTATTAGTACCGTCAGTCCTACTACCTTGCTTAGATTAGAATTACACACAAAAATACAACCATGTGCACATATAAGGGCCATCTTATCAATTGATGACGGCAAAGCGCACATTATTAAGAAATTTGCATTTCTAATCATAAATATTAAAGAATTCAGGAAGTGGATCAAATGGGGATTCTTCGTCATAGATAAGGCCAGTGATCATCTAATTTTTGGCATGGATCTCCTTAGGGATAATCAAGCTCATGTTATTAGCCACGAAGGCCGAGTCGATTTCATGCCCCTGGCATACGATGAAGAAGACCCTAATCCACGTCATTATTTAAAACGACTTGCGCCAGTACGCATTAGAAAAACTAAAGCAAAGAAACCTAAAGTGTCAGATGAAATAACTCGAACGGACATCATCGATCCAGAGTCAAATAATAATTCAGACTTATTATTTGCTTTCAATCCGTTAATAGATGATCTTTTTTATAACTTAGTAACTAAAACGGAAATTAACGGTATGGAGGTAGATGGCTCGGACACTGAGTCAGTGGTTCATACCATCAGACCTTCTTACGATTTGGATGGTTTTTCCGACGACGAAATGGAAACCATTTCGACGTCCAGCATGTCATCCCGGGCGAAGAAACTCCTTCCAAATTTCAAATTAAGACTTTGCACCGTAACTCCCGTTTCTATTGAAGCCTACCGTTTCAATCCCGTAAACGTTTACGTGGATGATAGATGTTTCAACGGGGATATCCTGTTGAAGCAAAATAATAACCTTTTCCAAAAATATGGTCTTCACGTAGTGGAGAATAAATTAAAAATAGAAAACGGTCATGGCATTTGTCATCTTATTAATTCTGACCCCATAAATTTCATTTTACCAATCCAAAATGCTCTCACGACTTACCGGGTTATTCCATTTAATACTAATCATTTGCGCTCTGTCCAGTTACAGACAGATCAACAGCAATTTCCAGCTTCTTCGAAAATAGAACCTGTACCATTCCAAGTCGAAGGGAGCCAAGCGCTTACCGATGAAGAATTTGCTCAATTTAAAATTTATGAAAAGTTAGCCCCTAACGAGAAAGATCAATTAAGAGATCTCTTAAGTAAATTTTATAAAGTTTTCGGATGGAAACCAGAGAATTTCCACGAAACTGTCAAAGATCCCATTACGGGAAAAGTTTTAGAAGCTACCATAGACATGCTAAATACTTCGCCCATGATCCAAAATCCTACAGTAATGTCTCAGAAGTTCCAAGAAGTAGTAGAACGTGAGACTCTGGCAAGTTTGCAACGTAAAAGCATTGAGGAATGCAAGAGTTCAACAGTATCCCGTATGTTAGTAGTAAAAAAAGGAGCCAACGACTGGCGTCCAGTTTTAGACTATCGGGACATCAATAGAAGGGTAAAGCCCATAGCGGCTCCCATACCAAATTTAATGAGTTTATTTTCAAACTTTGCCGGATGCACGCATTTTTGCAACGTGAACATGGCAAATTCCTATCAACAGATTGGAGTTCGGAAAGCCGATCAAAATTTTCTAGCCTATATCAACCATATGGGAGTCTTTCGACCCCTACGGCTTCCGTATGGGTATCTTAATTCGGGTACTTGCTTTCAGAAGGTCATAAATGAAATTTGGTATCCTTTATTATGTGATTTTCTAGCCTCATACGTAGATGACACAAACTTCGGGGGCTCAAGCTTTAGCCAGATGCTTGAGAGGCTGGAACAGGTTCTTCACACTTGTTTAAAAGCAAACATCAAATTAAAACCCTCCAAATGCTTCTTCGGGTATCCTTCCATTATTTTCCTTTGACATACGGTTAGCGCCAAAGGTATAGGAATAGATAGTGAGAGAGTTAAGGTCATAGCAGAGTATCCTTATCCCAGGAACACTCCCGCAATTCGGAGGTTCATAGGCATCTCCAACTTCTTCCGCCGCATGATTAATGGGTATTCTCACGTGGCTCGACCTCTCTTCAATCTCCTCATAAAGAACGCTCCGTTCAACTTTGACCAAGAGTGTCGAAATGTGATCGACAGACTAAAACAGCTCATTATCGACGCTCCTCTGTTAGCTTTTCCAGTTTCACATGGAAAATTGGAACTCTAGTCAGACGCCAGCGATTATTGCGTCGGTTCTTGTCTCGTACAAAATATTGATTGATTTAGAAGGCCTCTTGCCTTTAACTCACATTTACTCACCGGTCCGCAGCTAAAATGGTCCACTCCAGAAAGGGAGTGCTACGCAATAATACACGGTCTCTCCAAGCAACACTCATTAGTGTTAGGTAGAAATATTAACGTCTTCACTGACCATTCTGCGTTGACATCAATCCTCAAAACCTCGGAGACTCATCCGAGACTAATACGCTGGAGCTTAAAGTTGAGCTCCTATGACATTAAAATTTATCATATCAAAGGCAAGAATAACGAGATGGCTGATGGTCTGAGCAGACCACCAAGAGATATCCCTACTCAGGTATGGAAGGGACCGGAACCTGATACAACCGTCCATATTCGTAGTCTTCGGGACGCGGAACTGGTTCATCTGAACCTCGTTACCCTTGACTTAGATCATGAAATATTTGCCAGCCAAAAGCGAGATCTTAAATGTCTTAAGATCATTGAATCATTAGAAAAAGATAGGGCAAATAAATATGAAGGCGAAAATAAATTTCGAAAGGACTACCAACTCACTGACGAAGGTCGTTTACAGCGTACTATGATCTTACAGGTCCGATGTGGCTAACTGTACTTCCATATCCTTTATCAGAGGAAGCAGCCCAGGACTTCCACCAGAAATCACACTTAGGAGATGAAAATATTTTCCACATCATAAAAAACAAATTTTGGTTTTTCAATATGCATCGCATAATCCTCAATGTTTGCCGTTCTTGCGAAACTTGTCAGAGATTCGCGAGAGTTAACTGTAAGAAAATGGGACCTCTTTACGTAATGATAACTCTACAAATCCCATTTCATAGGATTTTGGTTGATCATATGGGCCCCCTTAATAGAACTTTCCGAGGTCATAAATACATCCTAGCTATAATCGATCAATGCACTAGGTATCTCTAGCTATTTCCATGTAAGTCTGCTAGTTGGAAAAATTTCCAGAAACATCTCATTTTATTCGTACAAGAGCATCATCCTCGTAGTATAGTTTCAGACAACGGTGGAGCCTTTGTGGCAACTGAGTACATCCAATTCTGCCTCGAGCAGAATATAACTCGAATCACCACGGCACCTTACCACCCAGCTTCTAATGCTTATTGCGAAAGAGTCAATTTCAATTTTGGAAGCATACTCAAGAAACTTTAAGTTGAAGATAAAAATCACTGGGATCTCAAACTCCCAAGCATACAGGACTCATATAACAATGTTCCACATTCTAGTACTAAATTCACTCCATATTTCTTAATGCACGGCATTAGCCTACCTAACACTAATCTCAATTTACTGACCAAACACCTGAATCCCGAGTGGGATTAAGAACAACAACAAGTTCGCATTGGCGAATTATTCAGTATTAGAATGCAGGCTTTCCAGAACTCCTGTAAGAGTCAATTAAAGAGAAAATTGGCGTTTGATAAACGCTTCCCAGCTGTACGATTCGAAATTGGAGACTTGGTGTGAAAACGCAACTACACGCGCCCGCCAGGTACTAAATCCAAATTTGTGATGAAATACACTGGGCCATTTAAAATCTACAGTGTAAATGAAAATATTCATTCATACTTTCTATGTCCACACACCGAAGACATTAATGTCTTCTTACCCGAGCGGACGCTCCGACTGACCCATGGTCATAATTTAAGGAAATATGTTTCCAGACAGCCTCTTCCGGCTCCGGAAGAATCAGATGTAAACACCGACTGGCTAAATAGTATTAGACCTGTCGCAGCGGAAGACGCATTTATAGCTGAACCGCGTTTGGATCCTATTAATGATCCTCCTCATTTAAACGGTGTTCCTATTGTGGATGTTCTTCCTCGTGGGGATTTTCCCACTCCGGAAGAACAACCGACACAACAGGACCCCCCTCCACCACCAGAGGAACCCACACCAAAAGAGCCCCAGGCTCCGGTACAGAGCGACAGTAGTTCCTCTTATGTACCTCATCAGAGTATCAGAGAAACAGACAGTTCACACTCTTCATGGAATGTCCGTGCTCAGTTACCTGTAAGACGAAAGGCAGATAGTGCCCCTCTACAATTTGGACCCCCGCGTCCATCTTTCGAAAACATGCCGGCGTTTAGTAAAACGCATGGGGGTGTAGTCTGGGATAGTCTGATTTCAAACCTTCAAAATCCAAAAAAATGGACACATCGGGTCGCAGAGTCAGACCAATCTTCGACCTCGTCCTCAGAAACACCAACAAGTTTGGAGGAAATAGTGCAACCAGAAGGAACAGTCAGAAGTGACGCTACAAGTTCAACTGGTCCAGTAAGACTTCCGGGCGCTCCAAGTGATATGAGCAGTACAGAAAGCTCCGACACTGAGAGCGAACCCTCCGAACACAGAAGTAGAGTGAATATAAGTTCAAATCAAAATAACAATCAGAACTTACCCACACAGGGAATCCTCGAAGAAAATCCAAGGGAACGCCCTCAAGTAGACATTCCTTCCCCCAATCAAACACAAGGCACAAATACGGCCGTGACCGGGGAAGGAGATTCAAATCCTGTGGCGAATATACCCCCACGGAACCCTTTAATCTAACCCACAAAATTTAAACTAAACTATAAATTTATTCAACCACAAGTTCAAGAGCTAAATACATGCCTTGAACTAACACCGCAGAATAATACAAGTAATAATCCTTGTATCCCATGGGGAGGATAAAATAGTCCAAGTGTACCAATCAATTCTCCCTCCACCCTAAATTAATTGAAAAATAATCACCTGAGCGTAGGTGAAGAAATCGTGAGCCCAATAGCTCCAAATCAAACTCTAAGGAATAATCAATCTCCTAGAATTAATTTAAGGAAAAACCAAACACCACAGCGCCAGTCACATGGCCAAGATATAAATCTAAATATAAATTTATCCCACAACGATTACCCATCAGGAAACCGAAACCAGAGGAAACATAGAAATTCTTCCTCAAGGTCCTCTGCATCCCGCAGAACCAACCGAGAAATTACTCCTTCACCCCCTAAGAACCCCATTTCACAATATAATAAAACTCAAAATCTAACCCCTAAAAGGGGAAAGCACCACAGGGAAAAAAAAGCAAATTCTGCCCCAAATAGGGACCCTCAGCTTTGTTTCGCTCCTACACGTACTCCAAGGAGAAGAAGACACAGTCAAAGTTATTGGCTGGATGCCAATCTCAGCCCCGGAGGATTTTCACCAAAATCTTCCAGGAGGGATCGGACCCGGGACGTCTCCGAGACTTAAACAGGCAAATCTCAAACCGAAACGACTGAAGATCCTAACTCAGGCACAGACGAGGAGTACACACACCGTAAGAAGCCCAAAATCCGAAAAAAAAGACGTGAGGTTACTCCTCGTGTCTTAACCGACAGTGATCTCCGACCTGGGGTGGCAACCCGATCGAGGAGAGCTACTTCAACGGCCCCAGAACAAAGTCCAAGCTCAACCGCTCAGGAAAGAGATCCCCCTCCAAAACCTCGTAAAAATAAAAATAAAAATACCACCATACCCCTACTTCAAGAAGTGGGAGCGCAAAAGCTCTCAGGGTCGATTTAATAGACCGAATAGTTAGGTGCATGTGAAACATGCACACCAACATTTCCAACTTAATTCCGACTCTCTCAGATTCGGAAGACGAAGAATAGTCACTAAAAGTAACCCTAATCATAAAATTGAAAGTAGATTCACGACCTTAATTTCCATGTCAGTATCGGATCCCTATCTAATTCCGTCTTGGTTGCCTATAAAGCACAATTTAGCTCTCGAACCTCAAGAAGAATTTTTTTTTGAGTGTTCCCCAGGTTAATCTCTATGAACGCCGGTGACCAAATTCCCTAGGCTCCTACCACCAAATCAATCTCATAAAATAAGCTTCTCATGGCTTCGCCTAAAGCAGATTCGGCTCCCGAATTAAGAAGAATTTCTTAATTCCCTAGGAAAATGCTTATGAACACCGAGCACCAAAATATTCCCTAGGCTCCGATCGCTAAATCAGTTCCCCAAAAATAGCCTAAATATAGGTAGGACCATGATGGCTAAAATATTTTGCTGGGAAACCAATGCTTGCATGAGGAATTTTGGCCGTGAACCTCCTTCCCCTCCCTTACCAAAAATTAACATTAAGAAAATTTAATAAAATAAGATTAATAAAATTCAAAAAATTTAGCTTAAAATTCTAGGCAGAATGTAAGCCTAATTCTCATAAAATAATTAAACGCAGTAACAGATGGAGATTTCCCTCAGCGATAGCGACGAAGGAAACGTCCCGTCTGACCAAGAAGATTTTTAGTTGGGACCTGATACCCAGGAATTCAGGTCCCCTCCACATAGTCCTACAAATACCATCAATTGGGACCCTGATCCAATTTTCCCTTCACCAGCAACTACAGACTCGGAAGCTTCAAAAGCATCCGCCCCTGCCCGGAAGGAAAAAGGTCTATCTACCGCCGAAGGCAACGCCCACGGGCGACCAGAGACTTATGGTGATGGGGTCAATAAATCAAAGTATAGTCATAAAATCAGGGAATGCCCTACATGTATAGAGCACTCAGTGAAAGGGGATATTAGGCACATCTATAGAGATTGCCCTCTTTTCAAACCTCTTAAGCAAAAGAGAGTCCGACGGTGCGGCCACTGTGGTGGCGGGCATCGTTATAAATTCTGCAGGTTCAAAAACGGGCCTTTCAAACAGAGATCAGAATGAAATAACCAAAAATTTAAAATTCAAAATAAATTGATAGGTCTTCACACGTCAGATTTCTAAAAACTCTGACTTTTAAAACCGCTACAGTGAACCTAAAAATAGTGAAAAACAAAAACTTTAGTTTTTAAATCCAGATGTGCTTCAAATGCGAACATATTGTGCTTCTCGCGGGGAGATAAAATCACAGTGAACGATAATGTGCAATTTCCTAACACTGACTTTCTTTTAACTCTTCTCTAAATAGATGGTTTCTTCTTCTTCGTCATCGAAAGGTGATAGTGATTGGCCCGAATTGCCAGAAGCTCCTTCAAGAGCCTCACTCCCACCGTACCGCATAGATGATAAGATCGTGGCCATTCTCTGCTAAACCATAGCTACTCTCCAGAAAAAGATTTATAAAATGAAGAGGGATCGAGAAATAGAAGATACCCAAAATCCGGCTCTAGAGTCAAATTCCCTTAAAGCTCAAGCGAAAAGGGTCATTCTCAAACTCATCTCAAGAATCGCCTTGAAAGAAATAAAAAAATTTAGCAAACATGAAGAGAGTATGCAGATAAAACTCTATCAAAAATCCATAGAGATAATAATCGACGGATTTCAACGGGTCTCAGATAACGACGAGCCGCCACCCGATGAGTTCTTCGGCAAAATTCAAAAACAGATGGGTTTTGTCATGATAAAAATTAGGCAAGCCCGTTTCACAGACAAATTAAGAGGAAAGATCCCATTTTTCCTTCCACATTATTTCCAAAGCGAGTTCACAGTGTATCCCGCAAACTGCAATACAGGGCAGTACACTGATTCCGATGCTGATACAGAAAATGAGTTAGAAAATAAAGGTGAGTCTGAAAAGGACAAAGACTACAAGCTTCCTGTATCCCAGAGAAGACTTCGCCTGGAAGAGCGACACCGCCGGGAGCAACTTGCTAAGAATCCGGAAAATCTAAAAGTGTCATGTGCCCTCTCCACTCCTACAGCTACTCCAAAACGGGTGCAGCCCCGTGGGCGTTATTATAAGACTCGCCCCGATCCTCCAGTGAAGCCAGATCCAAACTTTAAATATGTGTGGAAACCTCCCCTGAAAATTATAAAGGAAGAAAGGCTCCGTCGTAACCGGGAGAACAAAAAACGACGTCGGGAGAACCCAAATTCGAAAGCTCCAACTTCCGGAAGACCTCGGTGCGATTAGATTTGTACTCCAGTTACCCCTCCGAGGGAAACCGAACCAATTGCCGGCCCTTCCGGGGTACAACGACTAACTACTCGTCCAGTTTCTCCTGCAATACCGATGTACGCCACGAGTGTACCCATAGATACATTCTTAGGCGCCATGACCTCAGGCAAAAATCCTTTTGCCATAAAAATCACCAGGGAACAAGTTAGAGATGCTGTAGCCGCAGCCCGAATCCCCTACGCTCCGATTTCATATCTGCTGCAATCCGGATCACCTACCCCGCAAGCTTCTTGGAAATCGGAGACTCAAAAGCAAGACTCATCAACATAATCCTGGATGAAAATCATTTCGAATCCCGGACCCTCAGGATACAATGTTCCACCACCTCGTCCGCAAGGGACCCAGTTGACATCTCCAGGAAGTGGTAAGCCAAAAGTCATTGGAAATAAATATGACACACCTCTGGCAGGAGGAAGACCTACAACTCCTTAATGTCCAGGGGGAATCAGATCGCTAGGTGAAAGGCCTACCATGGGCCTTAACTCACCCTCCTCGGGGCCATCAAAAAGTGCCAGGGCATGGTCCACGTATTAAAAACCAATCGAGAAGGCAAGTCAAAAGAAGGAAACGAAATATCAGTCACATACCCAGACCCTGACGCCGGCCGAAGCCAAAAAATACCCACCATTCCTTAAAAATTATCAGAAAGAGGGTCAGAAGCAGACCCAACCCTATTCCTTGAAACTCACTCCGGGGGAATCTGAAAAATACTCGCTGTTTCTCCGAAAATACCATGACGAAAGCAAAAAGCTCCGACAACAACGACGATTCGGTATTCAACCCCCAATGTTATCCGGTGTTCGCCTCATCCATCCCGGAGCTATGCCTACCATAGAGGACCCTCGTCTCGACGGTATTAAAAATTTCTTTCCTAATCCTTCTGGTCCCGCTGTCCCAATGCCTGGACCCGGAAAAAGCCCAATGATCTCGAACAATTTAAGACCACCTGTTCCGGTAATTCAACCACCTGTCCCGGGAATACAACCGACTCCAGTGCAAGTAAACACTAGGGATGCTCAGAACCAAACCCGACATTGTGCCCTTCCAGAACCACCTCCTTCAAATGAAACTTCAATAATAATTCATGTTCCTTGGATTCTGGAAAGAGCAAATCCTTCATTTCCTCACATACAGGGGACTGTTCGCCAATTAAGTGCCATGGCCATCGCGTCCGCGCATCAGATGTTTATTCAGCATCAGTTCCAGCGTATCGTTGATAACCGGGAAAGGCGATTTCCATATCGATTCTTCTTCGATCATGACCCAGATTACATACTTCTCTTAGAACCGAAATTGATCAATGTAATAGATCCCGCATGGGGACAGTACTACTTTCGGACCCTGATGTCGAACTTCGTAAATAACCTCAACGGTCGTCTGCATTATGAATTTCAGATCAATATGACTCTGAACCTGCGCCGTCCATTAATACCAATGCAATCAAGAATTAACTACATCCCCATTGCACTACCCCAAGTTCAGCTTATCCCTGGACACGAACCGCAAAACGAGGTTCAACAACTTCAACTGCAGCCTGTAGCTCCTGTCCAGCCGCGAATTCAACCGCAAGCACAAGCAGAAGCAGTTCACCCAGCAGAAATCCCAGAAGAGAAAATTCAAGAGGATCCTCACGATCCCGAAGAAAATCAAAACCCCCAGTAAAGCACCCTACGAAAATGAAGCACCCCCATGAAAGTGAATTAGTCGTCATAAAACTGAATTAAAACTCCGTTAATAGTTTGAAGACATAAAATGAATTAACCCGGTGAAATCAAATTTACTCAAGACCCGTGTTTCTTCTTTAAAAATAAAAATATTCTCCGTTAAAAATTAAATACCTATCTCCGTTAAAATAAATTAAAAGATATTTATGACATTCTGATCTCCGTTGACAGCAAATAGGAAACTACTTTAGAAGTAGAAATGATAGGCAGCCGAGTGGCTAAAATTAGATTTGTGTGTTTCCTATTATCTCCCATTATCTTTAATACGCTTGAATTTGACAGAAGTAGAAAATGAGATACCGCTACGCATAATGAATTAAGTCGTAGGGTTAACCAGTCTTTGATACTATTAATTTTCGTTATTATTTCATTTTCTAATATTTTATCTTAAAGCCTAATTAATTCCATAACCCCAAAAGGGGAACTCTGTGTCTAAAACACTAGTATACGATTAGTTCAGGGATTAATTAAGGAAACTGAGAATGTTAGCCTTTCTATGCATTGGAACGTAAGACGTAGGAGGTAAGCTAGGTTATAATAGTAATTCAAGTTAAATTTTCCTTGTTTTTCATAGTACGTATTTTTTTTGATCACTGACTTCGACCCGGCCCCAGGAAACCTGGTCGGAATCACATCCAAATCGTTCACGAGGGTTATGTTTTAGGTTATTAGTCTTGTCTGGGCACCCGTTTCTGACGGACGGCCCAGTCGAGGTTAAAGATCTACTAAATTTCCTAGGATAAACGAAACACATATTTAATTTATGCAATGAACTTATTCAAATGCTATTTCGATGAAAATAAAAAGGTTTCCGAAAATGATTTATAACCAGGTCAATAATTAGTTTCTTTATTTATCAAAAATCAACTTGAAATAAAACACGGTGAAATAGGGTAAAAAAACCAGGTCCAGGAATCCGATAATCCATAATCTATAAATAAAAGTCTAACCTATGAAATGCGTGTCGTGTCTTCTATTCTATCTTTTTAGCCACCCTCCGTGGGGACACGGAGGATTAAAAGGGGATTGTAAGAAGGGAATAGATTTCACGACACTCGCTCCCACAGGTTCTCCCCAGATCTTCCAGACAGCATCGGCCATCTGACAGAAAAGGAGTGAGACCCATGTGAGGAAAGAATATTAAATTATAGCTACATGCGATCCTTCGATCTGGTGCGGATTGACCAAGAGATGGATCAAAAACGGACGCGGCCCTGCGGCCAAAGATGCATCTCGAGGGAAAAGAAGCGAGGAAGAAGAAGAGCTCAGCATGCTTCATCAGTTGGTTTTGATCTGTCCAGCACGACTCAAGTGCGGTTTTTTCAGTCTTGACTAGCATTCCAACTCCACGAGCGACTCCTCGAGTAGGGAGGAATCCATAATTAACTTCATTATTGTCTTTTTCCTGAAAATTATATTCAATTTTCCAAAATGAAAAATACTCACCTGAAGGAAAGGAAAAACATGAAAACCCCAAAAGGCTTGAGACGTTTAAAGGGGGATTGCTCCGATACAGTGTGTTGGTGTAATCATGAAATTAAGGAAAATAAGCAAAGTCATTGCAGTGAAAATTATTACATTATTATATTTTTATGCCTTGTGGTTTCCATCTTCGCCGCTCCATTCTGTGAGTTCGTATTCAGTTTATTATAATTAGATTTCGAGGTCAATAGACCATAAGTTAAAAATGTAAAAGAAAAATCAAAAAGAGAATTTAATGATTGTGAATTACCTGTATAACCA
Source organism: Dicyrtomina minuta (assembly GCA_949802685.1). Taxonomy (NCBI): domain Eukaryota; kingdom Metazoa; phylum Arthropoda; class Collembola; order Symphypleona; family Dicyrtomidae; genus Dicyrtomina; species Dicyrtomina minuta. Next base: position 140,583 of record CATKUY010000477.1, read on the forward strand.
TTGGACCTGGATTTGGAAACTGTAAGCGCTGCCTCAGCAGCGCTCGTAAGAAGTTATTGTAAAATATTATAAGCATTATTCATGTGTGGACTAAAACCTTAAAACAGAAAAACAAAAATAATTATTAGAAACTTTGAATCATTAACCTTTTTGCTCTCAGTCTTCTGCTGAAAGGAGAAAATCGTATCATTTGAGTTAAAATTATATTTTCATTTTCTTTTCATTTAATATAAAATTAACGTTAAAATTACCTCTCCTCTTTGATCGTTCGTGTCCTTATTTCATCGGCAAAATGTTCTTGATTCTCATCCGATCAGCATTCCTAGAATTAAGAATATGATAAATTGAATCATAAATAATATTTAGTATGAAAATAATTTGCATATGAATTAGACGTTGGGTGAAGTTCCTCAGAACTCCCTATACGTAATAATAGGGAATTAGCTTCGCTCATAAAATCACTAAAAACATATAAAAATGTTAGCCGAAATTAAAGGGAGAGCGAGGAAGCGAACGCGCGACTCTAGCTAAATTTTAGGGTTCGCCTTTTTTATTAATCTTGACAGTTGGTCGCAGTATTGGTCTGTATTCTCTGCACCAAGTTTGTCCACTGCCAAGCTGCTCTTCTCAACTATTCGCATTGAAAATTAAATAAAATAAAAACATTAAACAAATATCCTAAACTAAAATTAAAATGAAAATATGAATTCATAACGATTAACCTAATTAGGCAGCAAAATTCAAGACATGTGACTGTCCTGGAGCTAGGAAATGGACGCAGGAGGTGTCTGGGGGCTGAGGCTCCAGATTAATCAGACACGCGCACTGCCGTCTCCACCCAGTCTCCAGGATAGGCCTGACTGCGGGAGCTGGTACCTTCAGCGTCAGGCCACATGCCTTCCTGAAATAAAAATTAAAAAAAAATAAATATAAATCTAAAATTAAAAACTTACCTATTTAAATTCGCAAAATTGAAGACAAAGCAAATTGCTGAAACAGGAAGACCAGTGGTGAGGAGTGCTTGCCCTGTGGAATGTTCTGCAACCCAAGCACCAGTTCCCCACCATTGTCTTTCCTATCCGGCGAGGCTGGAGTTGTGGGCGGCCAGGCCTACAACCTTCACGCCGCTCGGTCCCTCTGCCAAAATAAATGAAATTAAATAAACATAAAATAAAATTATTAACATAAAAATTTAAATAAAATGTAAAAATTCAAGGCAAAGGCACGTAGCGTTGTGCGGGAGGACAAGGAGAAGGAGGTCCTTGCCAATTGGAACGCTCACCAACTCAAGGACCGTCTCCAATTCCCTCTGCCTCCTGCTCAACAGCATTGGATTCGAGGGCAGCCCGGCCCTCGACCATTGCCCTACCCTGCCTTACTAAAAATAAAATAAAAATTAAGTTTGAATAAAAATAACTTCCCATTATAATTGGAAAACTAAAATTGGCAAAACTTCCGTGGCAGACCTTATTTCCGAGGAACCTTGGTTGGGTCGTCGGCGGTCCAGATGCTCCGTTTGCCATGCACCGTCGACGGTGCCCCTCCGGTCCTCGGGAATACGGAAGCTCGTGGTGGCGAAGCCGGGGAAACGGATGCTTTTCCCATCACCCCGGCCTCTGCCACCGAGCCACTTGCCACTGGAAATCCTACGATTCGAAATTATCCTCAAATAGTGAGGAAAACATAAAATGAGCGTAAATCAAATGGCTTAAAATCAAAACAGCTTAACTCACCGTAATAACCATAGGAGATACTTGGCAGTCTGCAGCAGCTGAGCTTCTTCCCCTTTTTATAGGCCTCCGACCTTCATCAGAGTGGTGGACCCCCCCCCCCTTTATAAACTATATCTACCATCTGACATTCACTAATTAATAAAGTAAAAATCTAAAAATTAATGGGTGTATAAAATTAAATAACTTAGGTATAAAATCTAAACCCGTGGATGGGTGTATAAATTAAATCATAAAAGCATAAAAACGCGGACCATGTGGGAAAATAAATCCCTCAATATAAATGGGTTGTAAACGTGAGGAGGTAAGGTAAACTCAGGGATGGCCTCCCACATGCCCTCAGAAGCAGGGGAGTATACCATTTCGGTTTTAAAATTATCCTTTAAAAGCCACCCTTTCACCTGTCAACAAATCGCCCGCGCATTGCTGTATAGTTTTTGGTCAAGATCGCAGAAGGACGTTTTTCACAGCTAGCAGTTGCATTAGGAATGGAGCAACTTTTAATATTTTTTTAACTTTTTTTACTTTGACAAAACCCGCCGTTGTAATCACATTCAAGTAAATACTCACCAGTTACCTTCTATTCTAGGCAGGTATGTTGTGCGTTTTGCTTTCCTTTTATTTAACAAATGGAAAAATCCCATTTTACATTACCCGCCACGAACGGTGTCGTGGGTTGGGCATATATTTAAAGTTAATCTAATTCAAGTTTTTAGATGATGAGTTCAAGTATCTAATTACATGGTCATGTATGTCCATCTGTCCGTCCGTCTATTTGTCATTCTGTTGGTCATGCTCCACAGGTCACAGTATTTAACTGATTTTCTTCAAACAACTTTTAAGCAGCCACAAATAAATGAGCAAACAGCCACGCTGTTTTGGGGTTATTGAACTAACCAGTTTTTTTTACAAACAACTGTTAAATAGACCCATGTCGAAACGCATTGAAAGGGTACAACCTATTAAACGACCACAAATGCACAGGCAAAGTGCTATATTGGTTTTGGAATTAATCGAACTAACCAGTTATCTATAAATAACTGTTAGATAGACCCATGTCGTCAAATGACTACAAATGCACAGGCAAACTGTCACATTGTTTTTGGGAATGATCGAACTAACCAGTTTTCTATAAATAACTGTTGAATAGGCCTATGTCAAAACGCAGTGAAAGGGTACGAACAAAGAGGAAGGTCATAAACATCAGCGTAGATACATATTTGAGGAGTTTGCTAGCAAAACGCCTGTCCCGGGAATTCAACCGACTCCAGTGCAAGTAAACACTAGGGATGCTCAGAACCAAACCCGACATTGTGCCCTTCCAGAACCACCTCCTTCAAATGAAACTTCAATAATAATTCATGTTCCTTGGATTCTGGAAAGAGCAAATCCTTCATTTCCTCACATACAGGGGACTGTTCGCCAATTAAGTGCCATGGCCATCGCGTCCGCGCATCAGATGTTTATTCAGCATCAGTTCCAGCGTATCGTTGATAACCGGGAAAGGCGATTTCCATATCGATTCTTCTTCGATCATGACCCAGATTACATACTTCTCTTAGAACCGAAATTGATCAATGTAATAGATCCCGCATGGGGACAGTACTACTTTCGGACCCTGATGTCGAACTTCGTAAATAACCTCAACGGTCGTCTGCATTATGAATTTCAGATCAATATGACTCTGAACCTGCGCCGTCCATTAATACCAATGCAATCAAGAATTAACTACATCCCCATTGCACTACCCCAAGTTCAGCTTATCCCTGGACACGAACCGCAAAACGAGGTTCAACAACTTCAACTGCAGCCTGTAGCTCCTGTCCAGCCGCGAATTCAACCGCAAGCACAAGCAGAAGCAGTTCACCCAGCAGAAATCCCAGAAGAGAAAATTCAAGAGGATCCTCACGATCCCGAAGAAAATCAAAACCCCCAGTAAAGCACCCTACGAAAATGAAGCACCCCCATGAAAGTGAATTAGTCGTCATAAAACTGAATTAAAACTCCGTTAATAGTTTGAAGACATAAAATGAATTAACCCGGTGAAATCAAATTTACTCAAGACCCGTGTTTCTTCTTTAAAAATAAAAATATTCTCCGTTAAAAATTAAATACCTATCTCCGTTAAAATAAATTAAAAGATATTTATGACATTCTGATCTCCGTTGACAGCAAATAGGAAACTACTTTAGAAGTAGAAATGATAGGCAGCCGAGTGGCTAAAATTAGATTTGTGTGTTTCCTATTATCTCCCATTATCTTTAATACGCTTGAATTTGACAGAAGTAGAAAATGAGATACCGCTACGCATAATGAATTAAGTCGTAGGGTTAACCAGTCTTTGATACTATTAATTTTCGTTATTATTTCATTTTCTAATATTTTATCTTAAAGCCTAATTAATTCCATAACCCCAAAAGGGGAACTCTGTGTCTAAAACACTAGTATACGATTAGTTCAGGGATTAATTAAGGAAACTGAGAATGTTAGCCTTTCTATGCATTGGAACGTAAGACGTAGGAGGTAAGCTAGGTTATAATAGTAATTCAAGTTAAATTTTCCTTGTTTTTCATAGTACGTATTTTTTTTGATCACTGACTTCGACCCGGCCCCAGGAAACCTGGTCGGAATCACATCCAAATCGTTCACGAGGGTTATGTTTTAGGTTATTAGTCTTGTCTGGGCACCCGTTTCTGACGGACGGCCCAGTCGAGGTTAAAGATCTACTAAATTTCCTAGGATAAACGAAACACATATTTAATTTATGCAATGAACTTATTCAAATGCTATTTCGATGAAAATAAAAAGGTTTCCGAAAATGATTTATAACCAGGTCAATAATTAGTTTCTTTATTTATCAAAAATCAACTTGAAATAAAACACGGTGAAATAGGGTAAAAAAACCAGGTCCAGGAATCCGATAATCCATAATCTATAAATAAAAGTCTAACCTATGAAATGCGTGTCGTGTCTTCTATTCTATCTTTTTAGCCACCCTCCGTGGGGACACGGAGGATTAAAAGGGGATTGTAAGAAGGGAATAGATTTCACGACACTCGCTCCCACAGGTTCTCCCCAGATCTTCCAGACAGCATCGGCCATCTGACAGAAAAGGAGTGAGACCCATGTGAGGAAAGAATATTAAATTATAGCTACATGCGATCCTTCGATCTGGTGCGGATTGACCAAGCGATGGATCAAAAACGGACGCGGCCCTGCGGCCAAAGATGCATCTCGAGGGAAAAGAAGCGAGGAAGAAGAAGAGCTCAGCATGCTTCATCAGTTGGTTTTGATCTGTCCAGCACGACTCAAGTGCGGTTTTTTCAGTCTTGACTAGCATTCCAACTCCACGAGCGACTCCTCGAGTAGGGAGGAATCCATAATTAACTTCATTATTGTCTTTTTCCTGAAAATTATATTCAATTTTCCAAAATGAAAAATACTCACCTGAAGGAAAGGAAAAACATGAAAACCCCAAAAGGCTTGAGACGTTTAAAGGGGGATTGCTCCGATACAGTGTGTTGGTGTAATCATGAAATTAAGGAAAATAAGCAAAGTCATTGCAGTGAAAATTATTACATTATTATATTTTTATGCCTTGTGGTTTCCATCTTCGCCGCTCCATTCTGTGAGTTCGTATTCAGTTTATTATAATTAGATTTCGAGGTCAATAGACCATAAGTTAAAAATGTAAAAGAAAAATCAAAAAGAGAATTTAATGATTGTGAATTACCTGTATAACCATTGGACCTGGATTTGGAAACTGTAAGCGCTGCCTCAGCAGCGCTCGTAAGAAGTTATTGTAAAATATTATAAGCATTATTCATGTGTGGACTAAAACCTTAAAACAGAAAAACAAAAATAATTATTAGAAACTTTGAATCATTAACCTTTTTGCTCTCAGTCTTCTGCTGAAAGGAGAAAATCGTATCATTTGAGTTAAAATTATATTTTCATTTTCTTTTCATTTAATATAAAATTAACGTTAAAATTACCTCTCCTCTTTGATCGTTCGTGTCCTTATTTCATCGGCAAAATGTTCTTGATTCTCATCCGATCAGCATTCCTAGAATTAAGAATATGATAAATTGAATCATAAATAATATTTAGTATGAAAATAATTTGCATATGAATTAGACGTTGGGTGAAGTTCCTCAGAACTCCCTATACGTAATAATAGGGAATTAGCTTCGCTCATAAAATCACTAAAAACATATAAAAATGTTAGCCGAAATTAAAGGGAGAGCGAGGAAGCGAACGCGCGACTCTAGCTAAATTTTAGGGTTCGCCTTTTTTATTAATCTTGACAGTTGGTCGCAGTATTGGTCTGTATTCTCTGCACCAAGTTTGTCCACTGCCAAGCTGCTCTTCTCAACTATTCGCATTGAAAATTAAATAAAATAAAAACATTAAACAAATATCCTAAACTAAAATTAAAATGAAAATATGAATTCATAACGATTAACCTAATTAGGCAGCAAAATTCAAGACATGTGACTGTCCTGGAGCTAGGAAATGGACGCAGGAGGTGTCTGGGGGCTGAGGCTCCAGATTAATCAGACACGCGCACTGCCGTCTCCACCCAGTCTCCAGGATAGGCCTGACTGCGGGAGCTGGTACCTTCAGCGTCAGGCCACATGCCTTCCTGAAATAAAAATTAAAAAAAAATAAATATAAATCTAAAATTAAAAACTTACCTATTTAAATTCGCAAAATTGAAGACAAAGCAAATTGCTGAAACAGGAAGACCAGTGGTGAGGAGTGCTTGCCCTGTGGAATGTTCTGCAACCCAAGCACCAGTTCCCCACCATTGTCTTTCCTATCCGGCGAGGCTGGAGTTGTGGGCGGCCAGGCCTACAACCTTCACGCCGCTCGGTCCCTCTGCCAAAATAAATGAAATTAAATAAACATAAAATAAAATTATTAACATAAAAATTTAAATAAAATGTAAAAATTCAAGGCAAAGGCACGTAGCGTTGTGCGGGAGGACAAGGAGAAGGAGGTCCTTGCCAATTGGAACGCTCACCAACTCAAGGACCGTCTCCAATTCCCTCTGCCTCCTGCTCAACAGCATTGGATTCGAGGGCAGCCCGGCCCTCGACCATTGCCCTACCCTGCCTTACTAAAAATAAAATAAAAATTAAGTTTGAATAAAAATAACTTCCCATTATAATTGGAAAACTAAAATTGGCAAAACTTCCGTGGCAGACCTTATTTCCGAGGAACCTTGGTTGGGTCGTCGGCGGTCCAGATGCTCCGTTTGCCATGCACCGTCGACGGTGCCCCTCCGGTCCTCGGGAATACGGAAGCTCGTGGTGGCGAAGCCGGGGAAACGGATGCTTTTCCCATCACCCCGGCCTCTGCCACCGAGCCACTTGCCACTGGAAATCCTACGATTCGAAATTATCCTCAAATAGTGAGGAAAACATAAAATGAGCGTAAATCAAATGGCTTAAAATCAAAACAGCTTAACTCACCGTAATAACCATAGGAGATACTTGGCAGTCTGCAGCAGCTGAGCTTCTTCCCCTTTTTATAGGCCTCCGACCTTCATCAGAGTGGTGGACCCCCCCCCTTTATAAACTATATCTACCATCTGACATTCACTAATTAATAAAGTAAAAATCTAAAAATTAATGGGTGTATAAAATTAAATAACTTAGGTATAAAATCTAAACCCGTGGATGGGTGTATAAATTAAATCATAAAAGCATAAAAACGCGGACCATGTGGGAAAATAAATCCCTCAATATAAATGGGTTGTAAACGTGAGGAGGTAAGGTAAACTCAGGGATGGCCTCCCACATGCCCTCAGAAGCAGGGGAGTATACCATTTCGGTTTTAAAATTATCCTTTAAAAGCCACCCTTTCACCTGTCAACAAATCGCCCGCGCATTGCTGTATAGTTTTTGGTCAAGATCGCAGAAGGACGTTTTTCACAGCTAGCAGTTGCATTAGGAATGGAGCAACTTTTAATATTTTTTTAACTTTTTTTACTTTGACAAAACCCGCCGTTGTAATCACATTCAAGTAAATACTCACCAGTTACCTTCTATTCTAGGCAGGTATGTTGTGCGTTTTGCTTTCCTTTTATTTAACAAATGGAAAAATCCCATTTTACATTACCCGCCACGAACGGTGTCGTGGGTTGGGCATATATTTAAAGTTAATCTAATTCAAGTTTTTAGATGATGAGTTCAAGTATCTAATTACATGGTCATGTATGTCCATCTGTCCGTCCGTCTATTTGTCATTCTGTTGGTCATGCTCCACAGGTCACAGTATTTAACTGATTTTCTTCAAACAACTTTTAAGCAGCCACAAATAAATGAGCAAACAGCCACGCTGTTTTGGGGTTATTGAACTAACCAGTTTTTTTTACAAACAACTGTTAAATAGACCCATGTCGAAACGCATTGAAAGGGTACAACCTATTAAACGACCACAAATGCACAGGCAAAGTGCTATATTGGTTTTGGAATTAATCGAACTAACCAGTTATCTATAAATAACTGTTAGATAGACCCATGTCGTCAAATGACTACAAATGCACAGGCAAACTGTCACATTGTTTTTGGGAATGATCGAACTAACCAGTTTTCTATAAATAACTGTTGAATAGGCCTATGTCAAAACGCAGTGAAAGGGTACGAACAAAGAGGGAGGTCATAAACATTAGCGTAGATACATATTTGAGGAGTTTGCTAGCAAAACGCGTTAAGTCCATTTTTTCAGAAATTGAGATTATTAGTGCTTAAGAACGACTAAGTACATATAATTTACACTGTGCAATATCAGAGGTCAAAGGTCACTGGAACTATTTTAAATAATTCGCTCAAAACCCGTTTTCTGGCAAAACACGTTAAGTCCATCAGTCGTTTTTTGGCAAAACAAGTTAAGTCCACTAAACCCAATAAAAACAACTGATTCTTATAAAAAATATCCCATTTGCCCAAAACTTTGATAATCTAACCCTCTTGTAGTGAAACGAAAGTTATTCGCTTAAGTATAAAATTCACGTGTACTGTTCGTAAGGGATGGTCCATAAATGACGTCCCACAAATTATCACTTTTTAAGGCTAATTCATCCCCATGTCATCACTTTAACTTTAACATTGCGTTCAACTGTTATCTTTACCAAGGCATGTCATCACCACATGACTAGATTCACTTACCCTACCGAAAACGTAATTTGTGGACGATTCCTAACAGATCGATATGCAAACTAAAGATCAATTTGTTTGGTACATCTGGAATCTTTGCTGTTTTAATAATACGGAAGGGCATGGGTTACCAAGTAATTAAGAAATTGTACAAAGGAACAGTCGTGTTTCTTATGAAGAAGATAAAGACGTAAGGGGTCGTCCAGAAATGACGTCATTGATAGGTTCAATGATGGGTTCAATGGGTCTACTTGGCAATCCTATGCTAGAGATAGTCATTTACGCAATATGATTAATCTGGTGACAAGGGAGAACATGGTCTTAAAAATAAGTACTTTTCTATGACGTCATTTGTGGACAATCCCGACGCAAATATTAATTCTTTAGGAGTAGTAGATTTGCACTAGACTATTGAACATTTAAATGCGGAATTGTTTTAATTAATGTTTACTGTTGTATTTACATGTTTTTAAAAATTGCAAAATGTTCTATTCACATGTTTTCAAAAATTGCAAAATGTTCTATTTATGTTTTTGAAAAATGCAAAATTTTCTATTTACATCTTTTTAAAAAGTGCACAATGTTCTATTTACATGTTTTTGAAACGTACAATTTATACTTCAATTTTACAATCCGAAATTAGCAATGCAATTGAATATAATCCAAAAGGTTAATTTTTTGCATTGCCTCTTATGGGTTTTTTGGCAAAGCAAGTTAAGTCCAAGATTTGAAAATTTTAAATCATTTTTAAAAAATTAGGATGCTGAGTCAGATTTTAGTATTTTGGGCTACTAATACACCTGGTAGTATGCAGTTACGGGGAAAAAAATATCGAAAAAATAATCACGTTTTCACATGATTATCAAAATATGCGGTTCCTGTAAAGTTGGGCTACATGGACTTTACGTGTTTTGCTAACTAAGTCCTCATTTATAGATCCGGAAGATAAAACCACGATTCTCGTTTGCGTGCTACTGAAGTGCAAGTATGTATAACTAATACTGTTAGTATTAACGCAGCGAATCTTAAATACGATAAAGATAGGTCGGGAGATGCGTGGGGGGTTACTCGTATTACGTCACCCAAATTATCATTTGTTTATGGTGATGGTTTAATAATGACGACACCTAAATTTTTATTCTCTTATAGGGATGGTCCATAAATAACGTAACCCAATTACTATTCTTACATTTTGATAGCCCATAAATGATGTAGCCCAAAATATCATTCTTTTATTTGGATGGTCCAAAATTGCGTCGCCTGAGACACTACAATATTGCCATGGTCTATAAATGACGTCGCTTAAAGTTTTGTTCTCTTATAGGAATGGTCCATCAATGACGTTATCCATATTACTATTATTACATTGGGATGGTCCGAAAATTACGTCTCCCTTTTTATCATGTTTTTGTTTGGAGCTCAAGACACTACCTATTTGGTATGGTCCATAAATTGCGTCGCCCAAATCACTATACTATTGAGATAGTCCATAAACTTTGTTGTTTAAAAAATAACTGTTCACAATATTTTTGAAAAAAAGTTGCAAAATGTCAATTGAGAAATAGCTGCCGCTGATTATAAAATACCAGTGTCTTCTAGATTATTATCGATCGTCGCTACAATAAGGACCTACACATTTAATAATTTTAATATTCGCTAAAAGCTCAGCATTTACTTCGGTCCCACGGACAAATCCGTCGCTTCGCGCCGGATTTCTATTTTTTTGTCGGGCTTGGCGTTATTTTAATCTTAACTTATATAAAATACTGCATTTGATATCACAAAATAAATACACTATAAACATATAGCTCATCCTTACTTTGTGGCTTAGGGGAGCTTGCTGTGTCCTAAAAAACCTTCGGCGGATTAATTTTTGGATCTGTGGAGAAAACCTAAACCGGGTAGCAACTGAAACGGGGGTCAGAACCAGCTCAGGCCGAAGGCCATCTCTTCTCAACCCTCGAGTTGCACTCTCCTACCTCAAAAGTCCTGGGAATAAAATTTTAATAGTTTTATTTATTTATCCTATGGTTTTATTTTTATTTTATTTAATGTTTCTTAGCCTAGTTTAATATACATATTTACAAGGAGATAGTGGAATCAGATGGTAGAGATGAATGTTGGTGGCGTCCACCAGATTACTTGAGGGGTACTCAATCCCAAAGTGGAGGGTAGGTATGTACTGTCACACGAAGTGAATGATGCCTACCTATGGCTATAGAAAATCTGAGTGTGCAATAATTTAAGTGTTTACTGATCTAATATATGATTATTTGCATGAGTTTGAGTTTGAGTGATCTTTATTCAAGTGTCAAGTTCATCAGTACAAATGCACTGCTCTCAACCGACGGACACCATTATAATTACACAATAAAATAAATTTAAATTAAATTAAACTAAAACTAAAAGCAATATTCGCCATTCAAAATCATATAATTGCCAAGGTATCAATCACAGTATCACATCCACACTCAGAGTGGTTGATAAACAGAATATTCAATACGAATTCTTAAGGTAATTAGGTGCTTAGTGAGTAATGATCTAAAGTTACATGATTCATCGAGACATTTCACATTATCAGGTAACTTATTCCACTCAGTAATACTTCTATACAGGAATGAATTTCTAAAAGCCTCAGTACTACAATTCACAGAGTATTCTAAAATCAAAGAATTACTAGACCTGGTTGTTCTCACACTATGCTTGAGAACAAACCAGGAATTAAAAATATTTATGTCAGACCCAAATCTCAATATTCGATACACAAATGACAATGTATACAAGCTCAATCGTTCTGATACAGACAAGATGTTTGCTTTCTGTAGTAGAACATTCTTCAATACTGTAGCTCTACATCCATTTCTTTTCCGTTTACTATACAGAGACTTATCAGTAAATCGTACAATTAGACCATTGACTTTATTTTGTAATGCCTGTAGCTCCCGCTTACCCTGTACACCATACACAATAATACAATAATCAATTATAGATAATACATAAGCATTTAACATGATTACAAAAATTGGAAACGTCAAAAACCGTTTTAAGTTGCTTATCATACCTATAGCAGAGCTCACTCTATTCTTGACGTAAACAAAGTGGCTTTTAAAATTAAGATTTGCATCTATAATAACACCTAGGTACCTAAACGTCCATACACGTTCAACGTCATTGCCATTACAAAATAATTTGACATTATCAGGTACCTTATATTCACGAGATTTATGTAGAATCATAAACTTGGTCTTGCTTACATTTATTTTAAGACCCTGGGACACAAACCAATTATTAACATTATTCAAACAAACCTGCATTTGTTGTACAGCATCAGAAAACAAAGGCGCATAATAATATAGCACAAGGTCATCAGCATATAGTAAGTAATTAACCCCATTCACTATGACATCAGATACCTTATCTATATAAATATTGAACAGCAAAGGCCCCAACACTGAACCTTGAGGGACCCCAATACTTAGATCATACGACTCTGAAACCTCTGAACCAATTTTTATCCTAAATTTTCTATTTCGAAGGTAGTCAGTAAGGAGCTTAAGCAAATGGTTATCTATCTTATATATATCTCTAAGCTTTATTAAAAGTGCTAAATGAGGCACCAAATCAAAAGCCTTCTGCAGGTCGATGAATACTGCTATAACTCTACCACACTTTATGTCAATTTAATTATACACATCCTGCACAAATGTAAGGGTAGCACTCTGACATGACCGCCCATTTCTGCAACCATGCTGTTGACTATTTAACTCAATTTTATTCAAAATTCTCTGATACAGCATTTTCTCTAAAATCTTATCAAGAATTAAAAGTGTGGAAATTGGGCGATATGACATCGCGTCCAATCTGAAACCTTTCCCTTTGTGAAGCGGTGTTACAGTTGCATACTTAAGCCTCGATGGGTATGTAGCAAGGCAAAGAAACTGAGTAAACAAAAGGGCCAACGGCAAGGCTAAGGATTTCATACAGTTATTTAAAATTAAATAAGACAATTCAATTGAATTACCTTCATTCTAATGTTTAATTTTAGAAAAACCAGACAAGACCTCCTCAGGTGTAAAGGCCTCATACATGCTGTCCGTGGTAATATTTTCATAAAAGTTATCCAACGCCTTAACCTTATCACTAGGTACGTTAACAGTAAATGCAGAATCAAACGCACTGGATAACTGCTCTACTCCACTGACCAAATTAGAGTTTACTTTCAATTCAGTTACAGTACACCTACCACCACCCTTTTCAATGAGCTTATTATAAACCTGCCACACATTAGACGAGGTCGGAACCTCTTCAAACTTTGACTGGTAATGGGTGTACTTGGCCTTTGTTACCTCCCTGTTGACGTCATTTTGTTCTCTTTTATACTGACTATACAAAGCAGGGTCCCCAGTTTTTAAACTCTTTGCTTTATTGCTATCGCGATGATGCATCTTTCTTTTTAAATCTACAGTCAGCCACGGTGATACTTTGCCCTTGACTCGTCGTGTAACAATGGGGGCATGCTTATTTATCACATCCATGACCGACTTTTCAAAGTTGTTAAGTGAATCATCAACGTCATCAAAAATATCTATTACAGACCATGGAATTAAACTAATGTCGTTGTTAATAATATCCTACATAACATTTGAATAATTTCTAGTCGATATAACTTTACAAGGATAATGACTCTTATTGCTCTTACGTACTGCAAAGATAGCACAATGATCAGATATTCCCGTGGTCAACACTCCACTTACAGTATACATACTTATATCACTAACATACATATGATCTATGATAGTACTAGTAGTTAGTGTCCTACGGGTTGGATGTAAAATAATCTGACGCATAGCATTTTGATTTACAATATTCAATAACAGTTTTGAGTATTTATCACGAACAGACAAATCAATATTAAAATCACCCGTTATCATCATTTCACAATTAAGCTTACTTAATTCAATAATGTACAAAGCAAACTAATCCAAAAACTCGGATTTACATAAATTAGGGGATTTATACACAACTGTCAATAACCTAGGCTTACAAAATGGTAAAAGTAATTTGATAGTAGTAACTTCTAACTTTGTAGGTCTCGGTGCCTCTTCAAGTACATTTATATTTACAAAAGAAATGCCATTTCTAATATAAATGACAATACCACCACCGCGACCACTACAATTTGTCCTATCATATCTATGCATAGTAAATCCCTCGATTGCAACTAAACCTGAATGCACAACCTCAATAAGTTTGGACTCCGTTACGCATAAGACATCAACCTTGTATGTTGCAACTATAAGCTTTAGACTTTCGACTTTAGCTATATTAAATCCATTAACATTGATATGCAAGACTTTAAAACCATTTGAGCCAAGAAAATAAGCATTGACTTTATTTGAATTATTGACAATTTCCACATCCTCATTCTTATCAGTTGTTAGATTACAATCAGCTCCAGGAAAAAGACAATCTAACCAATAGTCACCACTACCTGCAACCATACCACTACTGCATGCTATACAAACTGCCACATCAGCTTAAGTACTACAGCCTAAGCACACCCAGCCTAATATCACATCCTGCTGAACATTATCTAACACTAGTGATGTACATACTACATGAAATATCTTATTGCATACACTACACTCTACTCTGGACTGATTTCTACCAATTTTTCTACTACAATCAACACAGTTATCCCTCATGATTACTTACATTAAAAAATAGGAAACCATATGGGTCTATGAATAAAAAATAAAATATGACCAATAAATTGTAAACTTGTCACTTAAATAAAAATTCGTTACGTACCTAATATATGCATGCAACACTACAATCCCCACATACTTGAGCACTATTACTTGTTACTTCGCTTAAACTTCATGCTTCCAATTCCAATTCGATTAAAAAACTTGCAAATTTTGGTAGACACAGCCGACGAAATTTCAAAATTGTGTGGATTGATGAAGGAATGAACCACACAACACACAGCCCTCAACAAAGTAATTCGGGAGTCACCCCAAAAAAATGATTTAAATTTTAATATATTAGTAGTTATAGTTTTAGTTTTAAGTTTATATTTCAGCGGATGAGTGGCTCAGAGGTTCCGCCCGATGAAGGATCAACAATTCGACCGTCACCTTCTTGAGCTCAGAAGATACCGGAGGGGAGAGGACATGATTGATTGCATTCAGAATGCGAATTGAGCACGCAAGCAATTTCCCTCTCCTTCTTTTGATAGTAGTTTCGCGTCCATCCTCAATTTTGCATAATTTTATAACGAATGTGAATACCAATTATTTTCACGATATAATCTAAGACGTGCAGTGAAAGTGTTAATTTTAAGTTGTGATACAAAAGACAGAAGGGCCGACAGCGACGTGGTACCAGTCATTCAAAATCAAGCTCAGAATTGACTGATACTGGGGAGATGGAGGACGGATCAACTGACATTGGAAAGCGCACCATGTACTCAGTTGACGTCATCTATGTCTCCCTTGTCGGCTGTCGTCTCTCAATTTTGATAATTTTGAACTCGAATTATTCTAATAAAGTGAATCTGAGTGAAGTGTATGGAGTAAATTTAAATTTTAGTTTTAATGTTAGAAGTCCAAATAATAATGCCAATGAATTTCAATTGGGGCAATGGCCTGGGCAAGAACGCTACTCGCACTTACAAAGACATTGACACGACGTAGTGTAGCAGTGGTCGGGAGAGAGTTGCAATTCCTAACGGCCCACTGCTAACCGGAGGAGTCAAGCTTCGCTTTCACAAGTGCCCTGAAATTTTTGTTTACTATTTTTATAGAATTTTCCCTACTGAGTTTTAATTATTATGCATATGTAAATGAAGGTGAGTTCCACGTTGAACTACACCCTACTAAGTATGATCTGGGATGGACATGAAATATGAAAATTTACATCTTTAGTTATGAATAGTGGCGTAACTATGTCTTGTGTGTATTAGTGTTAGATATGTGAATGCAAAGCACAAAAGGGACAATGCTAAATAAGTGGTTCCTTCGTGTTCTGGAGACTGTTAAGTCGATGCAGTGAAATCTAGAGTGTTTATGATTTATTTCAAATTGTTTTGAGCTTATATACTATACAACGTGCTAGGAAATACATTAATAATGCTAATTTACCGTAAATTAATTTATAGCAAATAGTTGATTACGTTATAGGAAATACGTTGATAACGTTAATTATTAGTAACTTAATTTATGACTACTAGTTAATTAAGTTATACAAATTAATTAATTCCTAGGAAATACATGAGTAAGTAATAAACATGTAAGAAATACCATAGTGAGTAATGAACGTGTAAGGAATCCCATAGTGAGTAATGAACGTGTAGGGAATCCCATAGTGAGTAATAAACATGTGAGAAATACCGTGGTGACTATTAAATATGTTCTTAATTAATTACAGGGAAGTCACTTCTTAATTAAGAATACGTAAGTTAATTAGACAGAAGTCACTTCTTAATTGAAAATACAGAAGTTAATTAGACCGAAGTCTTTTACTAATTAATTATACGGAAGCTTATACCTAATTACTTAGAAGAAAGCCAATGCCTTATTAATGACACAAAATTGCAGTATATAATTAGGGTAAACTATATTTAATACAAATATTAATGTATATTTCTATAAGACTAAACATTAATACACTAGAAATAATAGTATTACACACATTTCTGTCTATCCTAATACTAAAAATATTGAATAAGAATTATTATAAAAGTAAGTATGAGAATCGAATTTGGTTTACCCATGGAATTACTTGTACACTTACATCAAAGATCGAAAGATTAAATTTACGGATAAATATTTTAAAATATTTATTTCGGAAAATGAAACGGAAAATGGAAAGGAAAATGATACAGAAATTTAAAAACGTTTTCCTTTGACAGAAAGTCAGGGACTACAAAATTACATTTACTTCGAATTATATTGGTTTTTTTTTCTTTTATGTTTTTGCACTTCGTCCATACACAATACAATTTACATTACAATTTCTTACGGATACAGAAGATTCGGCTAATTTCAATCCAATTGGAGGTTCCAGATATGAGTCGAGGTAAGTTTTGGTTCACAATTAATAATATTAATTATTTTAAAAGTTTTGTATTGATCTCTAATATAATTAGGATATAAATTAATTAATACAAACTTTGAATACCGGAACGATGAGAATGGAGGCGAAAATTGTAGGTATACAAATTTTGAATACATAATCATAAATAATATTTTTCTTTTTATATTTTACAGTTTTCAAACACCAACAAGATTCGCAGATGATTATCTCACTCCCTCAATCCCCCTGCAATTTCTGAATTCTCTTAGAAGTCTCCATTATCGTTTTTCTAAAAATTCACAAAATAAAATTTAAGGATAAAAATAATATGTGTGTATGCGACGAGTTGAATCCTGCGAATGGTGTTCAGGCTTGTTTTCGGCATGCTTTTTGGTTCGCTTTCTTTGGTTTTCCTCTAGAATCCCTATGCTTAAGATGTTGCTTTGGTTTTGCATTGAGTTTCACAGGTAGCTACTAGTTGCGATGAGAAGATCCACTGAGTTTAGGATCTTCCTCTTTATCTATTCTGTGTGTCTTCTTCTTTTGGCTGAACATGGCTATACTGTCATCCGACCGAGAGGTTTGAGGTTTAAGGTTGGCTTTATTAAGAAGTCAGGCATTTCAACATACAGCTGTTTTTCAAGAACGGTTTTACACAAATATAATTACTTAATTAGAAAATACCATATAAACATTACAGAGAAGACAATCAAGTTTCGAACCAGTTGTACACCATAGAAATATATTTAAAACATAAAATTTTCATGGGGGCTGGTACATAAAATACATATGCTGTTTTCTTGTTTTTAAATAATGCTCAAACATTTTAAGCTTAAAAATCCCAGCATGATTAACCTCATTTTCATCATCACATTTAACATCAAGAGGTAAAATATTCCATAATTCAATACATCCGTATACTTGTGATTTTCTTCCACACTGCGTTCTAAATTTAACATAATCAAGTAGTTTATTATTACTTAACTTCGTTATTCTAGTGAATTACTTAAATTTAAAAATCCCAACTAGACTTTGAATGTCAAACTTATACTTCATTAGCTTACATAAGAATATCAAACAAGAACAGTTAATACGCTCAATGACCGATAGTAAATTTGTGAGCTGTAATAATATTGACTCATCAATGCCTTGTTTCTTATTATACGCAATAGAAGAATCACTAAACAATACAATCATACAATTTATTTTGTTTTAAATAATTTGTAGATTTGAGGTCGATTGAGTACCTTAAATAATAAAACAGTAATCCACAACTGAAAAAACAAACGCATTCATCATCACTACAGAAGTTTTAAAATCTAGAAAACGTTTGACGCTCACTATTACCGCAATAGCCCCACACAATTTGTTTTTTACATACACCTAATGTTACTTAAAGCTAAGCGTATCGTCTATAATTATTCCAAGATAACGAAATGAGTACACTCTATCAATTTCCAAATTATCACATTTTAAACAAACATTACTTATATCTGATGATTTAGTATCATTACGCTTATAGAATACCATATACTTAGTCTTATTAACATTTATACTACCTAGGGCTATACCGCACTAGCATGTACATACGGATTTGACTGGTGAGCGAGGACAGGACGACTTTTGGAACACTAGGGGTGGACGGGGCAGTGCTGTGTGCGCAGTGGATATTTTTATGCGTCAATCCAACCACCCATTTTCCTCCTTCTCAAACATGAAAAATATTACAAAACTCGACGGCACACTAGTATTGCTACTCATTTTTGAGTCTCTCTCTCTCTACTCATTTTTGTAACTTTGCTCCTGCCTCTGCCTATAGTATTGCCTTGTACCTTCTACCATTGCCACCACCACTACTACACTTTCCTTGCCTGCCTTCCCTATCCCTATTCCTTTGCATGCATAGTAATAACTTGTAACTTTATATTATTTTTGCTTGTCCTTACAAATATTGTTTGCTTATATTTTTACTACTAAATAGAAAATGTAGAGTTAAATCTTTTTAGTTTTGTATTGAGTCTTGATATTATTTTTGTTGCTTGATTTTATTTGACGATTTGTATTTTGTGATTTATTATTAAACGAATAGATATTTCTGTTTGCACTTTCAGTAACTTATTTTTAGAATATCTAAAACTCAAAAATACTTGGTATATTGCATTTGCTTATTCTGTATTTCATTTTAAAACTTGGATGATAGTATAAAACATTATTTCTCGTGCACGAGCCAAACTAATAAACTAAATATATATATAATGTAAAATAAAAATATCCTATCTACATTTGAACTTATAAGCGCACGGCCGGCTTTATGTACCTGTAATACGTATCCAGTACTGCACGCATTGTAAGTATGCTACTATTATTCCTTATGAAGAACACATTCTAATTTATATTGCGTGTATATTTTGAACTATGAATGATAGAAACTTTTAGTTGGCAGAATATTTGCTGTGTTGGTTGGACGGACGTTTAAGTATATAAGATGTGGCTTTTCTAATATAGTGCTTCTATACTAATAAAATAGAATATGTGCTTTATGTTTTGGAAACAAATATATTTCAGTCTATGTTCAAAGCCCGTAGTGTACATTTTTACAATTTGTTTTTGGTTTTTATGATAACTTGTACACAATCAGAATATAAAATATTTTACACGTTAGTTATAAAAAGAACGACAGAGTTTTATAGTTTTACACTTTTAAGCAGCTACATATTAATAAAACTTATATCGAGAGTTCTAAATTTTATTTTGTACATGAACATGACACGTATTCTTAAATTGAAATAGCTTACTTTATAGCTAAACAAAGTACAACATAAACATAAATATTCTTTAAAATTGGGAACACAATGTTTTAGGGAATGAATACTGTTTGGTGGAAGTTAGATTTCGTCATGGCTGTTTTCATCGTCAGCATCGCAGTCTTCGTCCGAGCTTTCAAAGTCTCCAATATCAGTATCTGTGACTGCGCTAGAGTTGAGATCAACTGATGGTGTTGGTGTTGGGAAAAATCTGCGACGGCAGTAGATATAACTTTATCCCAGTCAATTTCAACGTGTTGCTTCTCGGGCTGAGCTTCAGAGTTATGTTCAGAGTTACGTTGTTCTTAGGTAACTTCTTGGGAATTCAGTTGACGAGACCGTGATGTAAAATCTCGTGGTTCCATGCAAGCAAGCTTTGAGTTGGAAGTTGTAATATATTCCACAAGAGCGTTCATCTTAACAAGACTGAACGAAATAATGCTGCCACCATACGCTGGCCACTTCTGAGGGTAGTTGTCCGATGGGTTGGAGTTGATAAACATTTTGATCGCTCCAGTCATGGTGTTGAATGAGAAACGGACTCGCACAGATGTGAGAGTGCAATGTGGGTTCCGCCAGTACGTGAATTTTGTTGCCCGATCTCGCGGTTCTTCAGCCATCTGTGAATACGTCCTGTTTTCAAAGTATGGAAAATGATCTGTAATCTTTTTGCCTGGAAGCGGATGTTCTTTATTTTGCTTTAACATTTGACTTGCCCACTCTACGATGTTGTGACTTTCAAATAAAGTAAACGATATTTTTGAATGGTTGCAATGTCCAAAGTTTCGTCGACCAAAATAGTAAACGTAAGTCTGCAGATATTTGTCGTAAACAACTCTTGCTCGAATCTGAGCTTCAACTGTAGAAGTTTTGTGGATGATGGTAGTTTCAGGAGTTTTAAAATATTTCCAGTCTTGAGCGGTTATGCCACGCGCCTTGGCAGGCAACAAATCTGTACTGTTGAAATCGTCGTTAATAGTTGACAATTGGTTGACAGACTTGCAATCAGAATTCCACTTTTGATATCTACTGTTTCTGTTAAATGCGTATGGTCCCACACGAAAACTTGTTTGAATGGTGAGTGGTGGCAACAACGACAGTCTGTGTCTTCCTTGGTTTACTGTGAGATCGACTGGGTGTTCCTGTTCTTGTTGCGGTACGCTTGTATCCTTGTCTGACTGCATGTTGATGCCGGTTATATGACACTTGTATAGTTAGAAGTTTTATGACAGTGTATGAATACAGTTAGAACGTTAGAGAGACGAGTCAACTTCAAGGTTTGGGAAGAGAATTATTTTGAATTCAGCAAACAGATTGTATTTATAGACTTTTGCATGGCAATGTAGACTCCCAGTTACACCTACTTTTCTCTGTCACCCCTAATATTTACAATTGCGATAATGTACATTCACTAGGGGATACAGAAAAGATCTTGCTTTATTGGTCAGTAAGCTTGTAAAGTCCAACCATCCACTCTCTCCCACCTCACACAGAAAATGTTTCTAAAATCATTAAGGCAAAATTTTTGTCCACATTAAATTCAGTTGTCTAGCAAAATTCAGACGGAGCAGTCAATCCTTAGCAGTGCTGCTCCAGTCTCTACAGCCAGCATACAGCGTATCTTGTAGCATGGTAACTCTAGTTGGCTGCCAGTGTTGCTCCTCACTATTGAATATTGTTTCTGCCTGACACTGCTCTTGTGTGTCTCTAGTATTGCTTTATACATTTTACCATTGCCATCAACACTACTACACTTTCCTTGCCTGCTTTCCTTATCCCTATTCCTTTGCATGCGTAGTAATAACTTGTAACTTTATATTATTTTTGCTTGTCATTACAAATATTGCTTGCTCGTATTTATACTTTCTAAAGAAAATGTAGAGTTGAGTCTGTTTAGTTTTATATAGAGTCTTGATATTATTTTTGTGGCTTGTTTTTATTTGACGATTTGTATTCTGTTTTATTATTAAACGATAAGATATTTCTGTTTGCACTTTGAGTAACTTATTTTTAAAGTATCCAAAACTGAAAAATACCAACTATATTGAATTTACTTATTCGCTATTTCAACATAGAATTTAGATACAAGTATAAAACATTATTTCTCTTGCACAAGCCACACTACCAAATGCAATATCTATATTTATTTTATAAAACAAAGTTTGTAAAACTTAATATATATTTAATGTAAAATACAAATATCCTATCTACAAACAATATTATTAGTGCAAAGCTGCTTTTCAAAAGCATACAGTATACATTATAGCATGCTGACTCTAGTTAGCTGCCAGTACTGTGGCACTAGTTTTTTCGCTAAGAGAAGTTTATGGTCTCGACCAACAGAAAAAAAATATTTCAATGGAGACCTCAACGGCAGATTTCATTCAAACAGCTTCAGTTCAGTTCAAAAGAGATTTACTTGCAGCTCGTGCCACGGCAAAATAGTATTCTTTTCAGTTCAACTTCAGAGACTAACTTGTGCTAACACCTGCGATGACAAATTGTGGCTAAAAGCTCCGTCATTATATCTCAAAGTTGTACAAGCACCAGAAAGATATAACAACGAACTGCCAAAAAAGATTTGTTGTAGACACGTAAAATGTTGTTCCTGCAAAAGAACCCCGTTTGAGTTTGCCGAGGTTGCAGAGAAAAATTTAAAAAGTTAACGAAACGCATTTCGGCCTGGTTTACCAAGACTTGACGGCGAACCTTTTCCAATTAAACCATTGCTTCCACAGTCAAGGTTTTATGCATTTAACTTGAATCATTCCCTCTGTCCTGACTGTGTACACAAACATCGACTCAGTGCAAAGAATAACGAGGATTGTGAGTGTACGTGTGATTTGACAGGATCTATTTCTGATAAAACTTTAAAATGCGAAGACCTTTTCTTATTTGATCAATTAGAGTTTGATATAATAACACAAGCTGCAATGTTAGAAATGTTTGCACCACCAGATGTACCATACACATTTCTGGCACCGCCACAAAAACGAATAATAGACCTCGTAAAGCAACAAATTGAGTTGTCAGATAGATTGTTCTACCAAAAGCCGTTACGAATGATTGTCACAGGCACTCCTGGCGCTGGAAAATCTCAGACTTTAAAATCTATAAACTACATGTTGTCTCAAAAAGAAAGTCGTGACGCAAAGTTTTTATTTCGGACTGTTTCATTTATGGGCATGTGTGCTTCAAATTTAAAAGGAACTACTTTCCACTCATGTTTTAAGATACGGCTGTACACAAATGGAAATTTGATAGACCAGCTTCGCAATGGAATACCACAGGCTGACAAAATCGTTTATAAATGTTAAAGTTTTACTGATTGACGAACTTTCAACTGTTGGTCTTCGTTTGCTTCAATTTGTTGATAGGTATTTTAAACTAGTAGATCCATATCGAGCTTCGTTGCTTTTTGCAGGACGAACAATTGTCATGTTTGGAGATTTTAATCAAACTTCTTGTTGTGGAGACTATTCGCTGTATACTTAATTTGTTTCCAACTTAAAAGAAGCAGTTCAAGTCTACAATTCTTTGACTACAGCTTTTGTTTTAGACAAACCTTTTAGACAAAATACCACTGATCCAAAGAAACAAGGGTTCTACGAGTTTTTAATGAGACTCAGATACTGGCGATGTACTCCTGCGGATCTTTTTAAACTTTAGCAACGTCAAAAACATATTTTGAGAACAACACTGAACGCAGAACAACTTGAAGCATTTGAAAATTCAATACATCTGTACGAACTCAACAGTAACGTTGCCGCTCACAATAAGTACGTATATTGTTTTTCATTTTTATATTTATTAATAATAGCTGTACATATACGATTAATACAGAAGGCGACACAAGTTTAAACGCATGCGTTAGTTGAAAATTATACAGCAACCCCCAAAATACATCAGTTTTGCAATAATTCTAAGCGGTTGGTAGGTTGAATTTCCTTACTATATTTCACCCCACCGGAGTCATACAGGACTTTGTCACAATATTTTCGTCAGTCGCAATGAAGCCTCCAGTAGACAACCACTGGGCAATTTATTGTCGCGGCTCAGTCCTGGGAGACTGCAAGCAATCCATTACGTTTTGCCTGTCTTGCAACGATTCTCTGGTTGTAGTCTCAAGTCAAAGCGAGACTTTTTATTGTAAAGAGTGTGATTCAGACAAATAGTCAGAAAATCGTCAAAAGTATTTAGTCCACGGAGGTTACCGAAACTATATTCCAACCCACCATTTGAAAGTAAAGCCTAAAGAAAACTACGAATGCTCAAAGTGCCATGTTCAGCTTTTTGGAGTCCCTTTTTTGTATTTTATACTATGTGTCAGAGGCAAGTTTCGTTGCTTTGACTGTTTTTTTATCAACAGACATCCATTAAGATTTTTAAAGAAACATTCAGGCATACACTTAGAGCGTGAAAATTTTCAAATATACAATTCTGTATCAGCTTCAAGAATTAGAGAGGCTGGCCTAAGAATGCCAACAATGTCGTACAGAAGTTATTTACACGCACGATTATTACTTGCTAACCCATCATATAGGAGGCCTCTTTACGCAGTTAGGCTCGGAGACAAATCCGAGAGTGACACTGAATCAGAATCTGACAATTAAAGCAGCGACGCTGACAAAATTCTGGCTTGAATATATTGTACAAACTATACTAAACTAAAATATAACAATATTTGAATTGACTTTTTTCTATTTTCCAGAAAAATGATCCAAAAACTACATCCTGATTCCATTGCAATTCCTGTCATCATTGCGGAGCACTCTTCACTTTCAAAAGACCTTTTGGAAATCGACTATGGCGTCCCGATTATGCTCAGCCATAATATTGATGTGAGAGCAAATCTTGTGAACGGCAGCAGAGGCAAAGTTGTTGATATTGTCTTCAGTCCATCACGCAACAGGCTCTACTGGAAGAACCACGTTGAAGCAATTATTGTAGATTTTCCGTCTTATCGAGGCAACGACATTGTGGTAACGTCACGAGGACGTGGATGCAAGATTTTGCGTATTGACTACAACGAACTGGATTTAAAAATTAAGCAGTATATTCGAATTTAAGCTTTTCCACTGGTTCTTAGCTAGGCAATGACTGTACATAGGTCACAGGGAACTACGATACCTATTGGCTGCGTTTTCCTAGACAACAGAGAAATTATTGCGTGTACTACATACGTTGCCCTGTCTCGGTTTGCTTCGTTTGAAAATCTTATAATTTTGGACCATGAGATTATTCAGGCAAATAGACTTTTATATGTTTTACACAAACGCGAAATGGAATTGCGGTGGAACGAAGAAAAACAGTTACGAGAGCTTTAAAGCAGCGGCAAGGAAGAACGCAATGCAAATATCAAACAACAAGTTGCACGTTTTTTATAAACCACAAATTTTACTTTAGTAATTTAAGTATTTCTTGTATTACACTGTCAACGTTTAGTCAATGCTATCTATTTATTTTTGGACAACGTGTATATTTGTATTGTATACTAGTAATTACTAAAATAAGTGTGTCTCCTACTTAGTGAAAAATTGCTCATTTTCTCTAAAAGTATAATGTATTTCAGTAGTAGTTTTAATGAAGAGTAGAAAATTCAAAAACAAGTATCTACATATCGTCATTGGTTTTTGTATATTCAAAATTATTAGTATTAAAAATTGTACACATGTAAATTCGAGCTGACATGTATATAAACCATTGATTTTGTAGAAATATCTGCATTTACAGTTGGCAACTGTTTTGAGTAGGTCAGTATTACATACAGCTCATAAAATGGCTGAAATACGTAAATCGTACCTAAACTCTAGGTTAAACGGTTCCTTTTCGGCGCTCAGTGGTTTTCCTAAAAATAACAAAAACTTTCACGATAAGGCTGTGGTAAATAAAGAATTAAGCCAGTTGCGGTCATTTTCAACGCACCGCCCTATACGTAAAAATTTTAAACGGCAAACAACTTTAGTAAACATGAAAGGAGAGATTTATTGCTCTGATTTAAAAGTGATGGGAAAGGAATTTGCCAAAGATAATTCTGGCTATGCTAATATCCTATTTTTTATTGATGCGTTTTCAAAGAAACTCTACTGCTGCTTTATTAAAAACAAGAAACCAGAGTCTGTTATCAAAGCTCTCAAAGACATTTTTTGAGAGTAAAAAAAATTCCAATATTTCTATTCACAGATCAAGGTACGTTAGCTAACATTTTATAACATATTAAAAAATCTTAAAAACTATTATACACTATATGTCTGTGCTAGGTTTGAGTACATATTAACTATAGCATTACTTTACTATATTGAAATACAGGTACAGAGTTTCGAGCCGAGTCGTTTAAAATGTTTCTTAAAACCCATGGAATAAAATACTATAATACGTACAGCGAGACAAAATCCAGTATTGTAGAGCGCGTAATTAGGTTAGTCAGTCAGCGTGGTATGCTTATATATATAAATATATCTAGTCACAATATTCTAGAGCCACGTTTACACGTAATATATACATGTATTGTTTGGTATAGGACTATATTTCAACGGATCGCAAGATACATGACTGAGAGGAATACTACTAGGATCGTGGATATTTTCCCGGCATTTGTAAGGACGTATAACAATACGTTTTACTCAAAAATTCAAATGGCGCCTTCCCAGGTTAACTGGTTAAACGAAAACCAGGTCTAGAGGACAATGTTTTTAGATATTATTAAGAACACAGAAAAAAGGAAAGCAAAGTATTTGCCAGGCGACCGTGTTAGAATAAGCCGTACAAAACTCATATTTGACAAAGGTACAAATATTGGTAGATCATAAGTAGGCAAATAAAATATTAATATATATAGGCATACATTTTGAGTTTTACATGTATTTGTCTTTTGTATTTCGAACAGGTTACAGCCAATCGTACTCGGAGGAGCTTTTTGTTATAAAGTCAGTGAATTTTAATACTATACCTATAACCTACTATCTTGAGGATCTGAATAACACGCCTATCACGGGTGCATTCTACAGTGAAGAGCTAAGCCAAGCCTAATACCCGATAAGATGGAGCCATCTGGATTTTTGCCTTTGTTTTCTGAAGCTATTAAACAGCAGTATTTTCAAAAACAAAGAAGAGTGGACAGCCATTATTGCTCACCTCTAGATCGAGATCCTATGGGTTCAGAAAACATATATGTTACAGTTACAAGTGACGAGCAAAATAGCATATATACAGACAACACTCCAGCAAGCTTTGTATGTGTATTGCCATATCCCTTGGACCTTCAAAACTACGACGTCGGACTTGTGAGCCTCAGGTATACTTCAAGCCCACAACATGCCATAATGAAACCTGTTCAGAGACCCCCAGCACGAAAAGTGCGAAGCACAGTTGCCGTGGACGTAGAAGCAAATGGAAAATTATTTCCCAACTATAAACCAACTATCAGAGAATTTCTTAAATACCAAAAACAAGATACTACATTAAAAGAATTTATGAGTGGACTTACTTCAAAGTAAAGGCTGCACCACGACATCATGCCTTTTGATGTTGCACAGAAAGCATTAAGTTTGGATCCTGGCAATATACATATGCTACTTCAGAACCTGTCCCCATCAAACAGTGTTATAGTTGAAATTCCAACTAATCTTGCATTGTTTTTCAAGCAAAGCAGAACAAGATTCATGTCAGGAAACCATCTGCCCTATGAAAATGTAGTTGAATCAGACTTGAATAATATTCCTATGGGCACGTTTTTTAATTTTGGCGCTGAAAAGTTTCAAAATATGGACAACGTTATACAGCTTTACCAGGGGTTTGAAAACTTTATGATGTTTAGAAGAGAAAATTACAACGGTAACTCAGATTTTCGCAAATTCTTTGAACGTTTTAATGCTGAGATGGCCGACCCAGAGGTTTATAACTTGAAGCTAAAGATTGAATTTCCTTTGTATAAGAGTAACACAAAGTGCAAGTTAACATTTGAATGCAGTGAGCACGAGTATGTGGTTTTGCCTGACCCTATTGCTCTATGTTTAGGACTACAGCAACACGACATGTTTTATAATAGCGTATACGAGTCTGAGTTTGACGTGGATGAAGAAAAATACAATGAAATTGTAGACTACGAATACATGAACTTACGCATTTTTATGAAATATGCAAACTTTATGCCAATGAAGGAACCAGAAGAACTTGATTTGAATCACGTCATACACGAAATTAACCGTACTTTGTTAGCTAGTTTGTGGGCAGATACACGTGTGCAGTTCGAACATGCCGATGGACATCTCAGTATACCAGACCTACGAGAAGACATTACAGTACAGCTTCCAGTACTTGTTAATAGATTTTTTGGCTTTAATGACAATTTTATATTCAAAGCTGGTACATCTGCGCAACTTAGGCCGGGACTAGTAAAGGAAAAAGAACAAGAAATGGAAAAGGAAGAATTTGACGAGGATGTTGAGCCTGAACACACTGTGCCAGGAAAAAGATTGCTTGTATTATGCAGCCTAGTTGAAAACCAGCTATATGCTTCTCACTCACTACCGTTACTTCGAGCAGTTGATATATCCAATAATTACACTAGTGAGACAGTCCACAGCTTTGTCCCTATACTATATGTGCCACTACACAGGCAGCAGCACCAACTAATAAGATTCAGTTTAGTCAATGAGTACCGCTCTCTTGTGCAACCTTATGCAAGTACTCAAACAATCATTGAATTGAAGTTTCGACCTCGCAATTTTTGAGCAGACAACATGCCGCCAAGTATAAACGGAGAGTACGTGCAAATTTGCCAGGTATTCTTATTTGGCCTTTGAAGTGACAACATCAAATATTTTAAAGTGCACATTTTAACATCATATTTATTTCAAACTAGCCTGAATGCATTAATACTAGTGCCTACATATATCGTATTGTTTATATTTAATGCGTAAAATACTGTGTAAAAATATATACGACACAAATTCAAGTGTAGTGGACGAAGAGATTGCAAAACACAGCTTGCTTGGTGAATACTGTATTCTTGAAATTATTTCTGTAAATACAAATTTAAACAAAAAGAGCCAAATGGGGACAGGGAATACAGTAGTTGAAACCACTAAAACTGTAGAAAATACATCTAGTGATCTAGGCATCGAAGAAAATCAATACCTTGAGCCTATAGGACCACGCAGAGCTACTAAACAAACAACCAAAGGCCGTAAATGCAGAGTCAGTCATTGCCGCACTTCATGCAATAACCACAGAAGCTCATCCCGTAAGCCACCAGCTCGCAAATCCTAGAGTGGAGGGGGAAGAATAGGGGGAAGGATGGTGTACAGACGGACTCAAGCAGGAGGATCTAGGCGCAGGCCTGTCAAAAAAAGGACTCAAATTGGGGGTCGACTCAAAAGAACCCCCGTCTCTCGTGTAAAAAGGACTGTATCAAGCAGAAGTTCCACCCAGACTGGAGCTGGGCGTAGACGCCGAACTACCCGACGACGATAGAATATAATCCCAAGTTCATTGAAATACGAGTCATTCCACATTCAGACTACAACAAAGCAGTATCTAAAGTCTATAATCAGCTCCGCAAACCATGAAAACCCAAGGCATTTACGATGAACCGACGGTGTACGAGGGATCCCAGAAATCTATACAAAGCAACCTAGTGCTTGATAAGCTTCCCCCTACGAATATAAGTATTCAAGATGCACCAGAATACTATCTGTATTATCCAGTACTTAGTCCAAGGGATAACAAAAATCCTATTAAATTCGACCTACTAAAATCCCCTGGAAAATACTATAATTTACACGACTCCCATTTAGACCTCACTTGCCGTGTACTTCTTAGCGATGGAAAAGAGATCGCTGCTACCGACGTTGTCGCTCCGTGTTCCATGCTGTTCTACGGCCTATTTAGTAACCTGGAATTCTATTTAAATGGCCAACTTGTGAGTGACAACTCAAATCACTATGCTATTGGATCCTACTTGAAAAGGGAACTTTCATCAAATCCTATTAAAAAGCAGAATGGGATGTTGGATCAGCTGTACTACCCAAACATTACTCCTGATGAATTTAAGAAAACAGACACTGGATTTTTGGCAAGATACAATATCGCCCAACAGTCAAAACCATTTACTATGGTGGGAAGACCCGAGTCGCCATTCTTTGAACAAACGCGAATGCTGCCTGGAGAAACGGATATAAGAATTATTATGCGCAGATCTCACCCTGCATTTTGCATTGACGCTGCAACTGAAACACGGACTGGCTATTCAGGCTGTCCATTCCGTGTGGACATTGTTAATGCTGTACTGTACTTGAAGCGGCAAACAGTATCAACACTTGCAATTGAAAAGCATAGACTCAATCTGAACAACGGGACTTTGAAGTATCCGTGCCTAGAACCTGAGATCAAAAACTTTGTCATACCATCTGGAGTCAGTTCACATTCATTAGATAACTGTATTAACGGTAGGTTGCCGCAGTATATAGTATTTGGACCTGTGGATTCAGAAGCATACTTGGGGAAACTGACAATGTCATTCTGCAACTTTCAACACTTTAACCTCAGCGAAATTACAGTATCAATGAACCAAGAAGCAATAGAGTACAAGACTTTGCCAGTGAGCTTTAAAGATGCGTCTGGCAATGGCGAAAATAATTATTTACTTGCTTTGAACACATTGAAGAAAACAGCAGCCAACCCAAGCTTAGGAAATGGGATATCTCAGAAGAACTACACTCAAGGAAGAGTCTTGTTTGCATTTGAGCTGGTACTTACACAGGCAAATTCGTTAAGTGTAAATAAATCTGGTCAAGTCCAAATCCAATTGAAGTTCAGATCCGCATTGACCAAGTCAGTTACAGCTATACTGTTCAGCCAGTACCAAACCGTCATTGAGATTGACCGCAATAAACAAGTTATTGTCAACCGTTAAGCTGTGCAGAACAATAAGGCACAATCCCTGATCAGCTAAAAAAATTCTGCATAAAACCAAGTGTGCCAATTCAAGACTTGTCTGTTGCTAACTAGAAGCTGACTGACCAACGACAACAACCTATTGCAGAATGAATACAGCAGAGTTGGAGCAATGTCTCGGAATCTTACTTGGCGGAACAAGCATCAAATATTACGTAATAGCAGCAGACGAAATAAAGAATAAATTAGAAAATGCAAAAAAAGAAAACATCAACGGAAAGTTATTGCACCCAATAGCAATAATACAAAATACAGACACGCTAGAGGGAGCTGGACGTCACTGGATAGCTTACTGGATAGTTTCAAGCGACTTATTCGAATATTTCGACTCGTATGGGTTCCTAATTCAGCAATACAGAAGCCTCCAATGGCCTGCAAGATATATAATTGCCGAAAATTGTACAGCACTGCAGAGTGGACGTTCGACTGTTTGTGGAATGTATTGTTTATATTTTTTATATTTGCGTTCAATTGGTATCTCTTACCAAGACTTTTTAAATGTATTTACATGTTCTGTACTAGTTAATGATAGAAAAGTGAAAAAGTTTGTAAATATGATTCCTATGTTGAGCAAGTTTTCTACCTATATATATAAGTTACAGTCTAATACGTATAAAGTTTGTTGTCCGGAGTTTTGTAAAAATATGTTATGGTATCCCTAAGCTTAAATATAACCTAAAGTACTCAATATTGTTAATATATAAGCTGTGTATAGTATAAGTAAAAACATTGTAAAAAATACTAATTTTAAGAATATAACATGGTTTTAGAAGTCAGAAAGACTAAATATATTGTAATAGTATAGTTATTGTACATAAAATATTTGTATATAAGATATAAAAGAATTGTACATAGAATACACAGAGTACAATACAAATTTGTTCAAAATATGAGTACTGTAAAATATGTAAATAATAATAAAAATGTAAAAATGTATGTATTATAAGAGACCCTAGTACATTGTATAGTGATAAGTTGTAAATATAGCTTGTATAATATAGCTTGCAAAATAAAAAAATTGTAAATTTTCCTTAAATATTGTTGAAAATTGTAAATTCTGATCAGTTGTAGATGGTATTTGAGAATGGCAACATCAGATACTGTCGACTTCAAATTAATACACCCTTTTACGGCTATGCTATGTGGCCCTAGTTTATCTGGTAAAAGTACTCTGTGTTTAGAAATTGTTAAGCGCCGTAGGCAAATAATTGGAAATAATATTAATAAAGTTTTGTATATTAGTGTACATACTGATCAATCAGAGTTTACAAGCACTGATTTTATAGACGATAAGGATATAACTTTACCATCTGATATAGATAATATTGAGTCATTAATTGAAGACATAGACAGCCCATGTCTAGTCGTGTTAGATGACCATTTAAACTATATGAAATCAAGTCTTAGAGCTAGACAGTAAGTTCAAAAAGTATTTACAGAATTTCCGCATCATATGAACTTTAGTGTTATACTTATATTGCAAAACGCATTTTCTAAAGAACTAAGAACAACTAGTTTAAGTACAAAATATCTAGTTCTCTTTGACGTGCCTAAAGACCGCAGCATAATTAATCAAGTTTCTAAGCAAATAGCGCCTGGTCGGCCCAAGTTCCTGCAAGAAGCATACGAAAAAGCATGCAGTCTACGCCAACATAATTACCTGTTCCTGGACTTACATCCACAGTGCCCAAACCCACACATGTTTGTACGCAATAATATCTTTCCAGTAAATGGAACTGACATATATGTATACAAATAATACTAACCATGTCGATGGAACTGAAGCAACAGAGTCGGTTTGAAATAAACTTTGAATATCTAACACTATTAGCAAACGCAAAAGCAAGAGAGTATTCAACATACATTAAATCTGCAACTGTTGACCTCTTATATGTTATAGCCGAGTGCATATTCAATTTAGATAAGTTTTGTAAACATATAGACCCGCGGTATTCAAAACAAGTAAAAACATTAGTAAAAACATTGAAACAAACTAGTCTAGACAACTTGGACAAACTATACATACGAAATAGAACACTTGTGCGCCAAATCCTAGCAACGATATTTCACAAGGTTTACAACGGTGAAATCTGCCGTGCTACATTGTTGTCAGATATAATTTGTGCTGATAAAATATACAATTCAAACAATTAAAATAGCTATGGCTACTGTGATGAAAGCAATTGAACCCAAGCTCTATGCTGAGCTCATGAAAATTCGAGAATAGCAAAAGGCTTTAAACGTTGCTAACCAAAACCACTCTATGTCGGAAAATTCAACTGAAGGTTATAAGGCAGTCCCAATGCACGTTGGCGGCAATTACAAAGAGCCCAGTGATACTTCAAACGTTAGCGCTCCATCCGGTGTGGAAAAATTAAAACAACTACCAACTCAAGAATGGCTTAGCTACGAGCAAGTCATATCTCAAGCCAGTGTAAAGAAACCACAGCGTAAGTTAGCTCGCAGTCGTGGATATCCATATGTTAGGCGTCGCAGCAATACACATAGAACCTAAAACGCTAACTTCCAATATACATAAAAAGAGCTGCCATCTATAAAATAGTGTCAGTCATGTTATTAGTGTCACAGTGTTCAAAACAAAGTCATACAATGTTCTCCTCACGTGTGTTTTTTGTGCTCTCTATACTCGCGGTTCCATTACTTGCCATATGTTGCAACGTCGCAGTGCAAGCCCAGCATAAATTAAATGCTCAGAAATTAGACCCTAAAAGCACTGCATCAAGCTACGAAGGTACACCAAACCACAATGTTTTATTTGAAAAAGAAAAGTTGGCCTTAAAAGCATTAAGAAACAACCTTCAGCAGGATACCCCATCTTCCCTCAGCCCTGATACCACGCCATGTTCTGTGACAAAACCCAGTTCATTTAACAAACTGATTCCTCAAGCCTTAAAATATATGCTCGAAAATTTGAATACGCAAAACAGAATTATAATGGATGTTGTCGACAAGTACCATTAAAATGAAGCAAAACTGGTAGTTTATACAACGTTTGACCTGATTAGTGATTACAAAACAAATAAACACGTATAGCACATATATAAATGTATATAGTATATAAGATATGACGCGCATAGAAATCGTGTATGAAATAAAGCCAATAATAAATGTACATATGTGTCTGTTTCTCTTTTTCGCCTTTGCAGCTATCTACGTGTCGTTTATCCTGGTCTTTTTCCTATTTGTATTCAAGATAATAAAGATTTTTCGTAATGGGAAGCACTGGTCCCTGCAAAAATCAGAAGGGGTTAGCCAGAATGGGGTGGATACCACCCACCACGGATCAGCTATAAATACCAGGTCGGACTAATAGGAAACCTCACAACATTTTAAGCTCTTGCCTGATCATCAACCATCTCTCTCCTCGGCACCAGTCTAGAAGAACTGCAGCACAACTTACATTCAACTATCCATTCTTCATCACTAATAGTGCCCGGACATGGATCAACCAGGTTCTGTACCATACGCGGCCCACAGCTTAAACTCTGTACAGTACCACGGACAACCCAACTACCTAACTGCTCCTTAGACCGGTAGAACTGACTATGTACGTATAACATTCTATTAGACAATAATACCATTTTAAATTTGTATTATATCTATATTGTATTTACTTATGTATTTATTTTATTGTATTATGTACCATCGGTTTCTAATCATATTGTGTTTGTTGCTTTAAAGTGTTTTGAGTGTTCCATCCCTGGCTGTATGTTCAAATGCAAATGGTATGTGCCGTACCAATCTCACGTTGAAGAAGCTCACCATTGTGGAGATTGCAACCGATTCTGTTCTGCCAAAGCCTTTCATCAATGTCTACATCCTGTCAAGCGGCTTGCCTACTTTGACAACAGAAGCCAACATCTTATTGGCGGTGGAACCAGTCGTTCAGGAGCAACATACGGACTCATTAATACTACTAGCACTGGCGATAGTTCTGCAGGCCCTTCTCGTCGTACTCGTCGTTCGTCATTAATAGACCTAGATGTATTTCAAGAATCCTCAAGATCTCACATGGGACTCATGGTTACCTACATACGTCAACTAACTGAAGATTTTTAAGACATCGAATATATTTTGAATGAACTATACGAGTCTATTGTAAAATTTTTAACTCAAAACTTAGCTGTACATACTAGTATTAGGGCTAAACGTATCATTGTAGTAGCGTTAGAATTAGAAACTGTAGTAGAAAATGAACCAAAAAAAATTGAAAAAGACATTAGTTTAGTGTCGTGTAGTTACGATATACTAAGTAGAGACGAAATTGAAAACTTTATATTTAATAGTGCAAGTGAAGTTATACAAAAATTAAATGAATTCAATAAGCACGGTACTGGTTGGACACTTCGGCAAATAGAATCAATACAGTTTAAAGTAGGAGTACTAAACTTGTTTTCAAATGCTGAAGCCAAAGGGTATATTAAATTCCTAACCCTACAACCCAGAAAATCTGGATATTTAAATATAAAAAACAAATGCAATGATTGCTTTGAATTCTGTGTAGCTGCTCACAGATTCCGCCATGAAATTGTAGCTGGGTACAAAGTTAATAAGCAGACAAATAAACCCTACACTACTTTCTGGACCAAACAAAAATTAGAAGACCCAGAGCAGTATATTTCTTATTTTTTGCAATTTGATTTCACAGATATTTATTTTTCTTTACGTATTGGCGAAAATTTGAATACTTTTGAAACTAAAAATAATCTTATTATTAACATTTGGAGTCATCGCAAAGACCAAATTGTTCCTTTAAGACGGTCGCGTAATTCTGATATAAATGAAATGTGTAATTTATTTTTAATTTATAACCAAGAGAACGAAGACGAGAACAATACGTACCATCTAGTTCTTACTACTGATCTTGATAAATTCATGTGTAATGGACGTGATCACAGATCCTTTTATTGCAAATTGTGTTTTAGATGTTTTAACTACGAAAAACATTTATTGCAGCACAGTGAAAACTGTCAAGAACTTAAAAAAAGAAAAATCATTTTTCCTGAACCATGGGAAAAAGTCAAGTTTTCAAAGTCGTGGCAAACACTTCTGTACCCCTTTGTCATAGTTTATAAGTTCTTTACGTTTGCAACTCCTATTTAAGATTTTAAACTCACAAAACCTAACACAAAATACACAACTGCAATCACACCTGCGGCTTATTCTTTTATTATTATTAGGCGATTTCAAGATAAAGACAACGTTGTTTCTATAGAGTACTTTG
This sequence comes from Dicyrtomina minuta, assembly GCA_949802685.1. Lineage (NCBI taxonomy): Eukaryota > Metazoa > Arthropoda > Collembola > Symphypleona > Dicyrtomidae > Dicyrtomina > Dicyrtomina minuta. The sequence continues at coordinate 176,560 of CATKUY010000477.1, forward strand.
ATGGGCCAGATGTTGTAAAACACTTTTTTACTAGTATATTTTTTTGGGCAAACAGACTACTCACACATATTAGAGAAACAAATAACAAAATACTTCCAACAGATAGCGTAAGAACACAGTTTGAACAAGCTACGCATTGCCACTTGTGTGACCGCAAATTCAGTAAAGAAAATAAGATTTTACGCACGTTTCACTATAACCACGATCTGGGAAACTTTGAGTTTGCTGCATGCAGTCGTTGTAATCTTAAAATCAAATACAAGCACGAGATCCCACTTATTTTTCATTACGGAGGTTTTTTTGATTATCACCTTTTAATAAATGCAATGAAAACTAATTTTTTGACTTCCAAAGATGTACGTGTTCTTGCAAAATCCCCCAAAGAATTTATTTCAATAACAATAACTGCAAAGGATACTTGGCTTCCCAAATTAAATTTAGAATATCCTTCTGAAAATACAAAAAAAACAACTACACTGAAAAATCAGTTTCTTTAAAAGTCAAAGTACGTTTCATGGATGCCAATTTATTTTTTGACTCTAATTTATTTAAACTTGTAGAATCACTAAACGCAAAAGACCCCCAGTTACTTAAAATAGTACAACAGTGTATATATAAATTTGTACCTTTAAAAAGCCAAGATTATTTAGCAAAGAAAGTCAAACTCTCAAAACCTTCTCAAGATGATCTCGTGTTATTACAAAAACGAGTTTATTTTCCTTTTTTGTCCCTCACTGATAATGAAAGTCTTAATAATCCTATTCCCACAAGATCGTGTTTCAGAAAATGTTTACTTGATGATAAACCTGTACCCGACAGCGAATGGAAGCTTGTTCAAAACATTTGTGCAAAATTTAACCTTGAAACATTAGCTGATTACATGCGTTTCAGTTGCTTGTTAGATACAGTACTACTTGCAGAAGTTTGGCAAAATTTTAGAAGATTTGGATTGAAAACCTACGAACTGGACCCAACTTATTCTTTGACTTTGCCAAGCTTCTCATGGGACTGTTTTCTTAAGCAATTAAAAGCCGAAATAGATTACATAAGGGATCACAGGGTATTTGACATTGCTAAAAGTGAATACGGGGGGGCCAATGTATATTTACAAAGAAACCTGTGATTCAAAATCACGAGCGTTGTCCGGGTGGGTTAGACACATCACAGCCAAGAAGACAGTTACTCTCACTAGACATAAATAGTTGATATCCCCACAGTATGAAAGCACTGATGCCAGTGTCTGATTACGAGTACATGGAACCAAAAGATCTTATAAACATTGACTGGACTGACCCTGCATTAGGGAGTACGGATAGTAGCTATGGGTATTTACTTGTTTGTGACTTGCAGTATCCAAAGCATTTGCATCAACGAGACGCAAACTTGCCTCTTGCTATGGAACAGAGAATAATACAGCTTGAAGAAATACCGTGCTAGCTTAATTTAAAATACCGCCAAATGGCTTTAATTAAAAAATGTATATCCCGCCCAAGACTTACGTTTACCCTTTATGACAAACACAATTACACAGTTCATTTCAAGGAATTACGCTACTATCTTGCCAAAGAAATGGTACTTTTAAAAATACATTGCGGTGTACGATTTAAACAACAGCGGTATTTTAAAAAATACATAGATGCGAACTTAGAAAGACGGAAGCAAGCAAAGACCCCTTTTGAAAACAAATTACTTAAACTCAGCTCCAATGTATTATACGGCAAGACGTTAAAGAATTGCAACGAGTTTGTCGAAACCACTGTTTGCACCAGTACCGCACAAGCTGAAAAATTACTTGCACTACCACGATGTAAAGATTTTGATAGTTTGTCTAATTCTTTAAGTATTATCACGCAATATCTTAAGAGTTATCGCGCAAATGACTTGTCACTCACAGGACTGGCAATTCCAGCTAATGCCAAAGTGTACTTTTATGAAAAGTTTGATATGTTGTGTCGAATATTCCAGAATAGAGCCTATCTGGATTACTCAGATACCGATGCTTATGAGCTAGATATATTAGACCCATTAAATACTCTGTGGGATGATATAGTTAGTGCACGTACAGAATTTGATTTTAGTAAGATTCCACGGAATCACGAGTTTTTTAAACAGTATGAAAGCAGATATCCAGAATTGTATCTTTTGAACAAAGACGAGAGTGGCAAAATAAGAATACAGAGCTTAGATGTATTAGAATTAATTATACTTAAGCCTAAGATGTATAGTATGTTATATTTAGATAATAGTGAACAGCAGAAATGCAGAGGCGTTCCAGCGATTGCTTTACGCCAATGTAAGCACGAAAAGTATAAAGAAATGCTTAAGACCAACAAGCTGTGTAATATTATTGTAAATTCTATACGATCTGTGGATCATAATATGTACGTAGTGAGTGTAAATAGACTAGCATTTGACACATTGGATATTTCAAAAGTGTTTTTAGACCCTAACGATTTTAATTTTAGTTTGCCCTTGGGCCATATTGATTTGTTAAATAAGTAACTACAGTAGTATGTAATAGTTTTATATTTATAGTATAAAGTCGTATAGATGTAACCTATATGTAACCTAGATATTTATTTTATGTACTTTGTTTAGGCTACACAAATATTGTTAAATACTAAGCTCTAGTTTGTAAGACCTGTATATATTTATAGTATAGTGTAGATGTAACCTATATGTAACCTAGATGTAACCTAGATATTTAATTTAAGTATTATGTTTAGGCTACATAAATATTGTTAAATACCAAGCTCTAGCTTGTAAGACCTGTATATATTTATAGTATAGTATAGATGTAACCTACATGTATAATAAATATATTGTAAAAAATATGTAGCATAGAATAATTACCTGTTTTGTATCTCTATGACCTGTATATATTTAAAGTATATTATAGTATAGATACAACCTAAAAATATATTGTTAATTTAAATTTAAGGTATAGCGCAGAGTCAATGTTCTGTATTTGATGTATATAATTGTATTCAGTGTAATAAATTCAAAAAGATTGTAATTCTGTATATAAAACGTGCGTTAAGTACCATCACAGCTCATTCACAATTTGCTTGGCCAGTGTACTTCATGTTATTATATTGCGCTGCATATATGTTCTGCTATCCCACACTGCATTACCAGTAGCTCACAGTTGCAAAGAAATACATCATTGGCGACGCCAGCCATGCATTGCCTACTGCTCACTTATATGTGCATTCAATTGCATTAAATACATAGTATATCCTACATACGTACCTACCTACCAGTTTCCCCCTCTTATCATTCCCCTTCGTCCTTACGTTCCCGCTTCCCTTCAGCTAAGTTCATATGGACTGTCCGTATATATTGCCTGGTCTCTCTCTCTATTATCATCCATGTCCCTTCGTCCCAGTATACTCTCGCTCCTATCATTCACATTCCCCTTCGTCCCTACGTTCCCGCTTCCCTCAGCTCAGATTCCCGGCTCCTCATATTTATTTCCTCTTCCCCTTCCCCCCTTCCACTCACCCTTGCCCTCCAAGACGTTCACCCTCCTTTCTTTCTTTCTTATCCTCTCCTCCAACGTCTTGAATCACTATCAACTCCGCGCTATCTCATGTAGTCGTATTGGGAATAATTATCCCGGGTATTTTGGGGCTGAAGAAGAGGAAGCGGACAGTGTGTTGGTATTAAGATGAAGGGACGAATGGAATGAGGGAGACAGGGAAAGGAGACATGGAGCATGTAGGTGCGGAGGAATGGAGGGAGAGACCCGGGAGTCGGGCAAGGGAAAACAAGAGAAAGGAGACATGGAATATGTAGGTGCGGAGAAATAGAGGAAAAGATCCGGGAGTCGGGAAGGGGAAAAAAGGGAAAGGAGCCCCGGAGCATGTAGGAGCGGAAGAATGGAGGGAGGGAGACAGGGAAAGGAGACATGGAGCATGTAGGTGCGGAGGAATGGAGGAAAGACCCGATAGTCGGAAAGGGGAAAAAGGGAAAGGAGACATGGAGCATGTAGGAGCAGGAATGGAGGGAGGGAGACAGGAAAAGGAGACATAGACCATGTATTGGCGCGGCAAGTAATGTTAAAAAGTAAAAAAAAAAATGTCTTTTGGGGACATACGTTCAGGCATGTACATAATCCCCTGGCCAGCAAGCAGGGACAGGAATAGTTTTGGAAAATAGTGACACGGCGCGCCGATTATCGATTGCAAACAGTGTAAATATATATGATCAGTACACCTTGTTCTCTTTAACAGTCATATGGCCATAGCTACGAGAAGACCAACTGAATGATTTTGTTCTTTCGATTTCCTGTCCGTATAGCATTCAATTGGAATAGCTTTAAACTTCACTTAGAATTTCTGTTTAATGTTATTGCTCCCAAAAATTTATATTTGACTTTGCGCTGTTTCTACTTATGGTTTATCAACTTTCGTATTCGATTCTGACTTCTGATTTTATGATTTGCTTTTTGTCATGCTTGAGTTTAACTACTTGTTTACCTTTATTATTTCTCCACTTTCTTTTAATTTTACTTTCTGCTCCTATTTTTGTTTGAAAACTTGCCTATTAATAATGGGTTTGTACAAATAATATTTTGTTTCAAGTCAAGTCAGTGTGTGATAAAATAGGCTGTGTATATTAACAATTGATGCTGCAAGTTACCTAACATTAGATTGTCTGCGTTTGTAGTACTATGTATAGTGTAGATATGATACTCTAAAAATTAAATATGCTCTATTTATCATATAAAAATATACTTTAATTCAAGTCAAAAGCTAGTAGTGTTCATTTTATCAGATTAAATGGGGTTTTATTTAACCTTGTACACAATCGGAATATAAAATATGATTTAAGTTTGTTATGAAAAGGACAACAAAGTATAATAATGTTTTACACAGAAGTTGCAATATATTTCAAAATGTTTTGAGAGTTTTATATTACATTTTGTATATTGGAACTGGAATGACTACAACATCAGCCTACTATTCTCGTAGCTAGACTAAGTGCAACACACACACACAAACAGGTTGCTACAGATTTGTAAAAATATATGAAGATGTAAACTTTGAATTTATTACAACACGTGGCAACATTTATGAAACAGAAATGACTAGTTTATTTACATATGACTATTTTCGCTTGACCTACTACAAATAAAACACAAACTACAAATACATAGAAGTTTCAATGAGACAAAGATACTGGAAATGTACTCTTGTGGATGTGTTCAATATTCAACAACGTCAGAAGCTTGTTTTAATAATTAATAAGTAGCAAACACTGACCACCTAAGTTGTACGACACCAGAACTACAGCTGCACGAACTCAAAACCAACGTTTAAGCTTACAAAAAGTCAGTATTCTACTGTATTTTGCATGAAGTTAAATTATCTATTTATTTAAATTCCTAACGTAATTCTTATATTATCTTATGAAAATAAAAATAAACTTCAAAGAGCATTGTGTCTTGATGCAGCCTTAACTTTGCAGTAAGTCCACCAATAAATTCTTTAAAGGTCGTTTTTTGTTTTTGGAAGTTTTTATATATATTAAAAGTTGGTTTGTAGTTAGAAAATAATTTGCCATTTGCATCCTTTTCAGCAGCGGTTGTATTTTGTACTTTCCGTGCTGCTGGTCTCTGAACTGGTTTTGTTAGTGCATGTTGTAGGCCTTAAGTATATCTTAGGCTGACAAATCCATCGTTACAGTTTGGTAGATTCAAAGAGTTTTTATTTTCATAACTAAATCTAATCATGTGAATATGAATAACAGCAGGCTGTATTCTAATTTTGCATATTTATTATGTTTAATTTACCTCACGCATATCTTCATTTACTTTTTTTACTTACATTTAAATTCTGGCTTCGGCATTACACTTTCATTCCGAAAAAAAAAGTATCCACAACTATATTCAGTTGTTCCCTGTTCTCTGCGGCTGCTGGTTATTAATTATCTACTGCCAACATCGTCTTTCAAAATGGCATCGAATCAGGTTTCTAATAGTATAAGTTCGCACTTTTTTGTTACTTCAAAAGCCGGCGAGAAGAAATTGGTGGACTGTGTTTACTAATCGTACACCAGTGACAACAGCAAAGAAAGTGAAGAAAAATATTTTCGTTGCTCCTTTCAAAAGGTGTGCTGCCCATGGAGAGGCGTAGTGGAAAACAATATATTTAGGGTAAGCAGAGAACACTGCCACCAGCCAAGTAACGCAGAGATTGAAGTTGATACTTTCAATGCGATTTAGCTGTTAAGGATCTTTATTCTCCGACTAGTGTCATACTAGAAAGGGCAAAAGAAAATCTATCGAAAGATGCAATCGTGTTGCTTAAAGTAGCTTTAGTTTCAAGGAGTCAAGTGTTTCAAATCATTTATGATCTGTTCTCCCAACACGGACACCCGTGTGACTAGCTTACCCCGTACTAACACAGAGCCAAGTAAGCCTTTAAGGATATAGATCGCCACACATGTGGAGAGCCTGGCGTTTAAGATCAACTTTCTCACGAAAGAGATCCGAGGCAAGTGGGAATCGAACCCCCGCCGAGTCGACAGTAATGGAGAGCCTCAGACGAATCATATAAGCGTCATCAAGCATTGTACATAAATTACAAATATTAATGATGTTAGATGTTGTTGATGTTAGATTGTGATAGTTTATGTCTATTTGATATTTTTAATTTTATTTACAGAATATGGGTCGCATTATTGTGTTTTTTGGTGTTTATGTTGCCGAAATAACTGTATGTACATATTTTTCTTTGTTGGGTATTACTCCATATAGTAGTTTCCTAATAAGTTGAAAAAAATGAAATGTAGACTGTCACACAATACGTATATTGAGACCTTTGTGCTATCTGTACTGGAGTACGATGCCAGGTTTAATTAAATAAAGCTGTCTTTCTCTAAACTCCTCCTTTTCTTTGCGTACATATAAAATTACATCATTTTAGTTATCCCTGCAATTAACAACCACGTAATGTCTAACGGCGTAATTTATTTTGACGTAGAGTCTAACAACGTAATGTCCGTCGACGCTTAGTCTTCTACTCGATGTCTATCGACGCAACGTCTTTGGCTTAATTTCCACTAAACGCAATGACTTTAGGCAAAATGTCTTTCTTCGAACTGTTGTCGACGTAATGTCGTTCCGGTCGAAAGTCGCTAGACCAATCTGCCGTGTTACATTTCTGTCAGATTTAATTTGTGCTGATAAAATATGCAATTTAAATAATTAAAATAGCTATGGCTACTGTTATAAAAGAGATTGAACCTAAGCTCTATGCTGAGCTTATAAAAATCCGAGAAGAGCAAAAGGTTTGAAACATTAATAAGCAACACTTTTGTTTGCAAGATAATAAAATTGATTGTTACAAAGAAGTTTCAATGCACGTTGGCGGAAACTACAAAGAACTAAGTGATAGTTTAACGTTTAGTGGTCCATCTGGCGTGGAAAAGTGAAAACTACCACTAGTTTAGGAGTGGCTTAGCTAAGAGCAAGTAATTACTCAAGCTTGTATCAAGATACCACAGCCTAAATTAGTTTGCGACCGTAGATATGCATGCGTGAGAAATCAGAGCAATACAAGTGCATCCAAAAAAGTTTAATCTCGATATATTTAAATGGAGCTGCCATTGATTAGACAGTGTCAGTCTAATTTGTTATGCCAAAGTGTTTAATACAAAGCTATACAATGTTTCTGCAACGTTTAGTATTTCTTTGCTGCGCACTTGCGCTTGTCCTGCCTGCAACATGTTGCAACACTGCATTGCATGCCCAGCATGAATTTAATAACATAATAGTGGACTCTAAAAGCACTGCTTCAAGCTTTAAAAGTACACTAAACATTGATGGTTTATTTTCAAAGAAGAAGATAGCATTAAAAGCAAAACAAAACACGTTTAGCAAGACAAACAGTCTTTTTTTAGCCCTGATAATACGCTATCTGCTGTTTTGAAGCCCAGTTCATTTAACAAGTTGTTTGTTTAAGTTTTAAAATATATTCTGAGGATATTCATTACTCTGAAGATTGCAACTGATTCTGTTACGACAAAACCTATCACTCATGTTTGCACCCTGGCGAGCGTCTTGCACAATTCTACAACAGAAATCAAAATCTTGTTGGCGGTGGAACCAGTCGTTCAGAAGCAACTTACGAACCTGATGCTACTACCAGCACTAACGATAGTCCCGCAGGCTCTTTTCATTGCACGCGTCGTTTGTCAATTATAGATCTAGATGTATTTCAAAAGTTCTCAAGATTTCATAAGGGACTAATTGTGATCTAAATGCATCAACTAACTTAAGAGTATCAAGACATTACATACGATTCGTTTAGTTATACAAGTCTATTGTAAAATTGTTGACTCAAAACTTAATATTAGTAGCATTAGAATTAAAAACTATAGTAGAAAACGAAACAAAAAAATAGAACGTAGCATCAGGTTAGTGCCTAGGAATTACGATTTAATGAATAAAGACAAAATTAAAAAATTTAAATTTAATAGTGTAATTACGATTTAACAAAAGTTAAATAAATTTAATAAGCACTGTACTGGGTAGACACTTCAGCAAACACAATCAATTTAATTTAACGTAGAAGTTTTTAATTTATTTTTAAATGCTGAAGCTAAAGGATGTATTGAATTTTCGGAACTTTAGTATAAAAAAAGTAAATGTTTAAATATTAAAAACAAATGCGATGAATGCTTCAAATTCTGTGTTGCTGCTTATTGATATTGCAATAAAATCTTAGCTGGGTTAGTTAATAAGCTACACCTAATGCTATTCGCTATGCTTAAAAAATCCAAAGCAGTATATTTCAAATTTGTTTTTAACTTAATTTTACTAATAATTATTGCTTGTTGCGTATTGGAGAAGATTTAAGTAGCTTAAAAATTAAAAATAATCTTTTTATTTATATATAGAGTCATTGTGGTGACTTAATTGTTCCTACTGTCGCGTAATTTTGATTTAACTAAAATGTGTATTTTATTTTTATTTTAAATTAAGTAAAGGAAGAGAAAATTAACTCTTACTACTTCTATTTTATTACTAGTCTTGATAAAGGACATGGCACAGTTAGTGTGAAAAACTGGACCCCTGTTAGATTTTTCTATAAATCACATATATTGTACAGAATTCAAAGCCTAACAACTTTCCCAAAGACACTTTCCTCAAATGTTAGAACTTGACCTCTAAATGTCGGGTCAAAGGTCAAACATCAAACCACAATACAATAACATAAAATTCACATATCTAGTTTATAATTTGCTGCTGATTACCGTGGTGGTCCTAATTTTGTCAAAAAACTGATTTTTGACCCCATTTTTGGGTTAATTTTAGTTTTGACCCTAAAATAGGGTCACAATTTAGGTTTTTGCTAAAATAATCATTACCACGGCAATCAGCAGCAAATTCTTGATCATAAAACGTAACTACAAAAAATATGTTATAATTTTTATTTTTGACCTTTGACCTAAATTGGGGTCAAAAGTTGGGTTTTTGCAAAAACGAATACGACCATGTTAATCAGCAGTAAATTGTACGTGGTATGCATTTATTTTGTAATTGTAAAACGCGATTTTACATTTGACCTTTGACCTGACATTTAGGGGTCAAATTTTAATATTTTAGAAAAGTGTCTTTGGGAAAGTTGTTAGGCTTTAAATTCTCTACAACATATGTAATTTTTAGAAAAATCTAACAGGGGTCCAGTTTTCCACACTAACTATGCCATGTCCTTTATGCGCATCGGACAAAACCATAAAGGTTTTTATTGCCAATTGTGTTTTAGATGTTTTAACTTTCAACAGAATTTACAACAACACATTGACAACTGTCATGTTCGTAAAGAAACAAAAATTATTTTTTCTGAACCATTAGAACGTGTCAAATTTTCAAAACCATTGCATACAATCCCGAACCTCTTTATCATTCTTTATAAGTTCTTTAGATTTGCAAATCCTATTCAAGATTTTAGACTTCCAACACATATCAGAAAGTATACAACTGAAATAACACCTGCAGCCTATTCTTTTATTATTACTAGGCGTATATAAAAAAAGAAAGAGTTGTTTGCATTGAGCACTTTAATTGAAAAGATGTAGTAAAAAACTTTTTTACACGTATATTTTTCTCAGAAAACAGATTACTTACTTATATGACAAAAAAAAAGTATACCTAACAGAAAGTGTAAAAGCAAAGTTCAAACAAGTCACGCATTGCTACCTGTGTGAACGCAAATTTAGTCAACAAACCAAGACTATTATTATTATAATTATATGACAAAGGTTCAGTCCCAAAAAGACCAACGCCGCCAAGGCCTATATATTTATAGCCTATTGCAGACTTCCCCTCAAAAAATAGAAGAAAAAAAAAGATCAAATCGATAGCCTGCCAGTAGAGCGCAAAAACGCCACTGGCTGAGCCACCGACGCCTGACCCAACATATCCAACGATATAAGACAACCCCAAAGATAGAGGTTTCTCACAAGTACAAAGGCAGGGCACGCAGTCAAATAGTGAATTCGTTTTTCATCCTCCTCCCAAAAGTGCACGCACGTAGGAAAGTCTAACACTCCAATCTACCAACCGTGAGCTCCCCAAGCCCCATGCCCCGTTACTTGCCTAATCAACCATCTTAATTGATCGCTGGGATAACGCACTAATGACTCATTACAGTATAACAATGCCGATATCCAAAGCTTGGCCTGTCGACAGTTGCAAAGTCCAGTCCATTGTCTTTCATGCTTACGTCTAGTCCATTGCGCAATTGCGCAGTGAACAGCGGAGAGTGGGACTGGAACGATTGGTCTTGGACCAAACTGCTTAACGCAACCTCCATCATGCGAAGTTTTCGCCAGTCTATCCGCCTCCTTATTACCCCTGAAGCCTGAGTTCGCAGAGATCCATACTAACATAATCTCAAAACCCCTCCCAGCGAGTCTGTTGAGGTTAGTGTGACAGTTCCACACGACATTTGAGACAGTGTACGGCCTTAACAGTGCTCGCAAAGAACTTTGACTATCACTAAATACTCTGACCGGAAGATCCTTAGTGTCATTCTTCAGCAGCTAATGGGCCGCCAAGAAAATACTAAGAGTCTTACACTGGAATACAGAGGCATTAGCACCAAGATACACAGACGAAGCCATAAGAGTTACTCCCTGGTTTCTGTCCTCAATCACAACTCCACAGCCAGCATTATCACCATAACGTGAGTTGTCAGTAAAGCAAACCACCCTACCGCCCAAAAGGAATGATTCACAAGCCTAATCCACTTACGACCCTAGTTTAACAGTTAACCTCCTGTTCTCCAGGCTCTTATACGTCCATTCCACTGGCATCTGAAGAATAGGGACTAAAAAGCCCCACCTCTCACAAATCACAGTATGGCTGGTTGGGCCCCTAAACAAAGGATTTTTTGCCAAAAAATCCCTTGTTTTTAGCCTATGCATAGACCTAACAGCCAGTGCCTTAAGACAGATGTCCAGAGGCGTATAGCCGATAAGACACTTCTTCGCCGCTCTAGGCGTTGATAAATGCCCACCAGTAATTATAAGGCACGCCTAATGCTGTATTCTACCCAACAAACAAACATACAAGCTTTTCTCTAGTGCAGGAGCTCAAGCCACAATCCCATACTTTATCACTGGACGGACAAGGGCAGTCTGAGCCCATCTCGCTACGGTGGGAGATAGACCCCATTTCTACCGACCGTGCGTTTGCATCTAGCCAAAGTAACCTGCCACTTGCTCTGCTCTGACTTGCAGTGTGGCATCCATGTTAAATACTTGTCCAGTACAACGCCCAAGTACATAAATGTTTGCTGGATCTCTAGGCTTACTCCCATGTACCTCAAAGAATTGGGAGAAAGCCTGGTGTTCCTAGTGAACAGAATCAACTCAGTCTTCTTAGCATTAGGGTTTAATAACACCTTCACAGGGATAAATGATTGATTGATTATTGATTATTGTGCCTGAAGGCATTACACCCATCACACGAAGTTAACAAAATATACTTACAGTATTACTATATTTTTATACGTATAGGTCATTTGTGCATTATAAAGTTTCTTATTTTTACAGCTGAATTAATAGAGTGATAAATATCCATGATCATTTCTTTTGAGTGAAATTTACAGAATGCTTTAAAGTTATTAAAAGTTAGGTTTATCAAATTATATTTATTTAAATACTTTTTTCCAGTCACAGTTGAGAGGACAGTTTAACAGAAATTTTTTAAATGTTTATTTTTTTTTGTAAAATGCATATGCTGCAGTTCTTCCCATCACTGTCTGCAATAATGTGTCTTCCTTCTAATTCGTATGGCGCTTCGGTTTATATTAATCATTCTGATTTGGCTTATGATACGTATCTTGTCAATTAGAATTCTTAATTTTAGGTAGTCTTTAGTATCAATGTTGTTCCTAATATTTTTCAACATGGGAAAATTAGTCAAGGACATCATTTTAGAGATATCCTTTTCCCATAGCAGCGAATTTTATTTTTCAAGGATTTTGCTCATGTTCTTGCTTAGAAGTTTGTCGTTCTGTGCCAGCCAAAAATTTTCGAATCGTAATTTAGTTATACGGTTTTGATTTGAGTTGCCCAATTAAGTTTTACATTATTACGTTTATAGTTGTTCATGGTTATTAGCTTAAGCAGGGTGATCTTTGGAACTCTAGAGCTATCTTTTCTTAGTAACTTATACCAGTATTTTATGGCGGCCTTGAATACATGAAAAATTAAGTGTACTATTCATACTTCGAGCCTAAGGATATGATGCGCTGTGTTTCGAGGTAGTGTAAAGACTCTTTTGAAGAAACTAGTTAGACAGATTCTATGTCATTGCAATGCCTGAGTCTCTAAATTGCAGAACGGTAAAGTAAAGATTGTAGCGCTATCGCGTCGAAAAGTTTTACTCTAGTTTCCCATGCGTCACATTTCCCTTTTTTAAGTATACTTCAGACCGTTCCGAAAGCAGCGTTGGCTTTACTTTTGAAGTTCAAGCATGCTTTGTTGAACAGGACTGAGGACGAGAATGCTACTCCTAGGTACGTGTATTGACTAAAGTTTTTTAGTGGGTGCCCTTTGTAGGTAAATATCAGGTTTAAGCTGCTTCTACTGCATATAAAAAAATACCATTCATTTAGTTTTACTGATATTGGCTGTTAACTTATTTAAATCACAGTGCTCTCCGAGAGCAGTAAGTTTCTTCTGCGGGCTACCAGGAGAAATTGCTATGATTATCATATCATTATCGCCAGCAGCTTGTATAGTCTTAAAATTTTCAAAACATTTGTTACAAGCAGGATGTCATTACGTCATTCCATCAGTCATAAATTCATTAACAACCATTAATGCATCGTAATTGTAAATTTATGACTAGACACCCACTGTAGAATGACTAGACAAGATACTCTTGCAGCAGTGCAAAAACCCAGTGAATCCGCTGCATCATTCCTTATAATGATACGTTACTATCTTAAAGAACACCCTAAGTCATTAGATGAGAAAACAAAAGTTAACATTGCGATAGATAAATTCAAAATCCCCTTAATTAATTTTATCAAAGCTCAAGCCCTGCCATTAACATGGGATGCTCTCACCCTCATCAAAAAAAGTTATAAAAAAGGCTCTAGTTCCCTTACACATATGTCTACACTAACCCCTTAATCAAAAGTGAAATATATAATATTGGCTAAGGTAATGTGGGTTTACTTAAGCATCAAATAGGTCAACTCGCCGTTGGAATAAATCAAATAAAAACTCATTACAAAAACAACAGCAATCGAGTTCAAAACAATCATCGTCGAAGTGGATATAATAATAACCGCAACACCAACAAAAATCACCGTAACAACAATAATCGCAGACCTCCACCACGTACCCCTCAATGTTATAATTGTCAATGTTATAGACATATTAGATCTAGATGTAGGCAACAAGGTGGTAAAGCGCACTCAGCTACACTTCGAACTCCACAGCGTATCTATCCCCAATATCAACAACCTCTATTAAAAGTACGAATTCAACAATTGGAATCAAAAAACAACTATGACATGTCTCCATACTACGTACGCCAGTAACACTAATGAAAACAATTAATATTATTATTTAATTCCTTCACTTTGACATCACTGTTCCTATTAGCATCTTCAATAAACGCGTTACTGCCTGAGTCACAAGCAACTATCAGCGTTATCTGTAAAAATTCAATTCCTTCTTACTATTCCTATTAAATAATTCCCAATCTACATATTGACTTGTTAGCTGACGGCGGACAGAATTTTTGAGACTTTAGTTTTATAAAACGTTCCATCAAAATTAGCAAAATGGAAATCCACTACCCTTTTCTAATCACGAACACACATAATAACAAGATTTTAATTGAAAATGACTTTCAAGAACAATACCAAGTCAATACTACCCATCAGTATAGACACCTCCATTCTTTTTATTTTAGATCTGTTCCTTTTTTTCCTAGTTCTTACATACTGCACAAGTTCGGAATTCTCCCTGAAACAACAAATATCCAAAACAAACCATTACATACACCAAGAAAAATTATTCACACCATTGAATAATTATGACCCTCTTATCCTATTTTTACTATCTCTATACTAATATCAACACCCACTTATATTAATACACTTATACATCAAAACATACTTTGCCTATCGATTACTACTACAATACTGCCACGTAGTCAATTTACTATTTTTTTTTGAGCTAGTAATTTCTTTACATTAAATCAAATTCTACTCCCTTTGAAACGTATAAACATAACAAATAAATTCCTTATTCCCCGTGCTGTCCTTTCTAATCAATGCCCCTACATAGTAGCCACATACACGACTACTAAATCTATTACCTTACGCCGTGATTGTCGCCTTGGAACTTCATCTCCCCCTAACACAATTGACATTGTATGCCCCTCGCCTAATTTAAATTTCATTTGTATTTAATCAAAATCTAAAGTCATAGAATCAAAAGTTTATATCTTTTCTCGCCTTTTCCTAGAAAACCAACAAAAAATTATGAACATTATACACAAATACTCCGATATTTTTGTATGGCATGGAGAACCAGAAAAAACGGATTTAATTAAATTTTAAGTAGTTACAGAAGACCACCCCTCAGTAAAATTACCGCCATTAAAAGACAAGCCATTTCTAAAACCAAATTTTTAAAGAACACATCAAAAAATTATTGGAAGAAGTAATTGCCCCTTCAATGTCCAGTTGGAGTTCCCCTGTTGGAATTGTCAAAAGGAAGATTGACGTAAGCGGCAAACAAGAGCATAGAGTGTGTGTCAACCTCCGTGGGGTCAACGCTATTACCAAACTCTTTGTGTATCCAATTTCTCCTATCAATACAATACTCTTTGGACTTAAGAATAAATCCTTTTTCTCGTTCCTTGACGCTGCAAGTGGTTTCTACGCCATCCCTGTCAAAAAAAAACATTGGGAAAAATTATCATTTATTACTGAACATGGACTTCATGAAATTCTCAGAATGCCTTTCGGCTGTAGGAACTCTTTAAGCTTTTTTCAACGCTTTATCGACGTCATTTTCGTCTCACACATGTACTAAACCGCCAGTGCGTACGTAGATGATATATTATTATACTCTTCCACTTTCTTGGATCACCATTCCCATCTTTGTCGTATATTTTAGCGTATTCGTGAAGCACAAATTAAACTAAACCCTAAAAAATGTAATTTTGGATACAAGACTATTTCTTGCTTTGACCACGCTATTTCCGCTTATAGTGTCCAGCCTAATACAAAGAACGTTGAAGCTTTTCTCTATTTCACCCAAACCACAAAGATAAAATAACTGCAATCGGTTTCAGCAAGCTCCAGTTATTACCAAAAATATATACAAAATGTTAGTGCACGTGTAGAACTTTTACGACAACTACCCAAAACAGATACTTCTTTTAATTGGACACAAGAATGCAAAAATTTATATCAAGACTTGAAAAACGCACTAAATACTTCACCCTGTCTTGCTCATTTTAAAGCCAGTCTACTTACATTTGGCACAACGGAAGCTAGTCAATCTGGACTTAGTGCTATTTTGAAACAGAATCACAAGCATAAACGTCGTCCCGTTGAATTTATCAGCTGCTTCCTTACTTAAGCTAAATCAAAATGGAACACCACTTATTTGAAACTTTTAGCTATGACGTGGGCAAGACACAAACTAAAAGAATATTTAGTTGGACTTCCGTTTATTTGACGTACTGATCATGGCGCTACATCTAGTATACGCCGCATTTGCAAAGTTAAAATGTCACCAAAGATGACTCGTATGATGCTGAAATTATCTTTATTTAAAATTTCGGAAATTCAGCACATTAAAAGATCCCTCAAACATACCACAAATTTATTCTCTTGTCTTGGTAGAACTCCAGAACGTGATACAGTTTATATCTCCACACTTGATATTAATTTCTTTTCACAACAGCACTCTATCATCTAGATTTCAGAAATAAAAAACATATATAAAATGAACACTATTACTAAAAGAAAAAATACTCTCTCATTAATAAAATGTTGTATTATGTCAATACTAAACTAGGTTCCAAATATTTGTACATCAAGATAACATTGCAGAATTATTACACACATTTCATAATGAAACATTAAGTATTTACACAGGTATGACTCGTACTTACCTCAAAGTCCAATCTTGTTTTTACTGGTTGACATTCAAAAATAATATTTTTTAATACATACAGTCTTGTCCTAAGTGTCTGGGGAAAAACCCACTCAGCCGTAAGCCTTATGGGTTTTTCCAGTTTGTCCCAGTCCCGTCCTCACCTCGTACTCACGGGACTATTGACATGGTTGGTCCACTAGTACGCACTTTCTCTGGAAAAAAACTTATTTTTACTGCACAAGATAACCACTCCAAGTGGCTGGAGTTTCAAGCTATGGCTGATAGTACTTTCCAGCAGTTTGCAAAATTTATACTAGATTCTATTATATGTAGGCATGGAGTTCCGTCGATTCTTTAAAGTGACAGAGGTTCTTACCTGACAAGTGAAATCTTTTCTTATCTTACACAGATAATAAGAACTACGCACAAACTTTCTACAATTTTTTCATCCCCAGTTACAAGGCTTGTTATAGCTACAGCACGGACCACGCAAGACTGCTTTTTCTATGTATGTAAACGCAACACATAGAGATTGGGATTGTTACTTACCTTTTGCACAGTTTGCAATAATTAAAAGCCCCAATCGCAGCTCCGGTCTGACTTGTTTCTATGTAATGCACGGCCAAAATGCACACTTACTCCCTGATGTTCTTTAACTTGTGTACCTGATATCACAATACGTGACTGTCAACATCATTTTAAAACTATATACTCGACCGTTCAAATTAATTTACGTTGTGCTCAACATTCTAATGCTAATCGGGTTGGTGCAACCTACACTTTACATCTTTTTCAAGTTGGCAAACGTGTTTTGTATTATCATCCCCATCATGTCAGAAGCTTATCCTCATCCCTTATGCGACATTAGCCTGGCCCATTTACTATTGAGACGCATTAATAATCCTAGTTACGAGTTGCAGGATTCCACACAACCTGCCGTCTGCGAAATGGTACATGCATCCAAGCTAAGCCACTTCTATGTGCGCACTTCTTCTGCTGCTTCGGTGTTCCCGGTTTTGCCTTCGGCTCCCTTGCCGCGCTCCACCTCTTCACGCTTTTCTCCTCGTTTATATGCTGACGTTAATTGTTCTGCTTTCACTCCCATTGCCCCTACCAACGAGATTTCGCAGCATCGCCGTCGTGGACGACCCTGCAAGGACAGTGTTTCCTCCGTCGTCATTCCACTGCTTATCCCTCCTGACGACCTTCCACCTTGTCGTTATAATCTTCGTTCTCATGCTCCTTAATGTTCTACTTTGCATATTTTTTTTTAAATTTACTTTGTATTTTTTACGTTCTATACTTGTGTACATACTTTTGTATTTGTGTGCTGTTATGTGTTGTACGATGTGGACATCGTTTTTGTATTCTTCGGTGTGTTGTAAACTTGATTATTTTACAATACTTACACGTTCTTACTACACATGCTACATCCTTTTGCATCACTTCGTCACACTAGATGTGGCCATGCGCTCATTAAAATGCGTTCTTCACATTCACAACTACAAACCACTGTTTTTCCTCTTATAGCTACATAGCAGTATGCATTCCTATTAGCCATACGCTATTTACTGACGTATCCACTATGTTCAAGCGACTTAAGCACTGATGGCCACAGTTTTGTTGTCCTCACTTGAACAAGACATTCTATTTTGTACAATTCAATTCATCTTTCATTTACCTAAGTACAAATATCTATAATTTAATTTACATGCATGAAAGAGTAAAATAAAAGAGAGCTCGAGCGATGCTCGAGCAGGATTATTTACCACAAGTTGAGCAAAGCATAATGTAGTTGCTATTTCTTACATAGCATACACTTCTACACTATACCACTACACAAGTCCTCTCGCGTCTGTTTCAAAGTATACAACATGCTTGTAAAATCATAAGTTAAGGATACATATCAATCTAATTTTCAAACCAATGACAATGGAGATTGCTTAAATAGTAAAATTGGTATGACGTCATTTATAAACGATTCTTGGATGCATACCAGTGAAACTAATTACAGTAGAGACCTTATATATTTTTAAATTGGTAAGACATCATTCATACATGATGTAAATGTAAATGTAATGTAAATGAGAATTTAATGGCTTTATTGTCAAGCTCCTCAGCGTAATCGCTGATTTCCAGGAACAAACAGGTGTGGCAAGCTTACCCCGTTTTAACACAGAGCCTAGTAAGCTTTCAAGGTCGTAGTCACCACACACGAGGAGAGGCGGGTATTTAAAGATAATCTATCTCAGGATAGACCCCCGAGTGGGAGTTGAACCCACGACCATGAGAAGAGAGCCTCGGCCCTTAGACCTCTGGACTACTTCGCCTCTCATTCCTGCATGCACACTAGTAGGATTTTATATTCAGGATGTATGTCAACCTAATTTCTGAACTAACGACAGCGGGGATTCCTAAAATGGTAAAGTCTGTGAAACGCCAATAATAGAGGATATTAAAGAGCACATTTTTAAAATCCTATATTAGAGATATATGTCAACCTGATATATCAACTAACGACAGTTGAGATCTTTTAAAAGGTAAAATTTTTATGACGTTTCCTGCTATTATACTAGTAAAATCTCATCTTAAAAATATATATCAACCTAATTTCTATACTTATGACAGCGGGGATTCCTAAAACGTTAAAATTTTTATCTCATCTATAGACAATCTCTGCATGCATGCTAGTAAAATCCTATGTCGAGGATATATGTCAACCTAATTTCAAAACTAATGACATTTTCAATCCATAAAGTCGTAAAATTTGTACGACGTCTTTTAATGGACAATTTTTGCATGCATACTGGTAAAACGTCCTGTTAAGGATATATGTCAACATTATTTTTAAACTTATGACAGTAAAGATAATTAAAATCGTAATTTTTTAATGGCTTTATGGACGAATCATGCATGCATAAAAGTAAAATCCTTTAATAAAGAGATATAATATTAATAATAATAATAATAATAATAATTTATTCATTGAGTCGATTTAGCGTCAGCTCATACAACATTGTTAAGTTTTTATGGAGTGGTTATTTACAATTTGATCAAAGATCAAATAATCCTTGGTAATTTAAATAGAATATCAGTAAAGGTTTCTTGTATTGCTTTCTTGATTGTGCTGTAAAAATAAATAGTAGAACTACGTTTCTTATAGAAGTCGTGTAATTATAGTGTCAAGTAGTATTGAGTTTACAGAGCATATATTTCATTTCATTTCTATAATAAATAAAATAACAAGTGAATGGATAAATGGTGTGTAATGTTATAAGTGTTATAGTTGTTCAGTTATGCTGGGTGGGGGACGGAATTATGTTTCCTCGATACAGCTTAGGTAGAATTTTCAGATTCTTAGAGCTTCATCCCAGAAATTGAAGAGTTGCTAAAAGCCCTCTGCGTCACGGTAGCTCTTGAAGATTGCTGAGATGAGGTTCTCCCTCGTTGGTCTACTAGTAGATAGCTTCCTGAAGAATTTTGTCCGGGGTGGTTTGTAATGCGGACAGTCAAGCATTAAATGAAAAACGTCTTCCACTTCTTTGCCACACAGATCACAGTCAGTACCTTCTCGTTTCCATATCTTAATCATGCCGTTCAGGTTGGTGGCTTTTCCCCTAAGTACTATTCTAGGAAGGCCAGTTCTCAGGTTTAGTACAAATTTTGTTATGTTCCATTCCATGTTCGTCTTAAAGTATTCCGAATTAAGTGCATGAGTTTTTATACTGGCATACGGTTTCATCGCGCTACAGCTTTGCATTCTGAGCACATCGTTGTTGATGCAGGGAAGTCGAAATTTTTCCACAATTTCTTTTCTTTGCTTCTTAAGATATTCAAAGTTCAAGTTTTCGATACTTTGCTCAAGTTTTGCATCCGCAAAAATCTTTTTCATTTGAAGCATCCAGTTATACGGAGGGTCTGCAGCTTTGGAGTTAAAAGTTTATAGATAGCAACTTTTGGTGATGCTGTTCTCTTCAGCGTTGAGTGTCTTCTCAAGAAATCTAAGCAGCGCTTTAAATGATATTAGCCTGATGTTTTGCGCCCCCGTTTCTTGGCGGAGAAAGAACCCTGGGGTTGAGTTGGTAGAGTTGATGAGCCGTCGGAGGAATACAGTCTGGAATGTCTCGAATTCTTCGCAGTACCAGAGTCCCCATATTGGTGCTGCATACATAAGTACCGAGCTGACCAGTAAATGGAAAAGTTTAAGGTGTACGTCAATGTCTTTTATTTTAGCACGATAAAAGAACTCAAATAGCTTTTATTTTGCTGTTTTGGCCTTGTTGAAGAAGTGTGTTTTAGCTTCAATAAATATTCCGCTTTAGGTAAAGAAGACACCTAAGTATACATACTTGTTTACTTTTTTCAGTGTTTTTCTATCCCAGTAAAATCTTGTTGAATAACGAATCTTATTGCCTTTCCTGAAGATCATGACTTTGGTCTTAGCTAAGTTGACAGTTAAATTATTTTCTTTAAAGAAATAACTAAGTGTGTTAATCTGCTTTTGTAGGTCTAATTTATTTGAGACAAGAAGAATAATGTCGTCTGCATATAGCAGAATTAGCAGTTCAATAGTAAACATGTTTATTCCTTGAATGCCGCTGCTACGGAAAATCTCTGTGATTTTGTCTATGTAAATAGTAAACAGAGTGGGGGATAATGTTTCTCCTTGCAGCACTTCGCCCATTACGCTTATCAAGTCAGTATAACCTTCTTTAAATCGGATCTTTGTTATTGCTTGGTCGTAGAGTTCTTTGAATTTGGCAACGAAAGCGTCACTAAGACCGGCTTCTTTCAATCTTGTCCACAACTTGTTCCTCTCGATTAAATCAAATGCTTGGCTAAGGTCTACTAAGAGAGCATAGAGTTTTCGTTTTTTATGAAGCGCTGGTCTATTTAGTTGCTTAAGTATACAGGCATAAAGACTAAAAATGTAATCCGTGCATCCTCTTTTTCTCCGATAGGCGGCTTGGTTTTGCGAGATAATGTCGTTTTTAGCGCAAAAGGAATTTAGTTTGTTGGACAAAATACACGTGTTTAGTTTTGTGATAGTGTTAATGAGTGCTATCGGCCTGTAGTTGCTGGGTATACTTTCATCTCCTTTCGTGTATATGGGTGCAGTAATGATTTCTCCCCATTATTTTGGTACTTGTTCTTCCAAAGCTTGGATGAGTAGTTGTAATAAGTATTCATAGGAGGCCTCGTCTAGAAATTTCCAGATCTCATTGGGTATTCCGTCTGCTCCTGGCGATTTATTATTAGCTAGTGCTTTTATTGCTCTAAGTAGTTCTGTCATAGTGATAGTTGTATCGAGAGTTTCAGTGTTATAAGCAGTAGATTCATTTTCTTGGTCCAAGATTTCTACTTCGTTAGCTTTGTCCGCTTCAAATAACGCTCGGAAGTGGTAGTTTCATTGTTGTTTTGAGATGTCATTGGCCTTGAATTTATATTACTTGTCTCTAAAAGCGTTGATTGCCTTCCAGTAGTCTGCTGAGTCTTTGCTGTTGTGAATTTCTTCTTGGATTTTGTTGTAGAAAATTTTCTTTTTGTGACAACAAAGACTGCGGTATGACTTCCTGGCTTGTCAAAAATGATCCACAATGCCAGTGTCAGGGTAATCCGAGCATTTGTTTACTCTGTAATTGTGGAGGCAAGACAGTGTTTTTTGTTTAGCTTCGCTGCACTCTTTGTTAAACCATTTTGGACTAAAGTTCTTCCTGTTACTGTTACATTGTTTTGGGGCCATTTCTGCTTGTTCGGCAGTCCGGTGTAGTAGCTTTAGTAGTTAAGTGTAGCTTCAACTACTAAAATTGAGTTCCGTGCTGTTAATGCTTAACTTTTGTCGAAACATCAATGCTTTTCCATTACACCATCTTATGTTCTTATTCAGTTCGGTCACAATCTGTAGTGCATTTTGGTTGAATTGCTGAACACTTAACATTATAGGAAGATGGTCAGATTCTATACACTCAATGACTTCCAGATCTCCCAAATCATAGATAATGCTGCTACTGCTGATGCATAGATCTATCAAGCTGTGTCCGTTGTGTCCAATGTATGTGGGTTTTCCAAAGCTGTCTGAAGTACTTCTACCGTTCAGAATTGCTAGCTGGTTAGTTTGAACTAGGTCTATTAGTCGTTTGCCACGTTTGTTTAAACATTCGTCAGTTTTTCTTCTAATTTGGTTAAAGTAAATCGTATTGTCGGTCGCATTCTGAAAGTTTTCCACTCTGCAGTTGAGGTCTCCCATAAGGATGTATCTGAAGTTATTAATAGCTATTGTTTCTTCAAGGAGAATGTCCAGTTGTTTGTCATATTGCGTTGCGGGCGGTACATAGGTAAAACAGATTATAGATTTCTTTCTGTTTAACGCGATTTCAATAAAGACTTTGAATCTATCTTGGTGAATAATTTTACAATGTTTTTATTTGCTGTTTTGGACGCCGATAATCATTTTTCTTTCCTTATCAATAGAGATATATGTCAACCTGATTAATAAACTATAGACAGAAATTTCTGAAATAGTAAAATGTGTATGACGTCATTAATGAACAAATATTGTTTGCATACTACTAAAAAAATTTATGTTTAGTATGAAAATGGCAACAGCATTTCTAAACATACGACAGTAAGAAGTTCTTAAATAGTAAAATGTGTATGACGCAAAAATGGACAATCCCTGCATGCAAACTAGTAAAACTCTATGTAAAAGATTTATGTCAACCTAATCGCTAAACATATAACAGTAAGAATGCTAAAAATAGTAAAATTTGTATGACGTCATTTATGGACGATCCATAAATGCATACTAGTAAAATCCTATAGTAAAAAACTATAATAACCTAATCTCTAAACCAATTCCAGTCGGGATCCCTAAAATAGCAAAATTTGTATGACGTCATTTATGAACGATTCCTGCATGTATATTAGTAAAATCTTTTGTCAGGGATTCATTTTAACCTACTTTTTGAACTAATAACAGTAGCGATCTCTTATATTGTAAAATTTGTAAGACGTCATTAATATAAAATCATTGAGGGCACATTTGTAAAATCCTATGTTAAGGATATATGTAAACCCAATATCTGAACTAACGACAGCGGATATCCTTAAAAAGTATAATTTGTATGACGTCATTTATAGGCGATTTCTAAATCCCTACTACTAAAATCTCACGTTAAAGCTATATGTCAACCTAATACCTTAACTAATGACAGTAGGAATTCTATAAATAGTAAAATTTGTATTACGACATTTATGAACGATCCCTGCATGCACACAAGTGAAACCTTATGTAAAACATATATGTCAACCTAATCTTTAACCCTATAACAGTGGGAGTCCCTAAAATGGTAAAATTTGTATGACGTCAATTATCGGCAATCTCTACGTGCATAGTAGTCAAATCATTTGTTAAGAATATGTATCAGCCTAATTTTCAAAACAATGACAGTGTAGATTGCTAAAATAGTAAAATTTGTATAAGGTCATTTTTGAAAAATTCCTGCATGCTTACGAGTGAAATGTTGTTAGAAATTTATGCCAACCTAATTTTTAAACTAATAACAGTAGAGATCTTATATATTTTTAACCTATTTAAACACGATTTCTGCATGCACACTAGTAGGATCTTTTATTCAAGATATATGTCAACCTAATTTCTATACCTATGACAGTTGGGATTCCTAAAATGTGAAAATTTGTAGGACGCAATTTATAGAGGATCGCTGAGAGC
The DNA here is from genome assembly GCA_949802685.1 of Dicyrtomina minuta. NCBI lineage: Eukaryota > Metazoa > Arthropoda > Collembola > Symphypleona > Dicyrtomidae > Dicyrtomina > Dicyrtomina minuta. Next base: position 200,945 of record CATKUY010000477.1, read on the forward strand.
ACATTTGTAAAATTCTACGTTAGAGATATATGTCAACCTAATATCTAAACTAACGACAGTTGAGATCTCTTAAAAAGTAAAATTTGTATGACGTACTTTATAGACGTTTTCTGCTTGCATACTTGTAAAATGTCAAAGATGTATATCAACCGAATTTCTGAACTTATGACCGTGAGGATTCTTAAAAGTTTAAAATTTTTATGTCGTTCATGTACAATCTCTGCATGCATACTAGCAAAGTCCTATATGAAGATATACGTAAACCTAATTTTAAAACTAAGGTCAAAGAGGATTCCTAAAATGGTGAAATTCGTATGACCTCAGTAATGGACGATTTCTGCATGCACACAAGTAAAACCCTATATCAAAGAAAAACTTCAACCTAGTTTCTAAACTAATAACATTAAAAATGTCTAAAATCGTAAAATTTGTACGACGTCATTTATGGACGATTTTTGCATGTATACTAGAGAATTATCATGTCAAGGATAAATGTCAACCCTATTTGTGGAATCATGACAGTGGGGATCCTTAAAATCATAATTTTAGTATGATGTCATTTAGTGACGATTTACGCATGCCTACCAGTAAAATTCTTTAATAGGGATATGTTTCAACCTAATTTATAAACTAATAACATGATGGATCGCTAAAATCAAAAAATTTGTTCGACGTCCTTTATACACAATTCCTACGTGCAAATCAGTAAAATCTTATGTAAGGGATTTAGGTCAACCTTATTTCTAAACTAATGACAGCAGAGATCTTTAAAATAGTAAAATTTGTATGACGTCATTTATAGACGATCTCTGCCTGCATACTAGTAAAATCCTATGTTAAGAATATGTTGCAACCTAATTTCTAAACTAATGACAGTAGGGATCATGAGAAAGGTAAAATTTGTATGACCTTATTTATTAACTATCCCAGCATGCACACCAGTAATAGATAAATGGAAGTAAATTGCGTGAGGTGAGGTAGAAATACAATGGTAAAGAATTATGAGACTGGGACTTACCAGAACTTTGACGATGTATGTATGACCTACATCGTCAAAATTCTGGTTGAATGTGTTATGTATGTGTTGCTATAGGTAATAACATATTTTTAATGCGTAGTAATAAATTTTTGAAACCACAAAAAATAATAATCTTAAAAGTAACAAAACATACGAGTTTTAAAAATTCAAATATGCTTTATTGCAGTTTTTTGTAGTAAAATAAAATATCAACTCAATTTCATGAAAAATAAATGTTATCGATTTTTCTTCTTTACATCTCTGCACATATCTTGCGATGTTTGTATTGTCGTAATTGGTATTGTAAAAACAGTCAGTAAACATGATATAAATGCTGTAAGAGGTTAAAAAGTCAATTTTTCCACCTCTGCAGCAGAGAAGAAAAGAAATAAAACTCTTGTCTTTTAGACTAATAAAGTAACGTGGGAGCGTTTTCTCACGCAATGTCATTTGATGAGCACTTGTTAAATATATTAAGAGAAAATTCACCAGTCAGAGACATTGAGTGTGACAATCAAGATACAGTCCCGCTGCATGCTTAACGTACAGTACAACACACAACCGAAGTTCAACAAACTCAGTTTCAATGGCTCATGATAAAGCAAATATTGACGAGTTCAACAACCAAACTACTAAATCATTTTTGCCTATTAAGCATGCAATGCAGTCGCAAAGCAAGTGCTTTATTTGTAGTAGCAACAAATGAAGAGTTTTTGGCAAAACGGGATAAGTCCATCAAAGCAAATTTTACAGGAACAACAAAAAACGAATAAAGGGTGACAGGTTGAGTTTTTGTAAATCAATTTTTTCCTACATGTAATGAATCTAACGAAGCGTAATTACAAGTATTTTCATAAATCAAGGCCGACTTTTGAATGTTTTAGAAAATTTTCAAAAATTTTAATTTGTGGACTTATCCCGTTTTGCCAAAAAATCAATACTTAACGTGGGGTCAAAAGTCCGTGGCATGAAATTTTAATCGTTTTGAAAGAAACCAAATTTTTTATCTTTCTTTGCATAAAAACATTAACGCACGGCAACTGTCTTCTACAAACTACGAAAATACTCAAAAACTAAATTTAAATCAGAAATCCATATTTCAGGTGGACTTATCCCATTTTGTCAAAAATAATTTAATGGACTTATCCCGTTATGCCAAAAAACGAAATTTGGGTTATTTTTTAAAATTGCTTTGGTTGAACTTTGACCTTTACCATTCAACACAGTAATGTATCTGGTTGAATAGAACAAATAACGCAAATAATCTCATTTTTGAAAAAAATGGACTTATTCCGTTTTGCCAAAAAACTCTTCAAATAAAGAAGTCGTGTACCTACTTGTGTCATCCAAGATGTTTGGATTCGCAGACGGATATATACCTCAAGGAAATATTGCAGGTAATGCGCGTTATGATTTCACTACTAACTAACAAATAAAAAGTCAAATTCTATTTACGAGATAAGACAAAGGTTAGGTTAGGTTAGGTTAGGTTATTAGAAAAAAGAAATATTTAGTCCTCACAAGCTCCAAAATCTGGTGAAGCCAATGATAGTTGTTCTCATGGATGGCTACACTCTAACTTGGGAAGTATTTTGCATGTAACTCTAGGATTAAACCGATTGTTACCAAAACGTCTTCTACTGACCCTAGACACTTTCCATAGTATATAGACTTGAGTGCATTTTGCGCTGTTCGCGCATAAAAGGCGCGTGCATTTTAAAAAAGTGGTCGACTTTTAAAATGGTCAAATCCTTATGGGATTTAACATGTGAAAATGAAAAAATCCAGGTCCTGTGTTTTTTCTTCATTTTTGACAAAATCTCAAAATAACTTCAAAGTACCAAAAAAGTTGCAAAAAGTTGTAATTACGAGTTTTAGGCAAAAACATCACAAATACGTGTCTGAAAAGTATGCCTGTCATTCATACATATCGCTGGCGAAGAAGCAACATGGCACAATTCCCACGTAATCCCACTGGACTTGCGCCATGTTGCTTCTTCATTAGCGATATGTGTGTTTGGGAGCATTCAACACAATGCGGTAATATTCAAATTATCGAAATATTTTGTTATAATAAAACGTTTACTGCGCGCCTACCTTTAATGTACCCCTGTAATAAATTTTTAATCAACATGCAGTTATTTTTTGTGTACATTTTAACATTAGTATTGTGTACTTTCAATACCATATTTTATGAATAATATGGTGTTTAATTTGGGAGCCTCTTTTTCCTTCAATTATTATTACTACCTATCTATTACTTCAATATTTAAACAATGGCTTACACCAGCTTCCTAATATCAAATCGTCTGTAAAGTATTTAATCCGTTTTTTTCTATTTTGGCTACAAGCAAATCCGTTTCCTTCTATCAGCATTGCTCACAGATTACAGAGCACAGTATTGTTTCTCGCGAAGATTGAAGGGAAATGTTTAATAAGTGTTGCATAACTCATTAACTGAATAACTTCTTATGAAAATATGTCGATTCTACCAACGAAATAATCATACTAAAGCAAACAACTTGTTTGACAAGTCGTCCCCAAAATTGAAAAACTTTGAATAGTTTTTGAACCGAACCTAACCTAACTTAATCAAAATTTTATTTGCTATTCTTTTGAATTTTATAATTAGCCAAAACTAAAAATGTAATTTTTGAAATCTTGATTTAACTGCAAATACAAATAAATATTTACAAAATACCGTATATCTTCTAATACTACGCGGGTCTCCATTAAAACACGGGTATCTGTTAAAACGCGGGTCTGTATTAGCACGCGAGGGATAGGAGTCTGTTTTTTAATACAACGCGGGTCTGTAATATAACGCGAGGGTTCGCTATGCTTTAACATTGTGCAAAGGTGTTTGGAAATGTAAACTTTTCATTACAACACGGGTCTCTAATATAACGTAAACCTACAATTTTTATTACAACATACATTAGGTATATGCTATGTAGTAATGAGGTTCATTTTCTGGCAATTTTTGTGACGATATTGATTGTGCTTTGCCATCTTCTATATATTAGGATTGGGGAAGTGTGTACAGAGACAGACAATTGCCATACGTACTTTTGCCACGTATTTTCCACTAGGGCAATTTTTACCTAGACATTTGCGACGCGCAACCAAGGCTACGATATTTGCTATATATGGATCTGCTACTGAATTGAAGGCATACAAATCGTACGTAATTAAATTTTCAGAACATTTTGCGCTTTTCAAAAACATGTAAATAGAACATCTTACATTTTTGAGAAACATAGTAAAAGAACATTTCACACTTGAACATGCAAATACAACATTTTGCGCTTTCCAAAAACATGTAGAGTGAGGGTGCCTGATTGTGGGCTGAATACCGGCTGTATATTTTATACGATTCGATGCATAACAAGAATGCATTTTGGTTGTAAAGTTCAGCTTTCCACCTACTGGTGCTGCAACTTTGAGTTTCAAAAGTGTTTAACTAATACGAATTTAATCCGCCGGCCACAATTAGGACACCACCCACAATTGGACACCCTCACCCTAAATAGGCATTTTTGTATAACAGGTAAATATAACATTTTACGCTTTTGCAAAACATGTCAATAGAACAATTTGCACTTTTCAAAAGCATGGAAATAGAAAATTTTTCACTTTTTAAAAACATTGAAATAGAACAATTTGTACTTTTCAAAAAATGTTTTTGAAATTGTTCTGGAAATTGAATTTTTATTACGTGTTTTGTGGACGACTCCTAAGTGTACGTCATGAGTGCAATACAGTCAGCAACATCCTACCCCCACCTGATGCAAAGAACAACGCGAAAGCGACCTTGACAGCAGCTACCAACTGAATGTGCTTGCGAAAGAATGACTTTAAGAATCGTATGGACTTCGGACAGAATGATTTTCTCTGTGCACGGCACTGAACTTACAACAGAATGACTCTTCACCGACGATATGTATGAATAACAGGCATACTTTTCAGACACGTATTTCGTAAGTAAAGGTGCAATCTGGCACAAGTCCAGTCCTCGCTTAAAAGTAATCTGGCACAAGTCCAAACGTTTCTTAAATGCAATCTAGCCCAAGTCCATCGAAACAAATGGCAGCTATGCAAGGGTTTAGTTTGAACGTTATAAATGCGGTTAAGCATGCGTTTTTCATTTTGAACAAAAAAATAGTAATATTTCAATCGCAATTCGAGAAATTAAAATTAATAATAACGCTAAATTTTCAATTTTATGGTTAATATATGCTTTTTTATGGGTTTTAAACATTTTAAATACCATATATGAATTTAATATTTATAAATCTAAAATTTGCACTTTAAAGATACAAAATATCACTATTAAATGAAGTAAACTAGATTTACACACATGTTTAATAGTTGAGTCATAAAATGAGTGACACTTTCGTGGAATTTTCCGTTTCAGATCTTGCAAATCGTGCTATTATCGATTAGGAATTGGTAGAGGTAGTTTACGAAGACAAGGGTTAATATTAATGATAGGAGAAGACACAATTTTTGATCGTAGTGGTTTTCAGGCATCTTTAAAATAAGACTTGAATGAAATTATTTCATAGGGTTCTTATTTTAAAGCCTTTAAATTAACAACAACTAGATCACCTGTTTTTTTCCTGGGCGGATAGGATTGTATCGCAAATAATTTTCTTTCGAACTAACAATAACTGAAAATTATTTTCAAGTTCCTGTGATTCCGAGTCAGATGACCAGTAGTTTTCTCGAATTAACTCCATGTTGCCAGTTTGGCAGAATAAGACAAATGAGCAGAGGAAAAGCTTCAAACTGAAGACAACCAACTGGCAACTAAGGAACGTACTTTCGATGCGAGCCTGTTTAAGCTAGCAGTAAGTTTGAGAATGTGTGTAAGCGAAACTTACAACGTTCCATAGGTGGCCTAAAGCCCTCACATTTGTTTTCATGGACTTGTGCCAGACTTGCATCTAAGAAACATATGGACTTGTGCCAGATTACGTTTAAGCGAGGACTGGACTTGTGCCACTTTGCATCTTCACTTACGACATACAACTTGGCAGTTAATAGAATAGATTACTAATATCATGATTGTTTTTTAAATATTTCATATTTCTTTGTTTTTAAAATTATTAGTATTATTATTTTAATATTTTTATTTTCATTGGTATTGTTATTAATTTTATTATTTATTTTGTTTTAATTATTTTAGTCCTTATTTTTATTATTACTATTGTTTTTATTCATATAATTATAATTATTATTGGTATATTTAATGTTGTTATTATTTTAATTAATAATTTTGATATTATTTGTATTAAAATTAATTAAAATATTATCATAATTACAATTTTTATTATTATTCTAATTAATATTATTAATATTTAAATACTTTTGTCATTCCTAATATCTTTATTAATATTTTTAACATAACGATTATTACTCTAATTAGTATGATTATTAGTAAAATTAATATTTTAATAAAACAACTGTTATTCTTTGTATTATTTTAATTGCTTTAATCAGTATTATTATCAATAATATTATAAATTTTAACAACACTATTATTACTGTATTTAATATTCTTATTATTTTTGCAATTAATATCATTAAAATTTTTGCAATCAATATTTTTATTATTTTTATTGTACTTATTTATATTGTAATTATCAGTATTTATTAAAATACTATATTCCAATATCTAAAAGCTCTAAAGAATATTGAGATATATATTTATGTGTTGAGTGAAGTGTCATGAAGAAGTATGATAATAAAGTGGAACTCAGTCGAAAGGCTGAGGACGAGATAAAATCTACTTGTTCTCTTCAAGACTTAAAACTTGCTACTGATTTATTATAATACTGATTTCTATAAATTACAATTTTAACATCTGATCTTTGTATACATTTAAATAATAATTGTTTACCAATGCTTAACAATTTCACACATACTTACTGTTGTTGAAATTGTAATTTCCTTTCTGTAAAAGAATATTATTAATCCGATTAATTCCAAATGGTATAAGCTCATGCTGAGGCTCGTATAATAATGCATAGTAACTCCGAATTATATCTTATTACTACATTCACAACTATGTGCACCATTACATATGTGGCAATGGTGCTTCCTGTATTTACAGAAAGTTAAATCTCACTCACTGCACAATCACATGAGTGGCAATATCAAGTTACGCAAGAACTTGAAATAGTAGGACAGAAGGTCTATTATTATGTTTACGAAATGAACGATGTCATTGCTGTGAATGCATCGTTGCACATTATTCCTGTATTAAACCAATAAGTAAATATTCTGAAAGGTAGTAACTGCATACTTCTAACTTGATAATTTGTAATCATAAATTTCACATGAATATTTTTAATGATATTATTATAATAATATAAATATAAAATGGCTGATCTAATTTATGGGATCACCATTATTACCCATTAACATTACAAATTATACTAAATTGTGAATGTTGAATTTATATAGAAAAGAATGTCATTAACTACCTTACTATTAGATGACTACTTTTGCATCTACCATATTAGTGTATATTTTACCAATATAATAACACCCTCCTCTCTATGCTATGTATATTTTAACACCCTCCTGTGAATGGGGAATTTACAAATTAACGATTCAATAAAATTATTATACATGCATAGGTTAATCAAATACATATACATATACTTTTAAATTAATAAAACCAATCATGTAATGCCAATAAATATTCATGTCTCTCGTAAATCCATGACGCTGCGTCGTTCTGGATTGAGTCTAGAATGTCGGTATTTCTCTAGTCCTAGTGTGCCGGGTAACACTCGTGGGAGTGGCAATGGTTGAATAGGGTCGAAGACGTTTTTGATCTCCATTAACTTTGAACTTCTTTTCGATCTGAGGGTATCCATTTCTTCCTCTAATGCTGGTTCCGTTGGCTGGGGCCGTGGCTTCTGACCACGGCTAGAATGCTTCTTTCTGAGCAATTGAAATCCTCCTCCATACTTTCAGTAGAGGGTAAAGAATATTGTACAGATAATAACTGCAACTCTGAGTCCAGTCCAGGCTGACAGGTAGCTTCTTGTGTCATTCAGTTCATCGCAGTCGATGGGGTCCATGTCTGTGTTCCGTATAGAAAATTTTACATTTAGCTTATGTCCAGTTGTGGCGTTAAATGCAAGCTTATTTTCTCAACAAATGTAGGGTCCTCTTGGTCAATAAAGATGAGGTCCTTGACGCTTCGCTGGTAAGTATTGTTCAGATTACAAAAGGTCGTACTGATTGGTAATGTAATGACATTGTTTAGACATTTAATTTTTTTTCGATCATTGACTGTCAATTACAGTCCGGTAACAATAAATATAATACTTGTTATCGTATGCCTTTACTTGTACGGCATCTTTCTCATCATAAAGGGTTGTCTTGTGACAATTCGTTAGTGCGTAAAATCCTTTTTCGCCTTTGAAACTACTGCGTGGTCTATACGTTTGTCTCGTAGTTGCTGCTACTCGGTTTCTATATTTGAATTCTTAACCGGTGTCGTTTACACAGTCTTCAACTGTAGAGATGAGTGCATTTCTCGGTCCAATATATTCGAGACTGCAAGTCTGATTTTTCTGGATCGTAAGTAGAGTGAATGGGTCAGCTTCTACTACTGTCAGATTCGGATTTATAAGTGGAATAATGAATTACATGTAAATATTTTCTAATTCAAAGCCCGTGTGGCACGATCTGAAATTTGCCATATCCATAGGGCATTGATCTCTGCAAGGTAAGGTAAAATTAGGATATTCGAAAAACTTCTTGTCTATCTTATATTTTCGCCATAACTTCCCAGTCTGCTTTGATATGCTTATGCTGGTGGAAAGTCTTGATGCTGAAAACGCTACATCGAATTCCATATCGGTGAGGACGCTAGGTAGTGCGTTTACATCTGCTACTATGTTGTTCATTTCTGATGCCAATATTGCCATGTGTTCTTTCAATAATTCTTGATTGTTTGTAAGTACTCTAACTTTTGCTTCTAGTGAGTTAAAATGATGAGCCAAATCATACGTATGCTTCTGATTTATTTGGGCTTGATGTGTGGCATGCATGGACATTTCAAGTCCTGCGCTGGTCATCACGAACATAGCTGTGACTGCAAGAGCTGTAAATACAAATCTCTTTTCTCAGTGCGGGGCGGTAGTCGTTTCTCTCGGGGGACAAATATTCTTCAGTTCTGTCTGGAACGTTCTTCAGTATTCTAAGTCGCATCTCTTTCTGAGCAATAGTCATGCACTTTCAGTGGCTACTAATTTGTCCGGTATCATTAATCGGCATGGGGATAATAACTGTATCTTTAGCTTCACAGTATTGTATTGTATGTGTGTATGTGTGTATTTATACAGCTTTTTGGTTCTTAACCTCAAGAGTATAACCTACTGTTTTTTCTATACAACATTGCTATGTGAACCACTAGAAAGGAGCGATTGTATAGTACACTTGACCAGGTATAGTGGTTCATGTTTCTTAACTCTAGTTCATCTAGTATACTCATATAGACTACTTACTGTCGTACTCCTGGAGAGATATATTTATACTAGTTTTTACCAGGTACCATAGAATGTATTTTCCGGCTGACCAAGGATATGAGACAGAGTAGAACGGAACAGATACAGCGTTCTCAGGACTGCAACTGCTCCGCATTTATTCTGCTCCAACCCGCCAGCAGTCACTCTCACCGAGAGTGGACGGGTGGCGAAAGCCTGTAGTGGACGAGGAAGAGAGGAACTTTGAGATGAATCTTGAGTCTATACATTTTGAATTTACAGTGTTTAGACAAGTAGTAAACTACTATTAAGCTGACTTGTATCTCTGTCTCAGGTACGAACTACCACAGATAAATACAACCAGCACCCAAACACTTTAGACTCTCACACCCACCCCGTTTAACTCCCCCAACGCCATACTAAGCACCATCCCCCCACTGCCCACAATCCAGAGCACTACTTGCTGGCCCCGACTTGGGGACAAGGCGATGCATTACATCTCCAAGCTTCCAAGCCGGGGTGAGCTTCACAGTATTGTATCCACTAATGGCTGGATGATCTGACCTTTTCCAAATAATCGGTAGTCTATCGTCAATTTCCAAACTCAACCCTCCTGACAGGAATCAGGTGAGGAATAGTAATGCCATTTTCAGTATTGTCTATAATGTCAATAATCCCATGGTTTTCTTTCTTGTTAATCTTTTAAATTTCTTTTCTGGGCGTATGTATGTGGCGACTGCTTTAGCTGGAGTCGGCTAACTGATATCAATCATTCCCATGGCCTTCATAAGGTCTCTATGTCTTGGTTGTGGTAGGGATTTTGTAAGCATGTCAGCTTGTAATTCTTCTGAGCGCTTGTGAGCTAAAATTAGCTGATCAGTTCCAATAAGTTCTCGGACCCAAAATACTCTAGTGCGTACTTGCTTGGTCCTTTCATGATTGCCTTCCATATTCGCAATCAGTTTCCATTTAGCTTCTGAATCTGTGAACTGGTGGATGGGCTCATTCCATTGTCGTAATCCCATATCACACAATAAATAGTGTGCCCAGATGGCTGATCTCGCCATACTGTTGATGCCATAGACTTCTGCTATGCAAGTTGAATGTGCGACCAGGTTTTCTTGTTTTGAGGTCCAAAGCCATACTACTCCATTAAGTAATATGCATCCTCCCATAATTGATTTTGCTCCTGCTGCGTCCGCAAAACTTGCTTCTGACTGTACTTCAAAATATAGTACTCCATCTTCCGAATATAAATATCTAATAGATTGATTAATCGTATTGATTAAGTAGTAAAGGACGTGCAAAGCTGCTTCATAGCCCTTTGCATCATAATAAGCAAATTTCTGCGTAAGTTTCTGTACGGCAAATGAGATGTCGAGCCGACTTAAACGGCTGATAAATAATAGGGATCCTACCAAAAACTGAAATGGTAGATCTTCATGTAATTCTCCCACAACATTTTTCTGTGGGTTATATTCTCTTCTCATAGATGTATTAACCTTGCTATAATTCCCTTTTTGCTGGAATTTAATCTTTAATTCTGTGATCTTGGTCACTTGATTGATTTAGACGTACTTGTCATATACATTCCTAGGAATTTGGAAACGTCAGTTGATTCAGTGATGTTGAATCCAGTCTTCAATAATCGTATGAGTTCATCCATGTCGTATCTGTGAGTGGATGTAGCAAGACTGTCATCTACATACCAACAAATGTATGTAGTATGTTCTTCTCCATTCACATCTTGGTATATGATAATGTAGAGGCACTTGTCATAGTCACTTTGTCTGTATCCAATGGATAGCATGAATTTTCGTACTTTCTTGTAAAAGTTTCTTGGGCTTTGACATAGTCCATATAGTGATTTGATGAGTCTACACACCTTATTATTGCCCTCCTTAAAACCTTGAGGCTGGTGCATATAGACTTCTTCTTCTAGTTCCGCATGTAGAAAAGCTGTCTTCACGTCTAACTACGTGATGTAATTCTTATATATTCCAGCGTCGCTGAGCATGAGTCGCAAGAGCTCATATCTTGAGGTGGGCGCAAACGTGTCTGTATAATCAATTTCTTTGATTTGTTTATTGCCGAGTACTTCAAGTCGGGCATTGTATCGGTCTCCATCTAGCTTATAACCATAAATCCACATGCAGGGGATTATGAATCTTGACTTGGGTCTTTCAACTAACTTCCAAGTTCCAGTGCTGATGAGTGCGTTGAATTCTTCATTCATTGCTTTAATCCAGTAATTCTTGTCTACTGAAGCTAATGCTTGCTCGTAATTGGCAGGTATCAATACTGGTCTTTGGTGAGGTATAGGTTTCCTCTCTGAGGCTTCTGGTAAGCGTGTACTCTGAGTAGGTCAAGGTTGTTTGCTTGCTGCAAATATATGTTTGTCTGAGGTATACTCTTCCACTAAGTCTATAACTTCAGGGGTTTCAACCATATTTTTTTCTTTGCATCTGATCGAGTCATTTGATCCGTTGTTGGAGGGGTCTTCAGCTTCCTTTTAGTTCCAGCTGGTCTACCTCTCTTCGGTTTTGGTACTGGTTAAGGTGGGTCTGGTCCCACTATGCAATTCATAGTATCTGTGGAGGTTCCAGGGCCTTCTTCATGCTCTCTCTAATTGTATTCATTGGGCTCAAAGAATGTCGTATGGAGTTGCTCTCTGTGCGGTACATTCTTGTTTTCTCTTGTTTCAGTTTGTGATTGCTCAGGTATGGAAGACAGCTCACTTTGGTCATCGGACTCTATGAACTCTGGAGAAGTATTATCGTCTAGCAACACACCAGGTAAATCTTCATCTTGATGCGAGAGTTCTGAATCATGCTCGTCTGAGTCTAGGGTGTCTAAATTATTCTGTCCAGTCTGAGGCTTTCTAAGACTTGGCTGTATGACTGTAGTGACAGTATTTTCATCTTCGTCTGTGTCGTAGCTCGTCTAATGCGGTTCTTGTTCCGAGATAACCGAATTCTTTTTCTCTATTATATTTCCATTTATGTCTCTCTTGTGACGTAATGTTCTTTTGAATTCTACTATATGAGCGCCTTCTGTTTCTTTTTTGTAATCTTTATCTTTGTGACCCATGTACCACATATCATCCCGGTTTAAATGTGACAGGGGTGGTTGGTCCGGAAAACGGGCGTCGAAGAAATCAGCGTGTCTACCATAGAAGTATTTCTTGGTTTCGACATTATAGAATTTATATTTTTGGTTGTGTTTCACATATTTGACGAATATCCCGATCTATGTCTTTCCCTCCCAAATTTGACCTTTTATTATTTTCACGCCTGCGTTGCATCCAAAAATATAGATGTGTCCTAAATTTTTAGGTTTCTTATAGATCATGGTAAATGGGGTTTGATTCTTATTCTTGTGAAGAATCCAATTATGTAAGTATGCTGCCGTGTCTACAGCATCTTTCTAAAATTTACTTTGTGAATCTGCTTCAATGAGCATTGCTGTTGCTGTTTCTTTGATAGTGCAGACTTCACTCTCTAATGTTTTATTTGATTGTGGGCATTCCACTGGTGTCGAAACATATGTAATTTCTTTTTCTTTGACAAAATTATGCATCCAATGATTGTCGAATTTAGTCCCAGAGTCTGTTTTAATAAAATTTACTTTGTTTTCAGTCTGTGTTTCAAGCCAAATGGCGAAATCAATAATTTTCTGTACAATTTCTACTCCATTCTTATTTAAGTGAAATGTAATTCTCCTGTAGTCGGAGTGATCGTCTTTCATTAGTAGGAAGTATCTGTTTCCTTGATTTAAATAGACTCTTGCATGGACTAAATCGGCATGTTACATTCTCTAGTTTCAAATGTATCTTGATCCTCTTGATCTGGAAAAGGCTGCCTTGTGGCCTTTGCTTTATTGCATACAACGCAATCGTGTGGAGGTTCTAATTTTCCTCTTTTTCCTAGTGAAGCCGCTTCAGTATTGATAGTCTTTGCTATATATGGATGACTAGTATGTCCCATCTTCTTGTGCCAGCGTTGAACTGCGCCGAAGACCATCTTTCTGGCTAACATAGCCCGGGGTAATTTGTTAACAGGCTTAAACATTATGGTGAGTTGTCCAGAATTTTCATTTTCTTGTCGAACCATGATTCTTCGGAATATTAGTCTGTTTTTCTTAAGAGGCTCTCTATTCTCATTGTAACTTTGATAGAAATTGATATCTTTATTTCTACCCATTAATTCTAAATTCCTGTCCTTACTTGCTGAGGAGACTGAAAATAGATTCGCTGACCTTGGTAAGTACCAAACGTCATTCAGTTCTTGTGGTTCCCAGAATTGACCATTATAGGTCGAGACTACTACTGTTCCAGATCCCAGTGATTTTACGCTTGAATTATCTGCGAGTCGAATCCCTTTTGGTCCGTCTGGAAATGGTTCATAAGTTGTAAACCATTCTCTCGTTCCGCATAAATGCATGGAGGCTCCAGTATCACAGGGCCAAACGTGCTCCTTGACTGGTGTGTAATCGTCTTGTTCAATTTCTGTAAGGTTAGTTGCAGCTCGAATGTATTTGTGGTTGGCTAAGTAAGCTCTTTCTCTGATGTGGCTACCCCAGGGGTAGGCTTATGAGTTTCAGTTCTCTGGGGTACGCGGGCTGGAGTCTGACTTAACGATCCAGGCTAAAGTGCGTATTTTTTGGGTACTGAACGGTATCTCCGTCCCATGTTTCCCCTATCAGGGTCATTTTGATCCCTGTCTTCCCCTTGACGTATACGGGAGTTATGAACACTCTGAGAGCCTCCAGGTTGCTTTGATAAGCTTAGGCTGGAGGTTAGGTTCTCTCTTCAATCCATGTCCTTTTAACGATCCATGTCTCCTCTTGATATTGGAGGACATTTCCGATCCATACATTTTTGGTAATATCGAGTGCAATCTTCACATCTCTTGATGTAGTAATCCTGTCCTTATTTTTCAATGCATGAATTATGCTTAGTGGGACAGTATCCGACTGTTCCCCGCTTCCTTTCTTTCTTAGTTGGTGGACTGTAAAAACATCCTTATTGTTTCAGTTTCTGAGTGTTGAGCCGACCATAAGCGAATGAACTTAGTTTATAAGCTGATTTCATTCCCCGTGAATCCGACTGCTGAGCTGTCCTCTGCGAATGAGAATTCTGAGCGACACTCTGCCCCCCTAAAGGTGACTTCGGTGGGTTCAATTGTAAGTAGGCTACTGCTTCCGTATCGAAGGCTTGTGCACCGGCCCCTCCTACCCTGCAAAGGGTGACTTTGGTCTAAAGAGTGTGCTTTTCAGTCGTCTGTATTGACCTGTCAATTGTGACTTTGCTCAAAATTGCTTGAGGCTTATTTCTCATCTTGTCGAGATAATATTTGCCAGATGTAGGCTTTCATTCCTGTCGTAGGAAATTGAGTAGATGTCTGTCGTACTCTTATTTAGTTACTTGTGAGGCAAATTTGATGTCTTCTCTAATGCCTGGATGCATTTTTCTTGGGTTGAGTAATAGACAATTCCAGTCTTTCATACTCTGTCTTGTAGCATTGAGTGAAAATAATTCCACTGCGCGACGAGCTCTTTGACCTTGCTTGCGTGGACCATGGCATCTTCCTATGGCCCAGTCGTCGTCTAAATTGACTGATTCTCCGGTTCTCGGATCTATTATGTTCCCTTTGAGTCAGTACTGCTGCCTGATAAGTCTCGGGTAGAGCGGAAAATTGTTCCCTCTTTGAATTGTTGCAAGTCAAGCGTGTGGTCATAACGGATGCAATATGGATTTGTCTTGCATTCGTGCCAAGTGGTCCTATAGGAAAAGGGTCTACTGTTGGGTTGATTTGGTAGGTGACTGTGACCTATCATGAGACATCCTGTCTTCATATTGGGTACAAGCAATGTTTGTACGTATTTCCATTCATTTCTTCGGAAATGTCTCTTCAGGCTGTGAATCTTGTATTGATCTGAGGTGGCCTGAGTTCTGATCATAAATGCATGTGGTAGGCTGAGACTAGCTACCGCTGAGGGCTTTATAACTTCCAGTTTAGTTTCTGCCTCTTGATCAGTGCCATTAAATGGGCTTGTATTTTCTGAGGGCTCATCTGCTGCCTCTTCAATGTTGATGTGGCCTATAATAGGGCCTATAATTTCTGGAGGACTAATAATAGTAGCCCCTCCTTTGGTGTTGCCAGTGAATGAGCTTACAGTTTCAATTTTTGTGCTTAGAGCGTCCAAGGCTTGAGTGTGCTTAATGTGCACTGTAATGAGGGAGTCCGTCTTTCCTCCTTCAATTCACTTGATAGTTTTCCGTGCGTATGGGAGTTCATTGGTAATGTAGCAATCTGTGGTAGGATTGTACTTAATGATGGTATCTAGTTCTGACCTGTCTACTTTGGTCTGGTTGCCTACGGTGAGGGCTTTTTTAATGCAGAGGACTTTATCTTCCCTGGCTTTAGGATTGTCTTCCTTCTTCTGTTCGAGAAATTTTTTACTCAATTTTGTTTCTGCTGGATAGCATTGTGGCGTTAAAGTGCAATTGTAATAGGTAAAATTGACTGTTAAGAATTCCAGAATTTTCTCAAGTGTACATAACTTCTTTGAGACCATGTAGCAATCGGTCATAGGAAAGAATGTAATGGCATTGTACATCTTCTCTGAGGAAATGGCTCGTATTACGACCTTATTGAGATTTCTTTCCATTTCGCTCTTTTGTTTCATTTCTAGAGCTGAGCATGGACGGATCATATGAGCATGTCCTCTAGCTTGAATGTTGATGGCTTGTGTCGGGGTAAAGACGGCATTGCGATAATGTTTTGGATGTGACTGTGAGTATCTGCAGTCTAACATCAACTCTGAATAAGGAACGGCAATTCTTGCTTTGTTTCCTCCAGTTGAATTATTCTGACTCCATCCTGGCTGTGGAGGCTAGTTATTTCGTATTGGAGTATTCTCCGTACTGGTGGCGGCTCAAAGTGCGCCTGGGGTATGTTGAGCTGTATTAGCTCAATATGCGGGAGCTGCTCTCCCTCTTGCTGCCATTCGACCTCTGCCTCTTTCTCGATTTGGGGAAGGCTAATGGAAGGCTCTTTCTGGTAGGTTCCTAGTGGGTTTCAAAATATTTCGTTCTTTTTTATAGCACTGAGCTTCCTTATGACCTCTATGTCTGCACCAGGTACATCTTTCAGAGAAATCCAATTCTCCAGGTTGTCTCCTACGGTTTTCACCTGGAGCTGCAGGATGTATTTCTTTCCTATTTTGTGACAGTTCGCCTTTGTATGCGGCTCTTCGTTTCTAAATTTGTTCTCTGAGAGTGAGTCTCTGTTGTCCTTGTCGTTGAGCTTGTAATGCATTTCCAGTTTGATTAGCTCCGACTTTTGGATTCTTAGTTGCATTGTCGTTATGATGCTTCAGACTTTTCTGAATAACTGTCATGAGCTTCTTGTTAGCTTCGGTATTCATATACCAAGTGTCCAGGAAATGGACATATCTGTTCGTCTCTTTCAACTGATGAACAGTCAAACTGACCAATAATTCTTCGAGTACTTCGTCTTTAGTCTCTTAAATTTTCACGTTGAGGTTCAGTAATTCGGTGACATAATCTGTCCCAGTAGTGTTGACTTTGAGTCCAAACATCTTTACCATAAAATCTGCCCTGAGATTGGTGGTGGCAGTTTTATATAGGGTATCAAGTTGTCCTATCATGGTTTCGGCTGTATTGAAGCTTCGAATTCGGGGTTCAATAATTTTGTCCACTGCTGCGGTTATTGTAGCTCGACAGCAGGCATCCCCGGCTCTCCAATTATTTGCTTGTTGAGTTTCAGTCAACTTGTCAGCTAAATGTTCGGCAATGGTGGTGATTTTTGTGTCACCTGTGACTATACCCCATAGTCCCATTTGTTCTTAGGTCATTTGAACCTTTGATTTCCAGATCGCGTACACATTGTACAGTGTTTATTTTTTAAAATTAATTTTCGGTGTTTGGTGCTGCACCAGACAGACCCTTGACGGTTCGTATGTCATGTCGACTTCTTCTTCGTCTCCGTTTCCAAGTGGGCCTTGTTGATTTTTATCCCGATTCTGATCGTATTGATCGTCTCGGCCTCTTTGATTCTGTTCGTCCTGTTGACGGTTATTTACTGGATTCTGTTGTTCCAGGTTTGGATTCGGAATTCCTTCTGATGGGGGAATAGGAAGTTGTGCTGTATTATTCGTATTATTTTCAGGCGGTTGGCCGGTACCTCTTGTCATTGGTTTGACGTCCGGTACAAATTCCAGCAATCCGTAATTGTCTAAGATTCTGTCTTGGATTTTCTGAATTTGCTTAGTAAATTGAGCTTCGTAAAATATGTAGGCAGTGTCAAAAATCTTGGTGATGTTGACTCCTCTTTTGCACTCAAGTGTAGGTAGTCCCGATTTCTTGTTTTTAACGGTTTCAGTAAAATCTTCGGTCCAATATCGTGGAAGTACTTCTGTATGTTTGAGTGCGAGTAGATTCGCGTGATGCTCAATTAATTCTTCACAACCTTCTGATATCTCGAAACTGTAAAATGATTCTGCGAGATCTACTTTCTGTTCGACTGACATCAACTTCAATGAGCTTAATGTAGGAGGTTCGGCGATATTGCATCTTCTCTAGAAAGGTTTAATCGAAGTTGGGCGATATTGCCTCTTCAGTTCAATTTAGTAAAGGTACGGCAGTATTGTTTCGTTTTAAGGTTAAGTAAGTGGAGGTTTGGCGATATTGCCTCTTCTCGGATAAATAGTAAAGGTACGGCAATATACTCTTCTCTTTAGGAAGTTGATAAATAAGTAGAGGTTTGGCTGTATTGCCTCTTTTCGGGATAATTTTGGCGTAAATGCCTGTAATCTTCAAAATGTAGGTGGTTTAACAGTTTTGCCTCTTCACTAAATAATTTCGGCGTTAGTGCCTATTATCTTCAATTAAAAAGGAGTTACGGCGGTATTGCCTCTTCTCTGTCTGAATTTCGGTGGTAGTTCGGCTGTATCGCCTCTTCACTCTGGTAAGTACTTCTGCAGGAAGTACGGGGATATTGCTTCTTCTCTTCGGGAGTAAGTACTGCGGGAAGTTCAGCAGTATTGCCTCTTGGGTTCGGGTACGTAGGGAGAGGTGCTGCGATATTGCCTCTTCTCTTCGGGTACGTGGACTGTAAAAGGTACGGCGGTACTGCCTCTTCTTCTTCGAATTCGGATTAGGGTGAGGTTTGGCGGTATTGCGTCTTTTTTCTCGGTACAAATGGAATGGTAACTAGACGTAACAATGCAATAATCAACTCAAGCACCACGAAGAAGCCTGCGCAACTTTGTGAAACATCAATGATCACCACCAACAAACAAATTTCACACATTAACCACCAGAACTAGGAAGTAGCTATCCGCTCGGTTCAAGACAAAACTGACAGAAACACACTACTGACACCAACGTCACAGACAAAAAATAACGATACAACGAAAAAAACTAATACAAACAGCAAATAAACTACCAGAAGCACAAACAACAAAGGATCAGCCAGCGCCCCAGACCGCAATAAACCCGCAAGAAGCACAAGTCTCTAAGCACCACAAAAGAGAAACAAAAACAGTAACAAGGGGGAACTCGACTATCAGCATGGCACCAACAGCAGAAAGCGTCGAAAAAATACAATCAAAAAGGAATATAGCACAGCTAGCAGCGGGAAAAAATCAAGCATGGTTAAACTCAATACAAAGGAAACTCAGTAGCAATGCTAATAAAAAAGATCAAACTAGCAAGGACAACGATTCTGAAACAGAAAAGATCAACAAAACAACAAAGTCAATATCCGCCATGAGTCAAAAGGAATATGAAGAATCATTAAATCAGCAGATAAAGGCAGAACTCAAACTACAGCTTCAAGGAGTTGAATTGCAAGTTAATCAAACCCAAAGAAAATTATTTGACATCAATACTAGCAAGGAACATGGACTATCGTACCCACACACTATCACGACAGCACTAGCAACAACTACACAGAGTCTGGACATATACTAAACTTCGACACAGCCACAAGCAAACAATCAAGCGAGCACGGCGTCGTCTGACCCAACATCGAGTCAAAACATTACGTTTAGCACAACAAACAGTAAACTTAAATACGTACAATAAACTTGGCCACTGACACTCACCAACAAACCAAAACTTCTTTTGGTCACACAGGCACCTCAAACTAGTTACTTTCAACAGAATTGGTTGGACACAATTAACAGATATGGTGGAAACAATAACATGGAAACACAGTCGTCAGCAGAAATTAATATCATAAACACCTCAGGGGAAATAGAAGATAAAGTAATTAACTACATCAGAGCACAAGTTGAATACCAAGACGACAATTATGACATCCCAACTATCCATGACTATATAAAAACTGATAAGGACTCCAAAAAATTAAAATTAAAATTAACCAAAACAATACATATTCCATCAAATGGTTTCATGCAAGCGCAAATATACCACACATCAAGAATGATTCTACCAAATAAATACACGGCAGTAGCTACACCGGTGCAAAAGCAATCAGTTTCAATTGCTATGTGCAAAATTCTAATATCTAAAGCAACCTTTAGCCTACCACTCGCAAATCTCACAGATGAAGATATCACAATATCCAAAAATACAGTCGTAGCAGTTGCAAACACATTTGGCAAGGATCGCTATAAGTAATCATAAATGGAGCCAATAGAAACACTGTTATATGGGGATGACCAAAAAGTAACAACTAGACAAGTGAATGAGATAGTCACGGAACTCGAAGAAGAGATGAAGTACATTAACTCAATATCCATTCAAAACAAGGCAAGTACAGCCCATGAAAAACTTCAGGTGGACATAGAAAAAGAAGTGAGCAAAGTTAAAATCAACCCTGATCTAAGCGAAGAAGAGCAAAAAAAATTCAGAAATGTAGTTCGAGATTTTTTCGACGTTTATGTGATGGAGAAAGCTCAACCGGGAAGGTGGTCACTACTAAAATTTGAAATATACAGGAACTCACAAACCAATCAAACAACGGTACCGCAGAACCAGTAAAGAGAACAACAGGGAAGATCATTCGGGAACATGTAAAAAAGGTATTAGAGCAAGGAAAAATTTCTCGATCAATCAGCCCTTGGTCATCACCCTGTCTACTAGCGAAAAAGAAGTCAGACGAACCAGGAGTTAAGGCAACAAGATATGGTATCGACTTTAGAGCGGTCAACGAGATCACCTAACCAATCGCGTTCCCACAACCATATATAGAAGACATTTTATACCGCGTAAGAAACGCAAAGATCTTTAGCAGCATGGATCTGGAGAGCTCATTTCTTCAGTGTGAGGTTCACGAAGACTCTAGAGAGAAAACAGCATTTGCCTGTATTGATAGAACGTTTCAGTATAACTTTTTGCCTTTCGGTCTCATTAAGTCACTAAGTTATTTCAGCATGAAGATGGACATCGTTCTGCTCGGATTAAAGCACGATATAGTGGACAATTACATAGACTATCTCATGGTAGTAACAGAAACTGTAGACCAAAACGTAGAACATTTAAGGCTTGTTCATCAACGACTACGAGAGCATATCCTACGACTAAAGCCAACAAAATGTTATCTTGGATATAACAAATTGGAAATACTTGTATTTGTTATCAACAAAGAAGGAATCAGACCTAACAAGAGATTAGTAGAATCTATAAGCAAATTTCCAACACCACAAAAAGTAAAGGACATTCAACGTTTTTAGGAGCTTCCGGGTACTTTAAAAAATTTATCAAAGGATTTGCAGAATTTTTAAAGCCGCTTTTGTCATTGTTAAACAAAAATAATCGATTTATATGAGAAGACTCACAAGAACAGGCATTTCAAAATTTGAAAGAAGCGCTTATTACTTATCCAATTTTAACACACTGGAGACCTGACAGACAAACAATATTTAAAACAGATGGAAGTTTGGAAGGAATTGGCGGAGCATTATTTCAAGTTGATGAAGAGGGAACAGAACGAGTAGTGGCATATGTCTCAAAGACTTTACCAAAAACTGAAAGAAACTACAGCACAACAGAAATTGAACTTTTAGGGATTACTTGGAGCAATAAAAAATTAGACATATTTTAAAGACGAGTCGAATTTGAAGTGGAAACCGATCACAGCGCGCTAGCATTTATTCTCACGGCCAAGAAATCAGAGATATTACCAAAGTTAACAAGAATGGCTCTGCTTTTATCGGAATACTCTATCACCACAATTAGTCACGTAGCCGGCAAGCATCACCATCTTGCAGACACTGTAAGCAGATACCCACAAAATGACAAACATCCAGGCGAAGATTTGCTTGAAATTCCAATATGGATAATTACCGCAGAGAAATTAAATAGGAAACAAAGAAAAGATCTAAAATTAGCAGCTCTGATGACAGCGCTCGAGGAAGCTACTGCATCTCCTTAGATGAAGACAAAATTCAAACTGATTAAAGAAACATTGTATTACAACAACAACAAAGGAAGTGGACCGGATGACATTATAGTAGCACCAAAGCATTGGAAACCACAAATTTATTTCGCTTTTCACGACAGCCCAACAGCAGAACATCTGGGAATGAACAAAACGTTAAAGAAAATTCGATCTAGATTTTATTGAGACGATCAGAACAGAGAGATTAATCACTATGTGAAATTTTGCCACAATTGTCAAGTCAACAAAGTAGAGCGGCGAAAGCCAGACGGAAAAATGCAGTTCTTTTCAGTACCATTAGAGCCCTTTAAAAAAATTCAAGTTGAAGTCATGGGACCTTTTACTAGAAGCACACAGGGGTTTAAGTATGTAATCACGGCAGTCTGCTATCTTACTTAATATCTTATAGCGCGAGCAATCAAAGAAGCTACAGCGTAAGAATGTGCACAATTTTTATCAGATGACGTTCTCAAAAAATTTGGAACACCAACGGAAATTCAAAGTGATTTAGGAACTGACTTTACGTCGCAAGTATTTAAGGAAATTACAAAACTATCAGGGTCGACAAATAGCTACAGCACACCTTATCACCAAAATAGCCAAGGGTGCGTCAAACGAACACACGGAACATTAAATACATCCATCAGAATGTAAACATCAACATCACAAAAAGATTGGAGTCTGTTCTTAAGTCACATTGTTTTTACTATAAATAAATCAGCTCATAAAATCACAAATTATACCCCTTTCTTTTTATTGTTAAGCTACGAACCAAGATATTCTTTGGAGAGTAACTTGCCGAAGAACTATAAGAAAGACGCATTAAGTCATCTAGAAGTTGTCACCTGAGCAAGATAAATTGCAAAGAAAGGCATCGAGGCGGAGCAGCAAAAGTACGCGCTACGTTATAACAACACCAGAAGCGATAGAAGATACGAAATTGGCGAATTAGTACTAATAAAGAAAGTAACACAAAAAAAAGCTAACACAAAAGTTGCATCAACCATATATAGGACCACTCATCTTTATGAAAATGGTGAAGGAAAACATGTATAGGTTGGAAAGGAGAACAGATAAAAACCGAATCAACAGCGTCACCATCAACGTCGACCGCATGAAGCCTTACTATGTTAGAAAAGAAGTCACAAAGATCCCTAAAGCTATAACGCCATTGGTACAGCTAGCGGATAATTTAGAAGGCTTATTGCAATTAGCGTTTGAAAATTTAGCGGATGTCGCAAGACAAGGACTTAAAAATTTGAAATTCGATAAGACCCAAGGTACAGGCATCACCGTACAAGACCCAGAAGGCAACTCTAAAAATGAATCACCTGCAGCAATATTACAAAGTAACGACAAGGTTGCAACCAAACAAGTGAACAACACTGAGATACCACAAATTAAGGGACAGGATCAACTAGCAAAACCCAAGGTTAAAGCGCAAGATCAACAAAGATACAATCTGCGAAGGAGAAACACAGCTCGCATAAATTTGATTACGGCAGTTCCAACACAAATTTTCTTAATCATGCTATTTTTATCATCTTTGGCATTTGCACAGGGACAACCAAGAGCTAAAGTTTGCAGAGGGGTCCACATCACTGAATTACCAAACACGATTATTTATGAGAATTCCATCCTAAGATTTTTTGAAACCAAGATTCCGGATTTTAACTAAGAAATGTTTTCTTATCGAACCTGCTCAAACCCACTGGTGTGTTCAGCTGCCCAGCAGCAAAATATCATCTAAGATGAAGTCCGCCGATCAGCAAAGCAAACAATTAATTTCATGGAAAATGAGTTACAAACAAGAACAAAACGAACGATTGGAAACCCATTCAAATAGGTCGGATACTTCTGGCACTGGGCTTTTGGTGTAGCAACAAACAGCAGCGTACAAGAATTATTTGTTGCTGAAAAGGAAGATCGAATGAACAAAGTAGTAGAGTTGAAGAAATTATTAGTGAAGAAACACGAAGACTTAGTTGCTACAACCAGCACACTTAACACTTGAGCAGCACAGGTACAGAACGCTATTCGCAACATGACAACAACATTTGAAGAAGATCAGAGACACAGTCACAATATATCATTTCAAAACGATTAGGAGTTAGCAAAATTATTAATCAGAAATTCGCAAGCCATCTATCATTTGACATTACCAGCAGATTGGAGAGCAACAACGATTGAATGTCGATCTAAATTAATCCCAGCCAGCATTGTGACCCTTAAAATTTTAGAACGAGATTTGAAGGAACTATCAAAGGAACTTGCGAAGCACGGAAATCATTTGGCTATTCCAATTAGTAAATTTTCGCAGTATTATCAAGTCCCAATAGCGATGTGCCAATTTTTGGATAGTGAGCTTACAGTAACGATCAAAGTACCAACAAAAAGAAACAATAATTGGAGATTGTATCAGCTTTCAACGATTCCGTTTTTGTACAAAAACGCATTGTGCATTATTCGACAGGAAACCTCATATGTGGCAAAATTTGGAGATATAATTCTCCCATTAACTAGAATTTTGCTTGATCACTGCAATCTAAGGAGAGATCAACTTTGCTATCTACCTAGATTTTATATCTTACCTACTATGAGCCCTCAGTGTGCCCAAGCTTAATTTCGGCAATCATCAGTGGCAGAACTAACGTCAGCATGTACTTATACATGCGAAACACTAACAAGCCAGCAAGAAATTAGGACTCTGATCACACAGCTAAAAAGTAATGTCTATTCAATCATCAATCCAGCAGAGCATTTTCTCAAATCGTGCAAATCGGGCATTGATTACAAAGTTATACCACTTCAGCAAGCGAGAGCACTTAAAATAACATAACCCTGTGATTGTATCATGAGAGGAGACTTAGCTGAGATTACACCTGAATTCCCATGCAGAGCAGACAACACAGCTATATCTTTGATTTACCATGTTATACCGTCAGAATAGAGTACAGTGGAAGCAGCAGTCATGTCAGAATCAGTTCTTTATGACAATTTAACAGCAGTGCTAAATATTAACTGGGACATCACGGCACCACATTTTAATATCTCAACTCCTCCGCTAGACACCTTAGCAATTGACGCAGACCTGAGAGCAGACGTAGCTAAACTTGCAGCTAAAGAAAATTATTGGGACGTCACTTCACACCTCAAATGGGGAACACATACGCTGAATTGGATCTTTATTGGCTGGTTGATATTTTAAACCTGCAAAATTTTTAATATAGGACAACTTTTAGTACTGGTGCCAGGCGCTAGGGCGAGCACGGAGAGCTAAAACATTGGCGTTGCCATTTCAATCGAGGCAACTCTGGTGGTTTTAATTATCCTTATTGGACTTATTGCTTACATTGCATTCAAATATTACAAAGAACACAGAACCTACAGACGCGTTCCAACACTTACGGAATAAGCCAGATCAGAAAGATTCAAAACCGTTAAAATTAACAAAGATGGTGAAGTATTGACTATTTATTACAACAAAAGCAAAGCAGACACAGATGTCGCACCAGGTCAGCTAAAAATTGTGGGAAACAAACAGTTTACCCATAAATCAGCAGAAAAGTCTATCAGCA
Organism: Dicyrtomina minuta; assembly: GCA_949802685.1. Taxonomy (NCBI): domain Eukaryota; kingdom Metazoa; phylum Arthropoda; class Collembola; order Symphypleona; family Dicyrtomidae; genus Dicyrtomina; species Dicyrtomina minuta. The sequence continues at coordinate 226,485 of CATKUY010000477.1, forward strand.
GAAGTAAAAGCCAAACCGGTATAAATTCCCATGCACGAGATTCTTTGATGTTAGTGGATGTGAACGAGATGCAGGCCCCTGACCCAAGCTCCGCCCTCCAATGACCAAACAATTATCATTCCTACCCTCCACAAATTGAAAGGAACAACATAACAGAAATCAAAATCAGTAAAAATAACTACAAAAAATTAAAACTACATAAATATTATCATAGATAGGAAAACACTTAAGTTACTACATTTAACTTCAATATTTTACAGCTTTTGAAAATAATATAATTTCTTATCTCTCAGCTTAAACTTAACCATTACTAACACCATAGTAGGATATTTCCAGATGTAACTAGTATAAATTATTTTTTATTTTTTATGTTATTGTACTTGCAATTTCAAGTAGTAACCTTGGAACCGTGGGACACAGTTTTGTTTTAAGGGGAGATGCGGAGTAGCATAAATGCTACAGGAAATAGAACTATCTTTTATTAATACATCATAATGAAAATTGCTTAAAACAAAATAAAAAGATAAAAACTAAAGCACATAAAAAGTCAATTTTAGCAGTTAGCAACAATTTAATCTAAAAGAAGAAAAGAACAAAAATAAAAACACTTAATCAATAAATAATTAACAAATAGCACTTAAAATTACTTGTAATAACTAACAAAACTGACATAGTAACTAGTATCACACATTTATTCAATTTAACATTATTAAGCATTCGATGTAATTATTTAGAATGAATCCTCAGTTGGAAATCACAAGATTTTACTATTTGGCGATTTATTTAGTTTTAACTTTAATCTAAAAATAATCTGAATCAAAACTGAAAGCGCAGAAGAAAATGATAACTTTTGCAATTATCGTAGTAATTGTGAATTATGTCATATTTGGACCACTAATTGATGTTAAAATTAACTTAGCATTAGATTCAATTAATGATCGAAAAGCAAATTATTAACAGTATGGTTGCTGAAGCATCGAAAGTTGAGTTTGAGCTTGACCAATCAGGAGATCAGGTCCTTTTGTAGGAAGGTTGTTAGATCAGTACACAATTTGTGCACGGATTCCAACCTTCGCTGTATTAGCAGTTATGCATCCGTTGGTTTTGTTAGCTAAACACACGAAAAGTGCAGCGATGGACATTCTGATGTCGTCACTGCATTGGCCGTGTATAATGAGAACATGCTAAAATTTTCTATCTACATTACTATTGTCTTAAATGCACAGGGGCATAGCCCGAGATTGGAATGAAGCGACGTGGATTATTGCTATTATTGTGTAAGAGCAATGATCCAAGGATTGGAAATTACAATATGGAATATAATAATTTAGTCTCAATTCAGATCTCAACAGAGTTGGTTATTATCTTGGTGATAATTAGTTTGAGACTCACTATTCTAAATTATCACTGAATTAAAAGTATCACAAATCGCAAATAAGTATTTCTTATTAACACCACAAAAACCGACAATTGGGTCCTATATTACATGCCGAATCTGACAATATTGTTATGTACAAGATTTTATTAAATTTTCCGAATTTTTTAAATACAATTACAATTTTACAATGTGTACTAATAATTTAACTGAAATGCATTACTACTGTTCTTAAAACTTGTGCAAACACTGCAACGGCAAATATAATATGTACACGGATTTAAAACTTAGAAATTAAACAACGATATTACAATTAACTTGTTTTGTTGCATGTTTGCTCTAATTCTAAACTCTGATGTACTTAATTCTGGCAACAGTTAATTTCAAGAAACAATCCTAGGAAAAATGTGGCAAAGTCATTGAGTACGCTGGATCCAATTCGTAATTCTTGAGTCCAAGTTTTTTATAATTTTGCCAAACTTTAGCAAGTAGAATTGTATTAAGCATACACGTAAATCGAGTATACTCGCGTAATGTTGTAATGTTAAATTGAGTACACACATCTTGTACAAGCTTCCAGTCATCATTCGCAATTAGCTCGTCGTCAACTATTGATTTTCGAAACATTTTTCTTGCAGGCAGGGGATGTGACAGTACAGAAGCATCATTAAAGGAATTAAAAGAAAAATAAAAGAGTTTTTGCAAGTACTTTAAATCTTCATTTGTTTGCTTTCTTAGATTCTGTTACTTCCTATTTGCATATTGTGTTGGTACAACGTATTTGATACATTGTGAAACCAGTTTTAAATCTTCTGTGTTGTTGGCAATTATTGACTTAACAAGTTCAAATAAATTAAAGTAAGAGAACACACCTGCATCCATAAATCTAACTTTAACTTTTGAATGTATGGCTTTTTCATTATATTCATCTTTAATGCTGTCAGTTGAAGGGTATTATAGATGTAACATTGGAAGCCAAGTATTCTTTGCTGTGATTGTTATAGATATAAATTCAGTAGACGATTTTGCAATAACTTGAATATCTTTAGCTTTGAAATAATTTGTTTCCATTGCACTGACTAATAAGTGGTAGTCAAAGGAGCCCCCGCATTGTAAGATGATTGGGATCTTATGTTTGTATTTGATTTTTAAATTACAACTGCTGCATGCTGCAAACTCAAAGTGTCTATGGTGGTGGTTATGATAAATTGTTTTTGTAAGGTTCTTCGTATTGTCAAATACTCGTTTGCATATATGGCAATGGATGGCTTCATCAAACTTTTTCTTTACTTCTTTGGATGATATAACAAAGTTGTTTGTATTTCTTATATGGGACAATTACACTTCAGCCCAAAAGAATATACGTTTAAAGAATCTTTTCATGATGTCTGGTCTGTCGTTATATTCAAACGACACAATTTCATCTCGGTCTTGCATTTGACTTATAATTACAAACGAATAGGCTGCTGGCAAAATCTCATTTACAAATTTTGTGTTACTGTTTGTAGACTTTAAATCGTTTATAGGATTCACAAATGTTGAAAACTTGTATACAATTATAAATGGGTAGGGCAATGTTCGCCATGGCTTTGAAAACTTGACCCTTTCGTTTATTCCAGGAAAAACAATGTTTTTTGAATCCAGTGATTGACACGTGTCACTGTGATCAGCCAAATTCAGTTCAGTGTTAAAGCTTTTAAAACACAATTGGCAAAGATGTTTTTAGTTACCACTTCCATTTCGCATCAATTTATCTAAATCTGTAATCAGGACCAAGTGGTACGCATTTTCTTCTTTGTGTTTTGTTTTCTTGTAAATCAAGAATAATTTACACTTTTTAGTAATTTCCTTGGTATTGCATCTTCGTACTGGGATGATTTAATCACCGCGATGACTCCAGATATTGATTCCAAGATTATTCTTTGTTTCAAACTTTTATAAATCTTCATCGATTCGCAGAGGGCAATGTATATCTGAGAAATCAAAGTGTGCAAAATATTGCTTGTATTGTTCACAGCACTGCAAACTTTGTTTTTTGTTACTCGCTTGTTTGACTCGTTTTTTTAACATGTATCGGTTTGTTTCAACAATTTCATGTCTGAACCGATGTGCAGCTACACAGAATTAAAAACAATCATTGCATTTGTTTTTAATGTTCAAGTATCCTGTTTTTCTTAACCTGAGCGTTGGGAATTTAATGCACCCTCTTGCTTTGGCATTTGCAAATAAATTCGGTACGCTAACTTAAGCTTGAACAGATATAATTTGACGTAAAGTCCATCTGCTTTCATGCTTGTTAAATTCATTGACTCTCTTGAGGATTTCACTGACACTTTCAAATATATAGTTTTCAATTTCTACGGGGGTAGGAATATCGCGATTATAAGCATTAATTACATAATCTCGTTCTTTCAAGGTGTTTTCATTTTCTACGAGAGTTTCTAATTCTAACGTGGCCACAAGTATAAGCTGAGCTTTAATACTACCATGCACAGATAGTTTTTGGGGGAGCAGTTTAACTGGAGGCTGGTATATTTCGGTCATAAGTGATTTTACACTTTAAAACGACTCGGTTGGCCTGTGTATGTAAGTCACAATCATTCTTTTATGTGACCGCGTTGATTCTTGAAACACATATAAATCAATTTGTGGAGAGCGACGCAATTTTTTATTTGCAGGTTGGATTTTAGTGCTGGTATTAGGCCCGTATGATGCTCCAGACCGGCTTGTCCCGCCGCCAACAAGGTCTTGATTTAGGTTGTTCACATGCCCAAGTCTTTCTCCACCATGCAAGCACTTGTGGTACTGTTTGTTTGAGCAAAACGTATTGCAGTCTTCGCATTGATAAGCATGTTCAACGTGAGACTTGAACGCAACATGGTATCGGGATTCAAACGGGCAGTGCGGCATTGAACCCAAGAGGTTCTGAAAACAACAGCAACAAAGTAATACATTAGTTTAACTGAATTAAATATTTGCAATTTATTTATTTGCAAGAATTTAGCAATCTATAAATTGGCAAAACAAAATATAAATTTAAGTATTTGCAAAGTGTGCAAAAAATGTTAGTATACGTACATAGTCAGTTGTACCTTGCCTTTTTGGTGCATAGTAGTTTGGTTGTTCATAGCACCGCTGTGCGTTGACAAACCGCGACGAATATCGCGGGGTAATGTGACGATCCATTATGGAAATGCTTGACAAAAATTTAGCTTCACGTACAGATGTGGGTCACTTGAAACTTTGAACTTGGGTGATGTGAGATGTTCAGTATGTGCTGTTTAACGTCTAGTGTGGGTGTAATTTAACTTCAAGTGTGGGCAATTTGAAACTTCCAAGTGTAGGTAATGTGAAACAACGTAATTCAATTGCATTAGGCCGATGGTGTATCTTACGTTGATGTTGTTAGGTGAAACCACTTGTAAGATTTGTAGGAGTTGTAGCAACGTTATAGTTTCTAATGTGAAGTTCAAGAATAAACTCAGCTTTGTTGTAGGAGGCTGTGTGTACTGCTGCAGTGCTTAGTTTGTTCAGGTCCTGATGTTAGTTGTCCTGGCTGCTGCCATTGTATTATTCACTCACTTATTTAATCAAATGCGTTGTGGACTGAAGGTGTAGCCTTGCTGTGGTTAACCTTCTTCACAACATCAATTATTATTCCATTCAGCGCATTTAAGTTTTCCGGCATGTATTTCATTGCTTAAAGTATGAACTTATGAAAAACGTTTGTAGATGAAGTAGGCAGCTGTGTTGTATTCAACAGCGATACCATTCTGCTAGAGGTATTTATGTTGCTTTTAGCGTTGTCGGGAGAGTCCGCTTGGTGGTTGTGTTTTTCGTTATACTCTTGGTTTTAAGTTAATGATACGTCTGCTGCTGCTACAGTGTTGCATGTAAATGCAAGTGCTGGTAGGACAAGTAGCAGTCTAATTAAAATACGTGTATAAGCCATTGTAATTCCTGAATGTTGCACTCTATGACTTGTAAATGTCAACTGAATAGAAGAAACTAAATACAGCAGCTTAAATAGTTTTTCCAACCGTTTTGTACAATTTCTTACTTAGATACACGAGTTTGCTTTTAACGATTCTGTTTTATTCGTTTGCGTCGAACAGGCATTGCAACCATCACTTCGTATTATATCCAATCCTGTTTTGGCAGTTGTTTTAAATTTGTAATGCCAGCAGTATATACCTCTAGTAATTTTGCCTTTAATTGGTCATCCGATACTCCATGTTGTTTGTTATCTAATAAAGAATGATGACTATTAGGTGGAGATGAAGGGTTATTTGATTCACTTGCTGCTTAATTTATTAGCATTCCAGTACGCAGTTTTATAAGTTCAGCAAACAGCTTAGGGTCAATTGCTTTTATTATAGTCGCCATCTTTAATTTCTTCTGCAGGTTATGTGCTATCGTCGGAAATTCAATCTGAAAGTGAAGTAGTACGACAGATTTCACTTCTATTCACTTTGTAAAACACTGTTGCTAATACTTTTTGCACAATTGTACAATATTTTATTAACACTTTTCTCAGTCGCTCTAAACTAATACCACTTAGTCTTTTTATTAAAGTTTTAATTTGTGTTTTATATCCTTTTACTGGATGTTTGCAGAATTTATTTAAATTAAATACCTTCTCAGCCAATGCATACAATTATTCTGATGTAGCACTGCGTATTAGGTTTTTGTATTGTTTTGCTTTAAAAAACGTTAGATTTGACAGAAATTTGTAGTTTTGTTTAAATTGACAGGGTAAAGCATTTGAACCTGCCATTATTAGCGTTATTTCTGAATGTTAATGTCAGTTTCATTACAAGAAGATACGTTATTTCGCACATACATTGTTGGATTAGGATACTTTGAATAAAGGTCTAGCATATGATAGTTATGTTGGCGTAAACAACAGGCTTTTTCGTATGCTTCTTGAAGATATTTGCGTTTTCCAGGGCAAACCTGTTTAGATATTTGTCCAATAATGCTTCTGTCTCTTGGCACGTCAAATAGTATCAAGTACTTTGTATACAAGCTTGTGGTTCTTAGTTCTTTAAAAAAGGCGGTTTGTAGAACAAGTATAACGCTAGGTCTAAATGGTGAGACAACTAAATATTTTTTGAACTAGTAGTCTTGCTTTAGGATTTGATTTCATAAAGTTTAAATGATCGTGTAAAATTACTAAGCAGGGGCTATTCTCTTCTCCTATGAACTGTTCAATATTATTTAAATTTGATGTTAATGTTATATCTGGATCCGATGCAAAGTCAATGGTAGAGAGTTCTTCTTGCTTTGTATGCACACTAACATAGATTACTTTATTTATTTTTTCACTGATTATCTGCTTACGATGTTTAACCATTTCTAGACAGAGAGTACTTTTTCCTGATAAACGTGGACCACATACCATAGCAGTAAAAGGATGAATAGGCCTAAAATCGACAGTGTCTGATGTTGACATTGTCACAATTAAAATAGTACTGAAATATATTCTAATTTACAACACTTTTTATACTATTTATTTCTAATATTAACATTTAAGTTAACTAAAGATATTACAACTTTTCATGTATACATTTACAACTAATGGTACACTAGTTAACTTTGACAAAATTCTAGGCAAGAGATTTTAAATGTTTTAGATTGGAACCTATTATGTACACAACTACAACCTCGTAGAACTGAAGGTATCATATCTATAAACTTTCTAACTTTTCTATCATTAACTAATACAGAACTAGTTAATATGTTTAGGAAATCTTTATAACTAATGCCTCAATACCTAGAATAAAAATTGTATATACAATATATTCCACAAACCGTGGATCTTCCGCTTTGTAGCGCAGTACAGTTTTCTGCTGAAACTTGTTTTCCACGCCATTGCAGATTACTATATCGTTGAATTGGATTTCCATAAGAGTCAAAATATTCGAAACTGTTTCTTGAAGTCACCCAGTAAGCTATTCAGTGTCGGCCTGGACTCCCCATCTTGTCGGTGTTTTGAATGACAGCTATAGGATAAGTATTTTCTGGGTCCTTTTTGTGCGTCTAACATTGCCGACCGCATTTGATCTGCCGCAATTACGTAGTATTTAGTTTGAGTTCCTTCTAGTATAACTTCAAGACATTGCTGTAGCTGTCCAGTGTTCATTGTCAGGCCGCTGTTGTTTGTCCAAGATCTGTAAAGCAACAGACACATTTTTTATTAACACATCCTGTTATATATTACATTGCAAACAAGATTAAAAATTGTACAAAAACGTGTATGATACTTTATATTTTAACGGTTCATCAAGACTTGTTTGTTCCGGTCAATTTTAATGACGTTTTGGTACCGACTGAAAAGGATAGATGTCACTTATGTTGATAAGGCGGTTCTAAATTTCAATTGTTTTTGAACTTGGCCCGACTTGTTTACACTTAAAGCGTTTGCTAGCGTGGGAACTAGCTCGAATGCAAACAGGACTCGTTCTTTAGTAAAGTTTTTACGATTTATACCATTTTCAAGGCTTAGGTTGGCGGCAGTTTTCTTAAGAGCGTTCAGAGCAAGCCAAAAGTTATCTTCTTCGGCGCCGGCGGCATCTTTGAAACTCAACGGAAGTGTCTTGTACCTTACAGATTCTTGATTCTTAAAAACCGAAATTTTACTTAGATTAAAATGCTGAAGATTGCAGAACCCTTTAGTCAGCTTTCCAAGGTAGACTTCAGAATCTACCAGTCCAAACACTATACTGCGGCAACCGTCCGTTGATACAGTTATCCAATGAGTGCGAGCTGACACCTGATGTTATAACAAACGTTTTGACTTCTGGTTCAAGACATGGGTACTAAATTGTGCTGCTGCTAAGGTTCAGTCGATGCTTCTCAATTGCAAGTAGTTAAACAGTCTGTCTCTTCAAGTACAGTACAGCATTTACAATATCCACACGAAACAGGCAGCCTGAGTACCCTGCCCTTTTTTCAGTTTCAGCGTCAATGCAAAACGCGGGCGGAGATCTGCGCATGATGATTCGTATGTCTGATTCTCCCAGTATCATGCGAGTTTTTTTTAAAAAACCGTGCTTCAGGTCTTTCCACCATTGTAAACGGTTTAGATTCTTTTGCAATATTGTACCGTGCCATGAATCCATCGTTCAGTTTAGTCAACGTATCTGGAGTTGAGTTGGGAATGTATAGCTGATTCAGCATTTTATTTTTCTTTTCAAAAGGGTTAGATGAAAGTTTTTTCTTTAAATAAGATGTAATAGCGTAGTGTTTTGAGTTGTCACTTATGAGCTGACCATTTAGAAAAAATTCCATGTTATTAAATAGACCATAGAATACCATTGAACACGGAGCCACGACGTCAGTTGCTGCGATTGGTTTTCCATCGCTCAGCATAACTTGACAAGTAAGATCCAAAAAGGATTCAAATAAGTTGTAATACTTGCCTAGTGATTTTAATATATCGAATATTAATGGGTTTTCGTTGTCTCTAGGGCTGAGTATAGGGTAGTACGGATGATATTTTGGAGCGTCTGCAATACTAACCTTAGTAGGAGGCAGTTTATTTAGTACAAGGTTGCTTTTAATTCATTTCTTTGATCCCTCGTAAACAGTAGGTTCGTCGTAAAACCCCTGTGTATCCATGATAAGATATGTTTTCAGAGCTGGTAAATTTTTAAAGGTTTTGGTTTGTTGTCGGCTAAATGGTAAATGATGAGTTGAGTAACATACAAGTCTCTATATGTTATTTACGTCTGTATATCTTGCGTCTTCTTCCAGCCCCCGACTGGGCGGATGTTCTGCCTGATTTCTGTTTTCTGTTGTGAGAAATTGAGTTTCGTTTTAAGCGACCCCTGATCTGAGAACGCCTGCGCACAACTTTGCGCTTTGAGCCTCCAGTCTGTGTTCGTTTGCGTACCGCAAACCTTCCTCTAGTTTGATTAGATGGCATCCTGCGTTTTACAGCTGGTTGCTTAACTTTTCTAATGCAAGTTGAACGACAATGTGTGATGCGACACTTGTGTGTACTTTGTCACTTCTTAGATGTCCTTGTGGATTTAATTGGAACTAGATATTCGTTACTGTCTAATCCTAAACCACTTGATGCTGAAGTGTCGGCAGTGCTTGCCAGACCAAAACTTGTTTCTTCTCCGGCTCCCATTTGGCTTTCTTTTAAGACTTCTTTATTAGGAGGTTAAAGTGTAATATATTCGCCAAGTAAGCTAACTCTTCGTCAATTACTTTTATATCGTCTCCGGTTGCTGATTTATAAATATTTTTGCACACAATTTTTCGCATTTTTACAATAAGTGTTAGATTGCAAAGCCAACGATGCCTTGCAAATAATTCATTTTCTATAAATGTTGAAATAGCTTGCGATCAATTTTTTAATGTTGTTACTTGAAAGTTGAAATACTAATGAGCAGATTTTTACACACGAGGCCCTTTTATAGCAAATCGATTTTTGGTTCAGTTTTGAAGCTTGCAAACTTTAAGTTTAGTATGTATATTAGTTAAATGTTAACAATGTTATACTTTACGAGGCCGAAATTGTAATTCAACAATAGTCTGTAAATTTTCCGCAAGCATGACAACGTTACGATATTCGTTTACAAGTGTTATTCGTATAACTTGCTGTTTCTGTGGTTTTAATGGTAGATAAAGTATCGGTAAGAAGTTTTGCACTGTTTTATTGTTGTACTTGTGTGATATGTCCACTGACCGCAGTAATGGCAATGTATGTGTAGCGTAAAGCTGGTTCTCAATCAGATTGCACAACACAAGTAGACGTTTAGCTGGTTCTGTATGTTTAGGCTCTATATCTTTTTCAAATTCTTTGTTTTCCTTTTGCTGTTCTTTTTGTTTAACTAATTCAGGTTTTAATTAGGCAACAACGCTTGATTTAAACACAAAGTTGTCATTTATTCCAAAGAACTTATTAACAAGCGGTGGAAGTTGTACACTAATATTTTCTTCAAGGTAAGGCACTCTTAGGTACCCATCATCGTGTTTAAACTGTACAGTTGTATCACTTCATAATGTTTCAGAAAGTATACGATTTGTTTCATGTACCACATGGTCTAAGTCTAATTCTTCTGGTTCTTTCATTGGAATAAAATTTGCACAACTCCTGAATACGCGTATGTTCATGTACTGGTAATCTACAATTTCTTTGTATTTGTCTTCGTCAAAATCAAATTTAGATTCGTGGACGCTATTATAAAACTTGTTGTGTTGCTGCAAGCCCAGACATAGTGCTATAGGTTCAGGTAACACAACATACTCGTTGTCAGTACCTTCAAACGTTAGCTTTTATTTTGAATTACTTTGATCTGAAGGAAACTCAATTTTTAACTTTATGTCATTATTTGTGGGATCACTCATTTCAAAATTAAATCGCTCAAAACATTTGCAAAAATCTCAGTCTCCTGTTGAAATTTCTTTTCTGAAAATAGGAAAAGTCTCAAAGCCTTGGTGTAACTGTATAACGTTTTCCATACCTATTATTTCTTCAGCTTCAAAATTAAAGTTCGCGCCAACTGGAATAATGTCAAAGTCTGCTTGACGTGTATTATCGTACGGTAAATGGTTGCCAGTCATAAATCTTGATCTGATGTGCTTAAAAAGCATTGAAAGAGAAGAAGGGATTTCAATGATGACACTATTTGATTTTGAATTATTTACAAGGATCATATGTATATCGTCTGGAGTTAGACTTAGGGCCTTTTGTTCAATTTTGAGCGGAATTATTGCTTGACTTTCATCCAATTTGTTGTTTAGTCTACTCATAAATTCATGTAGAATCGTCTTTTGTTTCTGGAAGTTAAGAAATTTCTTCACAGTAGGCTTGTAGTCAAGAAACATTTCTCCCTTAGGCTCTGCGTCAGAGCTTTCTGTTCTACGCACTTTACGCGTTGGGCGTGTCTGCACATGCTGAGGTGACGTTGGCTGAGGGCTGCTAGTGTATTTCAAGCTAACTAATCCAACATTGTAGTTTTGAAGGTTAAGTGGTGTAGGCAGTACAGCAACAAAGCTTGCTGGGGTGTTGCCTGAATATATACTGCTCTGCTGGTCACTGGTAACTGTTATGTATACATTTTCTGTACTTGTAGGATCTCTGTCTAAAGTGAAACAGCAATGCCTGTCAAGTCTTCTGCGTTTGTTGTTAATGTACTGTTTAGTAGCATTAAAAAGATACGGGAAAAACGGTGAATCCATTTTAAGATACTAAGCTCGGCTAAGTTCTTCCTTATAGAATCTGCCAGTATTGCTATCGTGATTTAAATCTTCAAGATAGTAGGTTATAGGTATTGTCTCTACGTTAACTGCTTCAACAATTCTTCAGAGAAATTTTGGTTGTACTAGTTTAGCAGTCAAAAACATAATAACAAGTTTATTTAAAACAATAGTCTATATATAGCTAATACTTTGAAACATAGTAGGTGACAAAAAAGTGAATTTAAAAACAAAATATAACAGTTTTACGACCTTTGTCAAACGTTAGTTTCACACGGCTTATTCGCACACGATCCCCTGGCTTGTACTTGGGTGTCTGCCTCTTAGAATTTTCAATTAAATATGAATTTATGGTTCTCCAGACATCCGTTTTGTTCAAACAATTCACGTTATTAGGCGCCATCTTGATTGTGAAACTTTTTATTGTTTTTTATGTAACCACTAAGGCCAGAAAAAAATCTTTTTTATCTGGAATTAGGATACAATTTTCTCATGTCAGCCATTTCTATATGGACAATATAACTGCGACTACTAGTGAGCAAATTTAAAATTAAAGTAAGATGGTTTTAATGAATCATGTACATTATATACTTAAAATACAATTTACAGATATAAAAGTTTATTTACACTTTTGTGAACAAACTACACTTGCAATTACACACGCTATTGTTTTTATATATGTATTAGTAGATAAATTGTTACAGAAACTATATTATACAAATAACAACAACTTAAAAAATAAACATTCACAAAAATCTTTTAACTTGTGACTGTTCATCAGCTTTAAGGGCGTCGCGGCTACTTTTCTCAAGTTCTTTAAAACAGTCTTCTTCTTTCCATCTAACTGTTATCTCACTTGGGTGGTGAATAGTCATTATTCGCGAAGCCTGAATAATTTCTTTATCTACAATTATAACTTTGCCAACACTTTCAAATCTTGATAATGCTACATATGTTGTACACGCAAACATTTCCTGAGTATCAAGAAACACATCCCTTTTCTACTGTTTGTCCCGGAGCTTTGTGGATTGTAATTTCCCAATTTAAAACCAACAGAAACGCCTGAATTTTAACATACTGTTTAGTCTCAATATCTACCTCGTTTTAATCAATCCGCGAAATTTTGACACCCTGTCCACGAGAAGTAACTACTATATCGCTCCCTTTGTAGTCTGGACAATTTACTACAATTGCTTCAACAAAATTTGTCCAAGCTATTCTGTTCTTGAGAGGACTGTATAGTATATCCACAACGGTTCCATTGCTTCCATTTACCAAACACTGAGTTACATCAATATCACGCGTTAACATTACTGGGGCTCAATCTCTGTAATCAATTTCTAATGGATCCTTGTAAATTAATGTCGTCTTACTAATAATCGGCGGTTTTTCAACAAAGATAGGAAAGAGTTTATGGATCATCTGTCTGCAAAAAACATAAAAGAAACATATAAATTATTATTATGAGTATACATCTTACAATTCCGCATGCCGCCTTATATACTGTGTATTATTAAAACTCTAAATTGTAATATGGTAAATATTTCTAAAGTATACATACTTATTGTGGTTGGCAACATCACGGTTTAGCTCAAACAAATGTACGGAATTTTTAAAGCTTTCGAATTCTTCCTCTTCAAGATTATTTTTCAGAATATGACGTTGTCGCTGTTGCAAGTTGTACAAATCTAATGGGTTACAATTCTAATATCGCAAGCGCATCAGAAACTCGTAATATTGTTGTTGCTGTGGACCATTGCAGTTCTGCCGAAACGGTTTGTGGAATACAAACGCCGTGTCAAAGAAACTGTAGAGTTGTGAAGCTCGCTGCAGATCGTCTGCTGGAGGAAAAATAAACTGCGTGTACAATGCTACATCGTCAACACAGCTACACTGTTGATTGTTGCCGAATGCAAGGACTGTAAGTAATAATTAATAATAATAATTTTATTCATTGAGTCGATTTGGCGTCAGCCTATACAACATTGTTAAGTTTTTACAAAGTGGTTATTTACAATTTGATCAAGGATCAAATGATCCTTAGTAATTTAAATTTAAATATATTTCGGTAAAGGTTTCTTGTGATGCTTTTTTGGTTGTGCTGTGAAAATAAATAGTAGAACTACGTTTTTTATAGAAGTCGTGTAATTATAGTGTCAAGTAGTATTGAGTTTACAGAGCATATATTTCATTTCATTTCTATAATAAATAAAATAACAAGTGAATGGATAAATGGTGTGTAATGTTATAAGTGTTATAGTTGTTTAGTTATGCTGGGTGGGGGACGGAATTATGTTTCCTCGATACAGCTTAGGTAGAATTTTCAGATTCTTAGAGCTTCATCCCAGAAATTGAAGAGTTGCTGAAAGCCCTCTGCGTCAGGGTAGCTCTTGAAGATTGCTGAGATGAGGTTCTCCCTCGTCGGTCTACTAGTAGATAGCTTCCTGAAGAATTTTGTCCGGGGTGGTTTGTAATGCGGACAGTCAAGCATTAAATGAAAAACGTCTTCCACTTCTTTGCCACACAGATCACAGTCAGTACCTTCTCGTTTCCATATTTTGTTCATGCCGTTGAGGTTGGTTGTTTTTCCTCTAAGTACTATCCTAGGAAGTCCTGTTCTTAGGTTTAATACAAATTTAGCCGTGTTCCATTTTATGTTCATCTCAAAGTATTCTGATTTTAATGCATGGGTCTTTATTGTAGCATAGAATTTCATTGCATTGCAGTTCTGCATTCTAAGAACGTCATTGTTAATACAGCTTATTTGGTATTTCTCAATGATTTCATTTCTGTGTTTTGTGAGGTATTCACCGTTAAGGTTTTCAAAAACTTCTCCAAGTGAGGCGTCTGCCAGAAGCTTTTTAATTTGAAGTATCCAGTTATAACGGGTATCTGAGACTTTAAGCTTTAGCGTTTCTTCATAGCAGTTTTTGATGATGCTGTCTTTTTTAGCATTCAGTGTTTTCCGCAAGAATTTAAGCAATGCCTTTAATAATAATAGCTTGATGTTCTGTGCTCCTGTTTCGAGGCGCAGAAAAAATCCAGGGGTGGAGTTGGTAGTGCCTGTGAGCCGTCGAATTAATGCGGTCTGAAAAGTCTCAAAATCCTCGCAGTAGCGAAGGCCCCATATTGGTGCTGCGAACATAAGTACTGAGCTGACTAGCGATTGAAAGAGTTTCAGGTGTATTTCTATGTCTGTTATTTTGGCACGATAAAAGAGCTAAAAAAGCTTTGACTGTGCCGCCTTGGCCTTGCTAAAGAAATGCGTTTTGGCTTCATTAAAAATTCCGCTTTGGGTAAAAGGGACTCCTAAGTAGACGTATTTATTTACTATTTCAAGTGGTTGGCTCTCCCAGTAAAATCTTGTTGAGTTACGTAATTTGTTCCGTTTCCTAAAGATCAAGACTTTAGTCTTGCCTAAGTTGACTTTTAGGTCATTGTTTTTGAAAAAATTGCTAAAGATGTTGATCTGTTTTTGTAGATCTAATTCGTTGGATGAGAGTAGTATTATATCGTCCGCATAGAGTAAAATAAGCAACTGAATCGTAAACATATGAATCCCTTGTATTCCGCTATTTCGGAGAATCTCAGTTATTTTGTCAATAAATATGCTGAACAGAGTTGAAGACAAAGTTTCTCCTTGCAACACACCACCCATTACTTTGATCAATTCAGTAAAGCCTTCCTTACAGCGAACCTTGGTTTTTGCTTGGTCGTACAGTTCTTTGACTTTTGTCACAAAATGGTCACTAAGTCCCGCTTTTCTCAGCCTTGTCCATAGCTTGTTTCTTTTAATTGAATCAAAAGCTTGGCTAAGATCTACGAAAAGAGCAAAGAGCTTGCCTTTCTTTTGCACAGCCGGTCTGTTAAATTGCTTGAGAATACATGTATACAGTGCAAATAAGTGATCTGTGCATCCTCTGCCTTTTCTGTACGCCGCCTGATTCTCTGATAAAATGTTGTTTGTAGAGCAGTATAAGTTTAGTCTGTCCGACATGATGTAGGTGTAGAGCTTAGTTATGGTGTTAATAAGAGCGATGGGCCTGTAATTACTTGAAAGGCAGTCGTCACCTTTCTTGTAGATTGGTGCTGTAATGATTTCCCCCCACTCTTCTGGTATCTGTTCATGTTGGGCTTTATTGAGGATTTGAAGTAAGTAATCATAAGAAGTGCAGTCTAGGGTTTTCCATACCTCGTTAGGTATGCCATCTGCGCCTGGAGATTTGTTGTTCGCTAGTTTGCTGGTGGCTCTTAGCAACTCCGTTATAGTAATCTCTCCGTCGAGTGTAGGTGACTCGTTTGCAGTCAGTTTTGGGTCTTGGCTGACCAATTCTACTTCATTTGCGTTCACGCTTACAAATACAGATCTAAAGTGTACGTCCCAAGTTTCTTTTGTAATATGATTTGTTCTAAAACAGTATTTCTTGTCTCTGAAAATATTTATGGCTTTCCAGTACCCTGTCGAGTCCTTGCTGTGATGGATTTCTTCTTGAATTTTACTGTAGAAAGTTTGCTTTTTGTCACAGCAAAGACTAAGGTATTTCTTCTTGGCTTGTAAACAGCGGTCTAGATTGTCGGTGTCAGGGTATTTTAAACATTTGGTTTCTCTATATTTATGGAGGCAAGAAAGTGTTTTCCTTTTAGCTTCACTACATTCCTTGTCAAACCACTTCGGATCAAAGTTTTTTTTGTTATTGTCCATTTCTGATTCCTTGGCAATCTGATGTATTAGCTTCTGTAGTTGAGTGTAGCTGCAATTGCTAAAGTCAAGCTCTGTACTGTTAATTTCTATATTTTGTCGGAACATTAAGGCCTTGTCTTTGCACCATCTTATGTTTTTTGTAGGTATGGTTACAATCTGTCGTTCATCTTTGTTATTTGTTTGAGAACCTAAAAGTATAGGAAGTTGGTCAGATTCTATACACTCAATTACTTTCAAGTCTTCAAACTCGTCAATAATATTGCTGCTGCTAATGCATAAGTCGATTAGACTGTGTCTGTTATGCCCTATGTATGTTGGTTTCCCAGATCTGTCAGAAGTACTTCTGCCGTTCAAGATTGCTAGCTGATATGTTAAAACTAGATCAATCAGTTTTTTGCCACGTTTGTTCACGCTGCCGTCAGTTGTGTTTCGTATTTGGTTAAAGGTTAGCGTGGTAATAGTTAAATTCTGGAATATTCCTACTCTGCTGTTAATATCACCCATTAGAATGTACTTTAAATTGTTTGTGGCTATAATTACTTCAAACAAATCGTCAAGGACTGTCAGTGCAGCAAACGGATATGCAGCTTTAGATGTATCTACAAGCTTCATAAATTTGTCAACAAAATGCAGCAGCCTAAGCCCAATTGTCCCAACTTTGTCAAAAACCAAGACTTTGACATTTCGAAACCTTGCTTTATCTTCCCTCAAAATTCCATTTCTAAGCTGATCAGTTATTGTTCCTGAGTTATACGGTTTGATGCGAAAACATGAATGAAATGTGTTTCTACGGATATTTAAAGCACAAGAACCCAAAAAGCAACATACGGGAAACGAAAAAATTTAATCCTGAATTTGTTTTTGAGACAGCATGTATTGAACCGATTTAAGAGTTTGAGTTTTACCAGATCCTGGAATACCAACGATTATCATTCGTAGAGGGTTGCGATTAAATTTTTTGTCGGGCAAATCAATTTGTGTTCGTAGCAATTCAACAATACGTCTCTGCTGGGGGCCAAGAAATGTATATGGAATCTCTAGGGGTGTATAGAACTGCATGATTTGTGACTGGTATATACTTTAAAAGTCTTCGCGATTGTTAACATACAATGGTTTGCTTTTACAGGATTTATCGCTTATTGAGTTAGTTAAATCACATTAACATTTGCAATCAATATTATCTTTTAAGTTGAGTCGATGTTTATATAAACAGTTTTTGCAAAGAGTATGGTTGAGGTTTAACGCATAAAATCGTGATGTTGGTATTATACCTGAAAGTGTGCGGATGTTTTGCAAAGACTTGTGTGCCAGAATCGTTTTTTTTTATACTGTTCCAACATTAACTTTGATTCAGCTTCAAATTGATGTGTAAGTTTCTTGCATGAACAACATTTGACGTGTCTGCAGGATATGTTTCTCAGAGGTTCAGGTTCTGACCGTTCAGAAGAACTGTTGATGGTCACTATTCGGTCTCTTGGTTATAACCAAAGTTTATCATCTTAAAGATTGTTGACAGGAAGTCACTGGATCTGAACGGACATATAAATAATTCCTCCTTAACAAGCGCTGCAAGTAACTCGAAGCTGCAGTTGGCTGAAATTATTTGTATGACATCTTGCATTTAAGCTATGGCTGCAATAACTTTTCTCCGGCATTTTGCTCCACAAACTTTTCTAAGATACGATAATGGCGCCATAGAATTGACAGTTTACAATTGCAAACATTCTACAATGGAGAAAATAGAAACCATTCCAGACGTCCTAGCGATCTGGATCCAAAGAAATATCCATTTCTTAGTTTAACCCAACACCTAGAGTCCAAGTCTTAATTTTAGTTTCATCCGCTATCCAGATTCAGGTTTTAAATTGTAAATTTTCTAGTCTGTCAGCTCCAAGTGAGGTCCAAAGTTTCAGCAGGCCCAGTAAAATTTTCGAACATCCAGAGTCCAAGTCTCAATTTTAGTTTCATTCGCCATCCAGATTTGGGTGCAGAGTTGTAAATTCTCCAGTTTGTCAGCTCCAAGTGAAGTCCATAGTTTCAGCAGACCGAGAAAAAGTTTCAGCGTCAAGCGCCCAAGTCCTGATTTTAATTCCATCCACCATCCAGATTTGGGTGCCGAGTTGTAAATTTTCCAGTTTATCAGCTCCAAGTGAGGTCGAAAGTTTCAGCACGCCCAGTAAAATTTTCGAACATCTAGAGTCCAAGTCTGCATAGAGCTGTTGTCCCTCAGGTGTTCTGCCAGCCAGGAAATGGTCGTCTCCATCAGTTCACAAAGGGTCTCCAGACATCATCAGAGAGGCAGGGTAGAGGCAAGTCCAGTAGTCCGAGTCCTTTGGATGCTGAGCAGCAAAAAGACTAAAACTTAAATTCTCTATGCAATAAATTCAAAATAGAAAATAGTGAGGCACATGGGACGAGTGGGAGTTCAGCGAGGCTAGGCGTATTATAGACCAATAGAATTACTGCAATAAAATTATCCCTCACTATACATTACAAAACATTTGCTTTAAGTCCCAGAGGAGAGAAGGTGGTTTTCGAGTTGCGCTGAATGCCAAATTTGGTAAGCAATAAACTGTTATAGCTATAGACATATAATCGTGATCATTGTGAATTTAAATTCATTCTGGAGCTGACTTTAGGACTGTAACTACCTCTCTACCTCTTGCAATACCCTGGACAAAGTACTGAAGTTATAAGGACATAGCTCGGATGGACACACACACTCAGGACCAGCTCACCTCTGATGAAACCATGGCGCCTGCAATTGCAAATTTGGCTTTTGAGGACGGACGAAAAAGACTTGGATAGCTTCCTGCTCTAACCATTGGGATTGCAAAGCCTTGACTTGGAGAACAACAGACCCTGCATCGATTTGCTGCATCATTTTCTGGAACTGACGCACAACCTGGACCATCAACTTGAACATCTGACAGAACATTTGTATCTGTTTTGCAGAATCTCGATCTAAAATCCAAGAATTGGGAGTTTTTTGAGACATGAGACTCTCAGAATATTGGAAATGAAAAGACGGTTCGAGCCATTTACAACCCAGAGATAAGGACGCATTTCTACTACATTAGACAACGAAATGGAGAACATATTAGGCATTCAAAAGTCTCGTTTTCTTTGTTTGAGAGCTATTTTAGCCTTAAATGGGCTACGCAGTTGCTTGAGGAACACAGAATCCATCAAACACCAGGACGAAAGCTAACTGACCACCTGCTCTACTTTGACGGACAGCTTGCCGAGTTCATGTGGGACGAGTCAAAGGATTGTTTAAAACAAATTCTGTTTTGGAAGAACCCACACTTTTCCCTTCGATCTGTTTCTGTCCAGTTTTCGTTTAGCAACTTTACTAGAGCAATAAAAATGTTGATCAACGACAACATTTCTAAAAAGTACGCTCAGCAGTTTCCAAACTATGGCAGGTCAACTATTTCATTGACGTTAATTAAACTGAACGAGGTTGTTCATTACATCACCCAAACAAACGCACAAGTAGCAGCAAAAGGGCCCTCCTATGGCCTGCTTTTCAGTGATCAAGCATTTTCTGGACCACAGTTGACGTTGCCAGACCTAAGTACTGCCTACACGGAAAACATTAACTTGCACAATGTGCCCCAATAAATACAACCAAGTACATTGGACACTGAAAACGTGGCAGCAAATACTGAAATGCATAACAGCGGAGCAGTGTTACCTCCAAATTCACCAGCATTCAAACCAGTGTTCACGATTGATTGGCAACAACTGCTTTCTGGTTTTCCACCGTCGCCTACTCTGTCAATGGAATGTCATTCTGGATCTACAGACGACATATTAGGAGTATCTGAAGAATCTAGCAATGATGCTGACGATGAAGACGATGTAGACAACAACTAATAAATTCAGTTTATATATTTAGCTGTGTGCTTACTGATTTGTCGTAGTATGTAAAAAATTCATTAGCAAATTTTCGTTTGTTTTTTAATAACTTATGTATTGCAAGTTTGCAGCGAGCTTGGTTAAAATTTAATGAGTGTTGATAAAATATTTAGTTTTACTCTTTAAAGTTTCAATATAATTTTAATTTCAAAGAAAATATAAAACATTTAAAAAATGCATTCCCAAAATTTAAATATTTTAAAGTGCGCCAAAAAAAACTGTACAAATGTAAATTGTAAAATAGTTTGTGGATACGATATGTTTGTGAGGTATTGTAAACTGCAATTTTAAAATAGCTAATCACGTTTTAACCTGATGCAAACACATTTAGGCAGCAAGTGTAAACAGTTGGGCAGGCCACATCATATCAATAGACAACATATAAACGTTTTAGAAGTTCATAGTTTCTATTGCGGCAGCACACGACAATTTTTAGAAACTCCAGACACATTTAGGCAGCAAGTGTTCACAGTTAAGAGCACCACATGATATTATTAGAGAACATGTAAACGTTTTGGAAGTTTATTGTTTCCATCGCGGCATCACACGAAAGTTTCCAGAGACTCCAGACACATTTAGGCAGCAAGTGTGCACAGTTGGGCAGACTACATAATATCATTAGAGAACATGTAAACGTTTTGGAAGTTTATTGTTTCCATCGCGGCATCACACGGAAGTTTCTAGAGACTCCAGACACATTTAGGCAACGAGTGTGCACAGTTAGGCTATCTGCATCATATCATTAGAGAACATGTAAACGTTTTGGAAGTTCATATTATCCATCGCGGCATCACAAGGAAGTTTCCAGAGACTCTAGACACATTTAGGCAGCAATTGTACACAGTTGGGCTAGCCACATCAAGAACTTTGAGAGACATCAAGACCGTCAGGAAGTTTGAGACACGCAATCGCCGACATCTGGTTCCAATAATCCAAGTCCAGTCCTTGATTTGCATTTTTCTTCCTCAAGTCGGTGGTGGTCCACGCCAAAAGTTTCAAAAACTTGATCCAAAGTCCATTGCCAGAGTCAGCTTTGAGGTTTAGCTCCAGTCGGCATCGCGGTTCCAATCCTGAGGAAAAATCCATGACGAGAGAGAGAGAGAGATCACGAGTCCACATCCCAAGCTCCATCCATCCATCCATCCATCCAGACAGGCTAGGCAGGCAGGCAGGTAGGCAGCAGCAAGAGAGACGGGAGAGCCAGGCATGCAGTACTTTTTAGTACTGGCAGTGATTGAAAAATGAAACCTGTAATATAGTTTTGCAGATGAGCAGATGAAGGGGCGAATGGGGAACACAAATGACTGGGAGCTGTATTAAGTAGACGGCGTATACTACACACAGTGTGGCTCTTATCTACTACGCACCCCTGTATCGTTCTCGTCCTTGCTCACACAGCCTCACTTACGAATTCGTCCACTGCGACAGCACACAGAGCACATCAGGCCTTGCCATACTACCTAATAGCAACACGGGCTATTTAATTTTTATTTTTTATGCAGTTTTCCGTTTTCGTCTTTTTTTCCTCACTCACACTCTGAATATACGGGGAATGTGAAACGCTATAATTTCCGATCGCTTCCCATCATTTTCACAGCCCCATCAGCATCATACGCTCCCTATCTCTTCCCATACTGTAGCCCACATCCTTTCTCACATCTCCTGTGTCCCCACCGGGTACCACCCCTCACCCCTACCAGTCAACCCCTCCCCTAAATAAGTCATTTTACACTACTTCTATCTACTCGCGTGAACGTCTTGTTATTGAGTTTTTTTAAAGATAGTAATTATGCTGACGTAGTAGAAAGTTTAATTTCTTACATAGATAGTTGTAAGAAGAAACTACTTGTAGATAAATCAGACGGAACACAAAGTTCCAATTCAACAACAAGTGGAGCCAAAGACTGAGATGATGAATCCGAAGATTCCTCGAATGAAGAAGAGGAAGAAGAAGAATCGCTGTTTTACTGAAGTGACACAGACTGGCAAAATACGGAAATTGATTACGGAAAAGATGAAGGAAATCCATAGAGACACTTTACGGGAAGATAAGATCGAAACGACTGATGTTACGGAAAAAATGAATGCAGAAGTTATAAATGCAGCGATTGTAGTAAAGCAGCGTAACTGAAATGATTTCCTGGATATAAAGTCTGGTCCAGCGGCAAATGAACTGGTAAGGACGACTCTCTCTATGACGCAAGTGATGAATTTATCCTTTGGAATTCGAAGAGAGACTGTAACTGCTGTGATTACAGAAATGACTTGCTCTGCATCGGTGTAAGAAATCGTGACTCAGCGGATCCATGAATTATCGAATGACATTGGTCTGTTAAATAAAACCGTGAATGTAAGTGTAATGCAAAGAAAAACTGTACTTGAATCTGAATCGTCACAAATTAATTAAAATAATAGTAATAACTCACGCGTATGAATTACTATTCCATAGGCTAAGTATGTGTGAATTAAAGAAGAAATATAAAATATTCCAGAGGAATAAGAATAAAATAGGTCTTACTCGTCCAGCTTCCAGTCTCGGATTGTTCTCTCTTTATTTTACTTCTAATAAATAGAACTAATGTTTGTTAATTTTGGTATACGAATGTTTACATGATTGTAGGTCCAATTGATCCACTTACAGTGGCAATGACAAATAACTATACAGTACATTTACAGATACTACATATATTAAATGTGCTGTCATAATTTATTCATATCCCGTATTGGAAAATACAATGTGCTTCGGTGACAAACCGTCACGGCAATCAAATATGCTCCGCTTGAGTCATAAAGATGTGCAGAGGGACGAAAGTCCCTCCGTCAGCAATAAACTGTGAAAACAGTGTACAATTATAAAAATAGGCCAAGTGCCATATCTTAGACTTCCTAAATAATATAATATTTCAAGAATATTCATCTCCATGTTAAAGAGAGGTTACAATTTAGCAATTAGTCAGAATGTAATCTAGATATCACAGTCTGAATCTAGAATGATTTCCTCTCTTATTTTTTAAATATAATAATAATAATATTAATAACTTTATTTAAGAGCTAATTCGACCTTTGGTCCTTTCAGCTCGTCATTTCTTTGATAGTACAGTTGTCACATCCAAAATAAATAAATGCATAAGTATTAACACTTTTACATTCAAGACGCGTTCACATCAATCTACTGCGAGGTATTTACAATATTCCTTCATTACTTGTTTTCCATAGATATTAAAACTCATTACAGAAGTTTCTAATTTTCACAACTTCATCCCAAAAGAAATACCATGGTTGAATATTTTTCCCTGCGAAAAACCCTTATTTCTAATATAACTATTCACAAATAATAATAAAATTGATATTGATCCGGAATGCAATCCTATCAATTCTATAGATTCCAATGTTGCATTTTCTTTACAGTAAATTAACAATGATGTTCTTCGCCCTCCTCACTGAGGCAAGTATATAATATCTATGTATCCTATGTTTAGCTATACACCCAATATGTATCCTTATTTTAACAAATGGTGATTTAATTATAAATGTGGGTGGTAATGTTGTAAATGAGTTAGTACCAGCTGCTTTTTCAGGAACTTGCCAAAAACCAGCAACACGCAAGGTAAAACAAAGATTTTATGGCAAATATGTTTATATATCAAGCCAGAAATGTGTCGATCTGTACTGAAAGCGTTTCCAACAATGCACTGTGCGTTTTTTGGACATTTACAAAAATGAAAATGCAAAACTTTGAAAACAAGAAGATTTTTAATTAAGGCAACTATACGCAAGTCTGGATCTATGTCAAACGAGAAGATTAAATTGAACCTCAATTA
Organism: Dicyrtomina minuta; assembly: GCA_949802685.1. NCBI lineage: Eukaryota > Metazoa > Arthropoda > Collembola > Symphypleona > Dicyrtomidae > Dicyrtomina > Dicyrtomina minuta. The sequence goes on from CATKUY010000477.1 coordinate 250,522, forward strand.
CATTAACGTCCTTATTGCAAGGACCAAATTGAGCCTACTGACAAGATCGAGCATTTGTTTGCCGTACATCACAAAACGTTTTCAATGCAGAAAAGTGGGGATTTCTTGAGAAGGATTGTTAGTGGAGAGAAAAAAACTAGCCTGGTACTGAATTCGAGTATTTTAAAAAGAATTAACACAAATTATATAAAAAAAATCGTTAGCGCAAATCTTTTGAAGTTGCTGCTATTTTAATATTTCTTTTCACAGCTTTTTATGCATAGTGCACAGGTACTAAAAGCAGGAGCGAAACCATTACTAGAGGGCCCTTTGAAGGAACAATTTGATCGTTGGTTTTCAGAACTAAAGTTAGATATAAAAAATAAAAAAATAATTGTCGTTGAAGACTGGTTTTTCTAAAAATAATTGTGTGTTAAAAAAAGAAATGGTATAACGAATGAATAAAATGGAGAGGAAAATATTTCGAAATGTGGAAGTTTTGGTTTTCAGATTATTATAAAGAGAGGACAATAAAATTAATAAAATAAAAAAGATAATAATTAGTATTGCAACTATATATCGTTTGTACTGATTTCAATATGCTGTTTGGAATGATTCATCATGCTACAGTGCTGATTCTACGAAAAACCAGAGTGAAGAAGAAGAAATAACAGACTAAAGGAATTAAGCCAGAGGTGTATTTGAGTTTGATTTTGAAATTAAATTAAGCTGAAGGAGTATAAAGTTTGTAGTCCAGACTGGTAGTCAAGACAATATACAAAACAATTAACCTAAAAAGAAAACAAAAGAAATACTTAATCATAGAATTGACAATAATAATAATTATTAATATCGAGCCTAATATGTGCCATAAATAACTGTTCTATAACATAGGTGGTTAGTACTAAAATAAAGCTCACTATACATAGTAGCATGATGAATAACTTATAATCAATATACGAAAAAAAAAATTAATTGGGCTGCGTGGCAATCTTGTATATGCAACCAGCTGCCAATATTTAATAATAATGTTTTGTTTACAGCATTAAATGCTATTCTAGATATTGTACTAAAATTAACTTGTTTCTTAAATTAATTAATAATTAGGGGTTTTGTGTTTTCGTTTTTTAGCATAAAGGCTATGGTCGAAGATTTTTACCAGTTATAAAAGTTTTATAATTTTGACCTGTGAATTTTGTGTATATAAATAGGTTTGGAATTAATTAAAAACAATTTTATTGTTTGTTAAATACTCGGAGTGTGTTTACCCAAAAAAAATAATCAATTGCCTAATTTAAGTAGAAACGTTGTTTGTAGTATTGCAAAAAAATAAAAAATGTGTAGTAATTTTGCATAATATAAAATATCTTTGGTATTGGTGGTAAAAAATCAATAATTTTAATAATGAATGTGCAAAAATTGTGTAAAAGGTGGTTACTAGAGGCGCAAAATAGAAAAAAGAGCAAATAACTGGCTTGCATTTTATAAATAAATATATAATTCATACTGCTATTTAGATAAATATTTTCTCGAAAAATAATTGTCTGGACTATGGTAATGGACTATGCTAAGCTGAGATTACAGGAACTAATCCAGGTAAATGTAAAGATATTTTTTATAACGTAAAAACCTATTGTAGAAAAAACTGTGTAAATTTCCAAAAACGAAATCATGTTAATATGTTGGAATCAAGAAATATCGTCAAAAATGATAATTTCAGAGTTAAATCCAAGAAAAAAATCTAAGAGTTGATTTAAAAATAAGGATCCAAGATAAGAATCTAATAGTAGAATCCAGGATAAGAATCCAAGATAAGAATTCAAGTTAAGGATCCAAGCACTAATGCTTTTTATAGCGCTGATCAGATGCTAATACTATACATTACAGCCGTTAGATAGCTTGGGTAGTGAAAAAAATATCTTGAAATAAATTAATTATTTTATCACATTATGTTGCAAAAAATCAAGACATAAGTTGTAGGTACTGAAATATTATAAAAATGGAGTCTTAAATATAATAAAATTTGGCAAACCAACCAATAGTAATGTTTTGTGATCAAACTATGTAGTGTCATTTGTACGTGTCTTTTGATAGAAGCTAAATGTGTTACGTAATTATGATGTCGTGGATAACATAGTATATAGAATTAGTACTTAAACTTTATTTTTAGATCAGTAAGACTTCGATGTTATACGTATTAGTGTCTCTACTATGGTTTAATAAAAATACGTTATTCTTGTATTATAGAATTAGTATCCAAAAGTTATTATGGTATTGTACAGAACTATTTAGGCAAAAACATGCTTTAAAAACAATTTTCTAGAATACATGATATATATATACATATATATATATATGGTCCCATTTAAATACTTTAAAAACTCCAATACACAATTCTGAAACTGTTAAAAGTAGTATTACCTATGGATTTTTAACTATGTGAAACTCATTACCTAACAGTCTTCGAGATTTTGACATCTTGAAATACCGTAATGAACTAGTTAAGTGGATTATTAACGAACGAGAATATTAATATCTGCATTATTTTTTTGTTTCCTAAATTGTTTTATATATATATATATATTTTGTCATTTATGCGTGTCTTATAAGCATTTATACTTATTTTTATTTTCTATCGCTATATTATTTTAATATGTTACTGTATTTATTATTTTACTTTTCTTCAAAAATTGAACTATCGCAATTTTATGTCTCTACTCTGTAGCTTGTTGTCCGGGATTTGAAACCATTTGTTAAGTTCGATGCACACCTCAGACAATTGAATAAATACATATACATATATATATAACAATAAAAATAATTTATTCACTGAGTCGATTTGGCCGCAGTTCATACAACATTTGTTACTTACATTTGGTTATACAAGGATAATGTTCCTTGGTTAAATATTATATACATAATATAAATATATATAAATATTATATTGTTTAAATATATATACATATATACATATATATATATATCTATATATATATATATATAATGTAATAAATAATATATATATATATTACATATATTACACATATACATACATTAATACATATATAATTGACCAAATAATTCTGCAACTTCTTCAAAATGAATGCGAAACTCATCGGATTAACATAATCACTATAGGTTTGGGACCTGAATTTGAGGCGAACATCAAGAAATCAGCAGTTAATACTTTACATGAATTACAAAATTTTCTTTTCATCGAGGATAACAAAGAAAGCAAAGAATAACAGAACTCGAGAATTGTTTCGAAAATATCACTAAAAATGTGCAACCCTATCTAAAGCTTTACAACAGAATGAGTACAAATTAACGCTGCACAATAAATACCATACTATTCAGGCCCGAATCTAGGAATTTTTTTCGGGGTGGGCAAATGCAAAAAATACGCCAAATTATTGTGTTTTTTTGAATTTTCCCGTCTTATCTACAACAAATTAATAACTTTCGGGGTGGGCAACTGCCCGGATGCCACCCCCTGGATCCGGGCCTGATACTATTCAACCCTTGTAACTATTATACATACATATTTTTTAGACCTAGGATGTAAGGCTCGTCATTTTTTACCTAATTGGATCAAATAATTTGTCAGTTAGTTGACAGATAACGTTAATTTAACCAATTTACTAATTGTATGATTATGTCCTTTCCTCATGAAATAGCTTATTGTATTTGTCTTATTTGTCGATTATAATTTTACACTCGAGTCGCAAAAATGTACTTTGAATTACGAATAAAGGCTTACAAGAATTTCACTTCGAAACGCTTCAAAAGAGTAGATAAATACGTATTCCAGTCTAGAATACTATAAAAAATTGGCGTTTTTGTTGAAATTTATCAGAATTAAGAATTATTTGATTAGCTAAAGATTATGATAGCTAATTATTAGTGCTAATGGAACAAAAGGGTGACTCAAAGCTCTAAATAATCATTTTTTATGTGAAATTATTTGTTTCAACAACCAATTTTATTTAAATTTAATCGATGAGTTATGATTTGCGACAAAGTATTTTTAACTGTGCGCTGAAATTAGCTAATAAAGTGTCAAAAAATCGTATAATGATTATGATTTGACTTAAAATATCACGTTATGTATTGCTAAACTCATGTTATGTGAACTCTACAATATTACTAATTTAGCAAAAAATTGTAGGTATTTTGGCACGAGAATAAATGCCTAGTGGTATTATAAAGAGCTGAAAGTAATAACGACAAAATAGATAATCAAAGACTGATAAAAAAAGTCGTTTGATGAAAAAAAATTATGTTGGACCTACCTATGTAGTAATGAGTAGAGGTGATTACATGGCATAGTATGGTATTAAATCTAAAAGTAAGAAAACTAAATCATTGGTATTTATATCTTTTACGCTACAAAGCTTTAAAATCTTAAGATAAATACTTCAGTTGTTGAAGCAAACTCTATACTAAGATATTTATTTAATAAAATCGAAGAATAAGAAAAAATACTAAACATAACTGATCATGACGACGTCACGGCAATATAACACAACTAAATGGTAGCTCTGAGCCTCTAAACATATACGCGCTGTCTTAATTTATTATTAATATTAGCACAGCCACTTCGTTAATTTTTAGTTCGTAATATTCAACTATTAAGTCTGTTTTGTTTGACATATACTTCTCTTTTAACTCAATATGATGGATGTAGTCAAATATTTTTATACCTTTTTAATAATATTATGTATAGACATTACGCAAATACATTCCCTGGAAAATACAACCCGATTCATCAGCTACTGGACACAGACAATTCGCAGCACCATGGTCTGAATGGCATTATTTCTTTCAAATATCTACTGCAGCATTTTTTTTTAATAATAGGATCTTGCATGTGGTATGATGGAAATTCTGACTACGAGTGAACTTTACCGTAGGAATTGTAACGCCATTGTAGATGGTGAAACATAGTGTCCCTAAATATAGCTAACGTAGTCCTGAATGGTTATATTCCTGTGGCTACCTTGTTTTTGGGATAGTTAATTGAGAAATGGAATAGGTTATAATGGAATGTTTTAACAAGTGATATCATAGAAGATCTATTTGATAGTATAGTCGATAGATATCAAACTATAAAGAAGTATAGGGTGCCAAAAAATAACAACTAGTTGATAGTCTGTTGTTGTACGTAAAATATTTGATAATCCTTCACATGAGATAGCTTTAGATAGTTATTTGATAGTGTTAGAAAAATTTTGTAGGTGGTGTGTAATTATAACGGTTATTGCAGCCTTTACGTCGAGTATCGGTAGTGGTGTATAATTAATAGACTGACGTGTTTGGAAAAATAGCGTAGAGGTTGCCTAGTTTTGCAGGAGCAAGGTAGGTAAATTTGGATTTACTGTTTTGTTATGACTGTAGGTTCATAACATTCCCGGTGACTAATGCCATGCTTAATAAAATCTAAAGAGTCTGAAAGAACGAGTAATTTCGTCCGTCGTGTATGCAAATGTTTATACAATCAAGTTCAAAAACTGATTAAAACGTTCGAAATATTTGTTTAACTAGTCAAAAATGACCAAAATTGGGTCGACTTAAGAATCTGAGGTATCCGAGGCACTGGATCTGAGGATTTTATTTTTGTTTGTTGTTCTGGAGTAGTAGGTAAGCAAACGGGAGTTGAAGTCATCAACTTTCATAAAAACGAGCTATAAAAAAAATAGATTTTTGTTGGGAAATATGTTATTTTTCAAAAACTTGGTCCTAATGTCAGGACTTAAATATGCGTCAAGTATAGTTTAAACATAGACGCGTGTAAAAAGAGTAAAAAACGCCGTTACATTGGAAAAAATTTGTTTTAGACATTTTTTTGTTACTGAAACTGAAAGCTGCCTATTTAATCTGAAGAAAGTCATTATTTATAAAAATTATCACAATTCATGTTTGTCGCGTATTTTTTCGTATCCTTTGTTTTCTGTCGTTATGCAGCACCCTAAATCTTATTTGTGTAACCTTAATGTTGTCCATTTATGTTGCTACGTATAGTATGTATATCTCTATAGAACATATATATGATCCTAAAGTCTAAAACAGAACTTATCGTTAAAGAAAATAATACATACAGAGTAAGTATAAAAAAAAGTATATGTATACACATAAGTATGTTCTACATGACCTGAAACCAATATGGATTGTTGCTGTGCTTGAATGTGGATGTTTTTAAATAAAATTAATGGATTTAAACGTGAAGTTTTACAAGTTAAGTCTACCAGATCAACTGAAAAAGTAAGCTAACGCGTCGGAAGAGTTTAATGGGTGGAACTGTCTTAGAAGTGCATTGGACTGCATAAAAAAATCTTTTGCTACAATAAACTTAACATTCAACCGTCAACTGCGATATGCTAAGTTTTATATAATCATACTACTTACAATATAGGTATTAACAGAAGCAACTTATGGTGTAAACAATTCAGGATATGAATGTTAATGAGCTTTTATTTCAAATTTCGTGTCTGCTTAGAAGTAAACTACGACAGGGTGTAGTTGTTACTAGTTGAAAGCCACAAATGTGTGGCAAGTTTCTTTTTAGTTTAAGAAAACATATGTGAAATTTTGAAAATTAGATATGTAAAACGAGATACGTGTAGTGACGTAGAACGTATGATAATGTTAAAAAGTAATTAAACAATAAAAAAATCACATATGGGGTGTAAGTGTATAGTTTTTAAATTATGTTTTTACTTGTTATGAGAAAAATACTCTGAAGTAGTGTTGGCAGGTTTTAAGTAGAAAAGCTAATAAAATAAACGATTTAAAAAGTATGTGGTCCTATTAGTTAAATAGATGTAGGATAAACATGTGTTGTATGTAATGTCACTTTGAATAATACAAAAAGGATCTACTAATAAGGTAATTAGTAGTTGGTCTGCTTTTTGTATTGAAGCTTGCCGACACTAATGACTGCCATTCACTTGAGAAAATAATTCGTGGATGCTGCGTAGGTAAACTATGTGGGGTGGAAAAAGTGATAAGAATTAAACTAGGTGCTGCTTAAGAAAAATGTAAAACTGAAAAAAAAATGCGTGATAAAATATAACAGAAACATGTACATGTCGTTTTCAACACGACTAAATTGGGTCTTAAACCCAGAATTTCTGTGCGTATAAAAAAGTGAGCTTGTGATGGTAAAAAATTCATTTGGTTTTTTTCATTTGGTTTCTAACTGCGTAGAAGTTTTTATCATTTTATTTGTAACGCTAAAGAAACTGCTGTTAGTAAGTGCGTTGTTGAACTGTAAACGTAGCTGACATTCTTGTTGACCTCGAAGTAAACAGAAGATTGGAAAATGTTGCTTGTGGTTACTACTTTATGTGTAACTGAGCAATAATGTAATACGTATGAGTGTAAATGGTAAATATGTGTATCATGTAAAAATTTTAAAGCGTGGAGAGGCTAGTTCCCGTGTACTTTAATTTCTAATATGCTTGACTATATACTATATTTTATTTTGTTTATATTACACATTATTAAAATATCCTATATAATTTGTTAGGTTATGCTTAACTATATTCACTATTGTAAATGGCTTATATATGCTAAAAATCTTACTGATAACTTTCGAAAGTTTCAGATAAATTAATCTTACTGTAAGGCATTAAGTGTAACTTATGTAACTTTGTAATTACCTATAAAACTAAATTTAATTTAACATAACCTGGATAATTAGATGTTCAGTTAGAGGCTGGATGTAATGTGTGTATTCATAGACTTTGCTGAACCTTGCAGGAGAATACGGGACGACAGATGTTTTTTCAGAGTCGGCAGAAACCCAATGAAAACGATGTGGTGGTGAGAAGTTGGGGCTGTGAAGGTAGGTAAGTGGAGAATAGTGAAATCCGGAGAATACTAGAAATTTTTAGATGAAGGTGGAAGTGTTGAGAAATTCCCGAAGACAGATAAATGAATTTGAAACAGCGGATGAAATGGTATGGCTGATAGCTGATGAAAGTAATAATGCCAAGTAGTTTACCTAGTCGATGACTATCTCCGCAAATAGAATCAGACTGAGGATAAATAGAGAAAACAAAATCAAATTAGAAATGTACTGAGTTTTATTCCACAATGGAATTTTGACGGATCCGTTTTTGTTGATCAGGGAATAATGATTGACGTCGCTGAGAAGGTTTTAATCCGATAGTTGGTCTAGACAATCTTGAATTTAATAGAATTTTAGAGAGTTGTTGCGTGAGTATGCCGCAAATCGTTGATTCGCTTTTAGTTGCTAAGATGAGGTCTTTTATGGTTTTGAATACTAGCTGTTGATAGATAGTTCGATAGTTCGAATATAAGCTGATAAATCCTCAGTGTTTAATGATTTATCCTGGGTTTGATTTTTTGTATTTACAGCCAGGCTAAAAACTGACATAGTTGGAAGCAATGCTAGGTGAAATAAACAAAAACGTCAAAAATGTAACTTTTGTGATTGAAATTTGATGATTGTTTGGGCGTAATTATTACGCATTGTCCAAAAGGATAGTTGAAGGGAAAAATCGTAGTAGAACTGGTTTAAGTATAGTTTAATTGCGTGTAGACGAAGGTTAAGAATGGTGGTTTGTACTGATGTGGAATTCACTGGAGTTTTGATTCAATTTAAAGTATCAATTGATTTTCGCAGATATTCATTGATGTCGGGCTTGTACTTGTGCAGGATGTGAAATGGGTTTATAGTAGCGATGATGCAAGAGTCTATTTAAATCGTTGAGTTCTTCGATGATCGAATAATTAATGTGAAGTATTTGCGGGTTTAAAGATGGAAAACTGGAAGTTGAATCCATTGTAAGTTTTAGTAAGTATACAGGACTGTTAAGTATATATTAAAGTGATGATAGCAGATAGGCAATTTTAGTTTGCTGATTTAAACGTGTTTTAATGAATAAAATTTAGAATACTTCTTTTAAACAAAATTTCGATTTTGAAAATAAAAAAAACAATAATGAATTATTTAGAGTCGTGCTGATCGGTTACATACTCTTGAACCATCATTTTGTTGTATAATACTTTGGATCTACCGTTTGTGTCCCCTTTAATGACAGAGGGAGATTGAGAGTGAGGAACAAATTGCTCCGGTTTAAGTTGGTCCGTGGACCAACTCAGGTCTGAGGAAGTTGGAAGGTAGATAGACAGAGTGATAGAAACTTGGATTCTCCTCTCTGATTTTCCTCTTGGATTCTTGGATCTCGGTGTTTGTCGCTGGATTCTGTTAAAAGACAGGAATCCAGGCTCTCTGGTTGATGCAAACGGCAAAAAGGAAGTACACACAGCAGTGTTGGTCCATGTGCTACAGTTAGTGTGTAGGGACTCTGTGTTTAAGATGTTGGCTCTCAGTAGATCACATGAGAATACGGCCGTAGAGTTAGTGGGATGGCGTAGACGAAGTTCCAGGACTTGGCCTCTTTGGGGTCCAGGAGCTAAATGCGTGTACTGTGTTGTGTGTAGAATCAGGGCAACGAATGGCTGTATTGACTGCTCTATGCTAGATTGTACTATAACTTCCGATGCAAAATAAATGGCTTTTCTGGAAATGAGAAGTATGTAGAAAATAGAAAGCGGGTTGTTATTCAGTTTTCTATTAGACTGTGTTGGTTTTCAAGACGAAAGAGTCTCCGCTTAGTGAAATACACTGAGAGAGCTCTCGTCTCGCAGCTAAGCACAGCTACTCTGTGTAATCTCTTTGGATTTTATAATCCAACTAACTATGCAGTATGTTATGCTTTTATATTGACGGTTTAAACCTCAATCTTTACGCATCATGCGTCTTGTGCGTAGAACCTAGCCGTTAGCGTTTTTCCTATTGCTTGTAAATTCTACAAGAATGTACACAGCATAACAAAGTGCAGCCAAATCTGGTATGGGCATTGTTTTTAATATCGCAAGAATACATGCTGCGGCATTCTCTTGTAAGTAGTGGATAAAAATGGTCATAAAAATACTTCTATCTAAATCATTGTTGACCATGCATGGTATAGCAATATTGCATACGTAATAGGCAAAGTATTGTTGCAGTAAGAAATTAAAAATAATATTATTATTAAAGTTAAAATACATAGAATTAATTTAATTTTATAATATAAGTTTAATTGTAGATTATCAGCAACAAAATAATAATAATGAAAAGTTTTAATATTTTAGTAATTTAATACTCTTAATAATTATTTAATTTTTAAGTTAAGAATTAAATGTACAGAAATCGGTAGGTTGATTCTGCTTCTATGTAGATATTTTCCTCGAAATATTTTGTTGACTATTTTTCCCAAATAGCCAACTTGTCACGTAGTAAACTGTCTTGGATACCTAATTAAATTGAACGGAAAGAGTCCCAGACTGAGAAAGCGGAGTTCGATTTTTTTGTTTTATTTCACAATGAACACAGAATCATAACTGAATACATAATAGGAATTTTCTTTTCATTTCAAAGGTAAATACAATTGACGCAGTACTTCAGAAAGACGCAAATCTGCGGTAAATTGTAATTAATTTTAACTGTGTTGACGTACATTGAAATTGGAATTTTACTACATTGACGTACATGGTGAACATCAATTTAATAAAAGTAGAACATTTTACATCACCAATAATCATTAATAATAAAATGTATTTGTGATTTGTGGTAAGCGGCGGAAATGCGCCAAGATAAAGAAAGGAAACCGCGGACGGTGATTCCTGGAAAGAGATGGACTTGACGTTCAAAGGTTCATGTTGTGGGAGCATTTCCGTCTGTACTGACGTGTGAAATGATTATGAATAGCACTACATAATAATATTGGGCGTTAGCCCGTAAATTACGTATAGTGAAGAATTGGGAGAAAAATGTATAATGACCAATTGGGAGCAATAATGCGTCAATCATTATAGAGAGATACATAATTCTTTATTAAACATAACAGATAAATTCTTAAAGTTAAGAAACAAAAATCAGTTTTAAAAATCAACAACTTAAGCAAGATAGGAATGATTGACGCTATAGTTACTGTTTCAATTGGCAATTTCACGCGGGCAGTAAATTTTAGGCAGACCAGAAATTTACATACGGCAATGTCTTTTTCTGACAGTTAAAATGTATATTGAAAGGTGCATTATTAACATTTAAAGCGTTAAATGCGTTAATAACAGTTGGAAACTTCACGGAATTGTACTAACTTAGTGGTTTGATTATTCCTTCTGACAATAAAATAAGCTAGGCAGGATCGTGATGACGAGAAAGACTGACACTTTACATCTTATTGCCATCTCTGACAAATGCCGGCGTTGGTATGGAGTCGGGAATCAAGTATTCTGCCGAGCAGATTCTCACACATGTGTTGCCCTAATACGGCCAAAGTTAAAGATACTCTCTCGTATTTTGGTAAACACCTAAATCGCGAGGCTCAGCCCTGCACTTAAATAATTGCACCGGGCCAATTCGGTAAAACTAGTGCGGAGAGCCCCTTGTTTTTGTTTTTTTTTTGCATAAAAAATTTAAGCTGGGAGTGTTCCGTTTTGCAAACAGTGCCTTTATTTAACTCCGCCCGACTTTCCAGATACTTCTCGAGATATAGCCACTGATCGAGTTTTCCTAAGGTAGTCTCCACACATTAGGAGAGGCGGGAGTTTAAGGATACCTACCTCACAATAGTCCCCTATCAAACCTACGACCATCAGAAAATAGCCTCGACTCTTAATTAACGTCTAGACTACTAGCTGGACACACTGCATATTGCAATGAAGAAGCATTATTGCCTAGGTCTATATGTTTCTTAAACGCATTTTTATTCAAGTCCATGCAAATCCAAACTGCAGCAGACGCAGGTTTAAACAGGATAGGTTTGGATGGACTTAGGCAAAAATGATTTTAAAAACGTATGGATTTTGGCAATAATGCTTTTAGCATTGGGCTGGACTTAGGCAAAAATGCTTCTTCACCGGCGATATTCCATCGCTGAATTGCTTATAAAATACTACTTTATTCTATTTATTTGCGGTATTGCCTTTCATCGTTAGATATATCAGCACCGCATCATTGTACTAGCATGCTACAAGTATAGTAACATTTCCCTTTGGCGCAAACGACTCAAAACATGAACACTACCTATGGGCGCTCCCAGATGATAAGTCACAATGTCACCGCTTGTTTTTTACGAACTATGCATATTATGGGATTCAGTAGCTTATGATACTCCTGACCTATAACGTAGTCTACGTGTCGAGCCAGAAGCCTTTGACTATGAATAACGCCAAAACTGACACTGTTGCTCCAAGACTTACGGTCGAAGTCCCTGTCCTTGCTTTTCAAAATTTTAAATAGTTTAAGGCGGGAATAAAATTCACGTAGTGAAAAGTGGTATGACAAGGAAAACTCTATGACGTTATTGTGCATCGAGTGAAACTTCAAGGATTATATGAAGTCGAACTTGTTGGTGGTGCAGCAAGCTCACTGCGCATGTACAACACAGTCAATTCTATATGGGCAGACAATAGATTATCCTCCTCCTCAGTAGCTTTTCAGTTTCTATAAGGAGGACTTGAGCAAATGGTATTTGCACCAGTGTACTTTGAGAACCAGTCAAGTACAAACAAGTACACCCAAAGCCGATTGCCTCGCGTACTTATATTTCGTACATCGACGTAGCGCAGGGGTCGGCACTAGGTCACACGCGTGCGACGAGTCGCACGCGGCGGGATTTTTAGTAGCACGCGATAAACTACAATTTTTCGTAAATTCATACTATATAAAATAGTAAAATTGCTTGAATGACAAAATTTTGCTAATTTAGAAATTAAGGCAAGATTTGCTAAAAAATATGTGCAGCAGGCAACAATGATACCCTTGAGCACTTGGTAAATGGCACCAGCACTTTGATTTGAAATAAAGTACGATCATCATTGCAGTCGCGTTTGCCAGAAGCAGACGTTGCCAATCATAAAATGTATTTATCAATGCTGTTTTTACAATTACAGCTTTTATGTGCATACCACCATGCAACGTTGTTTTCTAATTCGTGTCTCAGTCCACCATGCTGTCTCATTTCAAAAGATTCACATAACAAAATAAGTTTCTGACTCCTAAATTGATCGTGTTTAAGTAAAAGTTTTTATTTATTGTCGTATTAATTTCCAAACCAGAACCAAAGAAACAAACTACGTTTAATTTTCATTTAGAGTAGGAAGAATGCTGTTTTTACATTTAGTTAAGACAATTATTGCATCTGTCTCATTTTTAAAGTTTCTGTAAGTCTGAGAAAATCATGCTGCGAGTGACATTATAGTACAGTGCACAAAAACATACAATCAACTCTATCTAAAAGATTCACTACTTTGTAAAAATCGAGTGTTAGAGTTAAAATCAGCCTATATTACTTAGCAGTACTATTTTAAAAAACAAAATCAAAATAAGCTACTATTGCATTTCTTTAAGGTTGCAATGTCATTGCTAAACAAACAAAAATCATTTAAGGATGAGGGAATGATTAAGGAAAGTCTTGTTGTAGCTGCCAGCACATTATTTGCATCTTTACGCATCTTGAAGATTGCCTGAGATTAGCAGTAACTAATTATACTCCCGATTTTGAAAGAATTGCAGATGCAATGCAATGTCGAGCATCAAATTGAACGTAAGTTTTTGTGACTGTTGTTTCATGATAGGTACCTACTTAATCAACTAAAATTAAAAACATTAAAAAATAAATTTCCAGCATCTAACAATCTGACTTGTTAAACGTAAATTGTTGCGATTATAGTTACGTGATAGGCACTTAATTTACTAAAATTAACAAGGTTTAAAAATGATAAATTACAGGTCGCACGTGACCTGTCTTCAAAAATCGAAATTCGCACGCGTTAAAAAATTAGTGCCGACCCCTGACGTAGCGTATGCAGATGCTATGGAATGAAGGGAGCAATGAATGGCCTGCTGAATGGTATTGCAACTATGCATCAGCATTATTTATGCATCAAATATGTGTTAGTGGCAATATATTTAATAGCAGTTAGTTAAATTAAGTATGTAATAAAAAATTAGTTTGAGCAATATCTGAATTGGATTTGAATAGATGTTTTTTTGTACTACTACATTGCATTGTAGCAGTAGAGGTTGTAATAGTACGAGACGAGAGTATGTATTTATGGTTAGTTATAGCGGTATACGGACTTTTCCTACCCGGATTTTTCCTACCCGGACTATTCCTACCCGGATTATTCCTACCCGGACTTTTCCTACCCGGACTTTTCCTACCCACGACCCAACCTAGGACTTTTCCTACCCATGACCATGACATGACTAATATAGAAATAAAAACAGTTATAATTATTTATGAGCGTACCGTAATACAATTGTAATTTCAAACGAGTTTATTAAATGATTACTACTTATAACGTATAATTAATTGTGAATAAGATTTTAGATACAATGGCGGCGATTATCTATAATTAATTACACTAATTCACGTGAAATATCCCTAACATTTAAACTGAAAAAGATAGTGTTACATAAAATTTAAAGGTATTACATATTACAATCTACATGAATTGATAAAGGACAAAATAAAAACAAAATAGTATAATAACGTTGTATTCTTAGTATCTACTAAAATAAATAAAATTCCCTGTAATTGTTGGTCCACGGATGCGACCTTGTGCATACTATTTAAAAACTAAAAATGTTCTTCTTAAACAGTAACACCCCAAAATTAGGGAGTCTTAAAAGTAATAATATATTTACTATAAAAATCAAATAAAAAAGTTATAAATCAAATCTAATGGCATGGCCTATGTTTCGCAGGAATGACTCAATAGTCAAAGAGTTTTCCGTATATTCAGAGCAAATATTCTGTAACCTGCTTTGCAAATTAGTATACGCTTTTTGCCTTCGTTTTTGCGGAGGTCGTCCAGCACTGGCTTGTGTTATTGACGTCCTCGTCTCAGCTTCTAATGAGCGAAACCCATCAATTATTCTCCACACAGAGGCATTATATGACCCAAGCTGCGATGCTAACTTGTTATTAAATGCTTCAGAATGATTGTTAGTTCTATCCATGCCCATCAAAGTCTCGTGATGAACATTCCATGAAACGGGATCAAATAATGGTTTCAATCTTCGAAATCTTACTCTTACTTCATCCCGTGTTGAGTTGATGCGTCTAAATTTGCCTAAAATTAATAAAATATATTACTTTTAAGCACACGTGCAAATAAATATAATAATATGGAGAGGCATATCCAAGATTTAGTCTTCGGGAGGTCCTAACAACATTAAGCGGCCATCCAGGGAGCGTGCATAAATTACGTCGTACAAAAATCGGAAATTTTGAACCCCTATCCCCCCCCCCCTCCCTTTCTCGACGTACCACATAATTTATGTAAAGCTCATGCCTGCACATTGCTAGTAAAATTAATTAGGAAGGGAGGGACTAACGAAACTTGACCCCCCTCCCCTTCCACGTGGATCCGCCTTTGATATGTAGATATGAATGCAGTGTGTGAAATAATTGAAATGTTGTATAAAAATAAACTAATTTATTGTTTACATAGTACTCGTCAAAGTAGGTTAACAATCCCAATGCTTCCGGGGAGACAATTCGCTGTAAGCACTCCATTCCTCTTTTCACGTCATCAATAGGGAGAAAAGCTAATCCGTCGATCATCCCCACAAAATGCCTGAAATCCGAACGATAAAGTGCTGCTAACACTAGTTCTTGAACTTTCCTCCAGGTACTTTGGGTTAAGTGATAATAGCATCCTTTCGTAACGACATCTTCTCCTAAAACAGTTTTGACAGCATTCATAGCTCCAATTTCAAAATCTGTCATTATGCGATCTGGGTCCAGGTATAATCCAAGTGTTTCACAATATGAAACAATGGACTGCAGCAGCTCTTCATAAACAGCTTGAGTCTTGTGCTGGAGAATAGCATAGACGGTACTCACAGCAGTTTCTCCCAGCGGAACGTGAATGCAGTATATTTGAGCAAATCCCATGGGAGCAATTTTAAAATTACCGTCCATGAACCAGACCAAACTTTTAGAAAGTAGCTCCAAGCTTGTTCGTGATCCAAATATTACAATTCTTGACTGTGACAATCCTATATTATCGTAAAACATAAATTTTGCAGGAGTTTCGCCGTCAGTCAAAGCCCAATTTCCATTGATTACTAAATCCTCAATATTCTTTGGAACAACCGGAAACATCGCCGATTGATTCTTTCGCAAGTTTCTTTTAATTGATTCCTTAGATATCATGCCCCCTCTAGCATCGTCGTTGATTCGCCGCAGCGCCTCCCCTATTTAATTATAAAAATACAATGCATTAGATAGCGTTTAGGTAAATTAATCGCATAATATGTGTACCGTACATTCTATAACAGTACGCCCCGCGTACTATTAAAATTTGGACCTCTCAGGCCCGCGTACAATTACAGACCCGCGCATTATTATAGAACATACGGTACACATTAAGTATGTATTAATAGTGAGCTTTTAAGAGAATAATTAACAGGGAGCCTATAGAAATCGTTAAATAATTACAATAATGTTATATATTATACATTTGTACTTACCATATATTACTGCAGGCTTTTCCTTACATGCCGCAGCCTTTTTTGTCATTTCCTCACGGGTTTTTGCAACAGTCACGGCTATGTCATTGGGTGGATGATTGTGGTCTACACTACGGCTCGGATCAATTATGCTAGTTTTGCTTCCATTGCTAATTAAAGCGCCTTTACACCCGTTACCATCTCTACTTTTTACGCAAATCCACCTATTTCGGTTTAGTGTTATTGGTTTTTGCCAACAATAGAGATTGCCTTCAAATGCAACTTTTTTG